>OU343050.1:49035386-49461024 GCA_910593695.2 Ocypus olens
AATTAATTTTATAAAAACTGTTAAACATACAGTGCCACTGATTGAAACATGTATTAATATTAATATCAATATGTATTGAAATCCCTAACCGGGTGCAAGAGATAACCAAAGAAAAGTCACTCACCGAAACGTCATCGCGGCGAATCTGCTTCCTCACGGACACACCTTTACTCCTCTTTCGACTTGCTAAAGATGTCATCTGAAGATTCCTTCGGATGGATGGAAAGGAATGGAAAATCCCAGAAACACTACCACTGCACTAAATCTTGTAAACGCGTCATTAATAGCCTGGCACAAACAGTTCACCTTTGTTTGAGAAAAGTAACACAAACTCACGATGAAAACCTCTAAGTTTTTCCGCGGTCGAAATGTTTGATAAACGGTTTTCGAAAAAATGATCGCGATTCGCACCTTCTTCGCGGGCGGCGACGTGCAGACTGGTGTCATCAGTCGGGTGTGTGTGGATAAGACGCGCCGATAAGAATTTAAAATCGCACAAAAAAAGGTACCTTCAAGTGTCGAATCACAAAGCTCACGCACTCTCCTGTTTAAAAAGTTTGGAGCGAGGGAGCAATTAAATTTTGAAAAATATTTATTTATTAAAAGTTTATTCAATGTTAAAAGAGCTTGAACTACTTTTCGAAATGTAGCGAGTAAGAACTAGAGCAAGATGTTGAACGAATTTCTTGAATGGTTCAGAAACTGGCAATGAGTAATAATTGCGACTCGAATTTGTTTTCTTCGTTTTAATCAAAAACGATTGAAGATTAGAGTGAATTGGTGAACGAATTTTCGAAATTTCTTTATTTATTCAAAACTTTTAGCTGAAAAACTGAGAAACACTCGCAACTCGATGTTTTCTTCGTTTTAATCAAAAATGGTTGAAGATTAAAGTAAATTGGTGAACGAATTTTCGAAATTTCTTCATTTATTCGAAACTTTCAGCTGAAAAACTGAAAAACAATCGTGATTCCAATTCGCTGTTTTCGCTGTTATTAAAAGAGCTTGAAGAGTAGGGTAAGATTTAAAAAAAAATCTTCGATTATGTAAAACTTATCGCTGAAAACTAGATAAAAAAAACTGAGCCTCGAATTTGGTTCTTTCTCAGCAATTAAAAGAGCTTGAAAACTTGAGTGTGATAGTAAATGAATTTTGCAAATTTCTTAAATTGTTCAGAAGCAGAAAAACTAAGAAACAGTTCGTTTTTTTTGCGGTAATTACAAGTGCTTGGAGACAAAATTAAGATTGTAAATCAATTTTAGAAATCACTTCAATTGATCGACATTATAGCTGAACGGATTTTTAAATTTTTTTTTAATATTCGGAACTTATAGCAGAAAAATTACAATGCAATTACGACACGACTTCCTTTTCTTCGCTGTAATTACAGGAGCTTGAAGAGTCAAGTAAAATAGCAAACAAATTTTCGAAATTTCTTCAAATATTCGAAACTTATAGATACAAATCCGAAAAACATTCGCGACTCGAATTCGCTTTTTTCGCTGTAATTAAAAGAGTTTGAAAAATATTTGTTTAAATGTCTTCTATCAAACTTATCGTTGAAACGTTGAAAAACTCTTGCGACTCGAATTCGTTTCTTTCTCTGTAATTGTGTTCGGCATGACATATTGATACAAAAACTGTATTATTACAACATTAATCCTTCTAGTATTAAATTAATACTATCTTATTTATCAAATCGTTCCCAGTCGGTTCTTGTTAACAACTCTCAATCGGCTTATCTTAAGTTACAGCATGGTGTACCTCAAGGTTCCATACTGGGTCCCATACTGTTTCTAATTTTTATCAACGACTTACCGTCACATATCCCAGGTAAAAAAATTCTGTATGCTGATGATACTTCATTACTTAATGGTCATAAAGACTTACAAGAAGCTGAATTGAGGTCTCTTGTAGCCTTAAATTTAAGAAAAGAGTGGTTCGCCCGTAACAAATTATAACTCAATACTGAGAAAACTGTTGAGGTACTTTTCACTTTAAGCAATTGCAATCATATTTTTAACGATTAAACGAAATTTCTTGGTATTGCACTCATGAAGATATTCACAAGATACCCACAATACACGAAATAGATTGAATGTGTTAACGAAATACTCTCGTCTTGCAAAAACACAAAATAGCACTAACTATTTTTGTCCAAAAATTTTCAACGCTCTTCCTGGATAACTCAAACATCAGCCGCTTCATATTATTAAGAAGAAACTTAAAAACTTTTTGATTATTAATCCTATTTATTAAATAGAGGATTTCTTTTTGCTTAGTTTGAATAACTTGTAATTTTTATTATTGTGCTGTGCGCCATTAACTTATCCGATTTCTTCCCTTTTATGTTAATTATCTGTTTTATTTTGACTTGTGCAACAAACTGTAGTACCTTTTGGACGCATTAGTAAACTCATTATTATTATTATTAAAGAACTTGAAAACTTGAGTATGATGATCGATTTTTACAAATGTCTTCAATTGTTCGGAACAGTTGATACTGGAATTCGTTCTTTTGAGGTTATTGCTTTGAGAGCAAAGTAAGATGGTGAACAAATTTTTAAAATCACTTCAAACCTATCGCTAAGAAACTAAAAAATTGAGAGTAGAGTAAGATGGAGTACGGATTTCTTCAATATTTGGAAAAACTAGACCGCAATTACGAGACGACTTCCTTTTTTTCGCTGTAATTACAAGAGTTTGAAGAGTCAAGTAAAATTGGCGAAATTTTTTCAAATATTCGAAACATATTGATGAAAATGTGAAAAACAATCTCGACTAGAATTCGCTTTTTTCTCTGTAATTAAAAGAGTTTAAAGACGAATTTTAAAAAATTTCTTTAATCATTTGAAACTTATCGCAGAAAAACTGAAAAATACTTGCAACTCGAATTCGTTTCTTTCTCAGTAATTAAAAGCTTAAAAACTATAGTATGATGGTGATCGATTTTTACAAATTTCTTTAATTTTTCAGAACAGTTGATACTAAGTCAATAAATAAACGATTAATCGGTTGTTTGATTGTTTGTTATTTTATTGATTTTTTGATTAATCGATCATTTGATTATTCAATAATCGATTAATCGATCATTTTCCGTTTATGAATAAATGTTATATTCGTGCAGGTAAAACTTGAATCTTTCTCTTTATGGTAAATATGCCATTTTGAAATGGTAAAATATGCAATTTTTGACTAGATGAATATGCAATTTTTAAAAGGTAAAATATCTATTTTAAACTTTTAAAATCTGTCTCTTTTGGCCTGTAAAATATGCCACTTTGACTATTAAACTATGCCAGTTTTGACTGATAAAATATGCCATTTTGACTATTAAAATATGTATTTTTGACTGGTAAAATATGCCATTTTTGACTGTTAAAATATGCAATTTTTGACTGGTAAAATATGTCATTTTAGCTGTACTATTGTCACTATTGACTTTTAAAATAACCTTTCTTAATTTACAAAATATGCCATATTTGACAGATAAAATATGTCATTTTTGACAGTTAAACTACCCCAGTTTTGACAGTTAAACTACTCCAGTTTTGACAGTTAAACTACCCCAGTTTTGACAGTTAAACTACCCCAGTTTTGACTGATTAAATATGCTATTTTTTACCGTTAACACTTGCTTTATTTGACTGGTAAATATGCCAGATTTGACTATTTAAAAATATGGCATTTTTGACTACCAAAACCGGCCATTTTTTACTCTTAAAATCAGGGGCGGCTCGTTATGTAGAGCCAAGGAGCCATGGCACTGCCTGTAGTTTCAAGCTCAGCAAGAATTTTTAATTAATTCTTAAAACACTTTTACGCCAGTTACTTTGGTCTAGGAAGATAAATCGTTCTTTCTTTATTCGAAAAAAGAGGGGGTGAGGTATATTGTATAAAAAACTCTACCATCAACATGTTCCACGAGACGCCACTGGTTATAACTGTTCGTTGTTAAACATGCATTTTTTAATTTTTAATAAATAAAAAATAGTAGAAATTGTTTAAAAATTCTGATATAATTCTACTCAACTCCCACATTATTAAATTTTAAGAATATAATCAACTTTTTAAACTCCAACAATTTTTTAATGGGTTATAACTATTCGTAGTTAAACATGCATTTTTTAATTGCGTTTAAAATTGAGCATTTTCTAAAATAAATAAAAAATAGTAGAACTTGTTTAAAAATTCTGAAATAATTCTACACAGCACCCACATTATTATATTTTGAGAATACAGTCAACTTCTTAAACTCCAACAATTTTTTAACGGGTTATAACTGTTCGTAGTTAAACATGCATTTTTTAATTGCGTTTAAAATTGAGCATTTTCTAAAATAAATAAAACATAGTAGAAATTGTTTAAAAATTCTGAAATCATTCCATACAACTCCCAAATTATTATATTTTAAGAATATAATAAACTTCTTAAATTCTAATCATTTTTTAATGGGTTATAACTCTTGGTTGGTAAACATGCATTTTTTAATTGCGTTCGAAATTGAGCATTTTCTAAAATAAATAAAAAATATTAAAAATTGTTTAAAAATTCGGAAATAATTGTATACAACTCAAAAATAATTATATTTAAAGAATATAATCAACTTCTTAAATTCCAGTAATTTTTGAATGGGTTATAACCAGAGGTGGGTCGTTATAACCCATTCAAAAATTATTGGAATTTTAGAAGTTGATTATATTCTTTAAATATAATTATTTTTGAGATAGTTAGCCATGTAGTTTCAAGCTCAGCAATAATTTTTAATTATTTTTTAATTTCGCCAATTACTTTTGTCTAGGAAGGTGAATCGTTCTTTCTTTCTTCAAAAAAAGGAGGGGGAGGGGGTATATTGTATAAGTGGCTCTACCATCAACATGTTCCACGAGCCGCTACTGCTTAAAATAAGAAATATTTGTCTTTAAAATGTGCTATTTTCAACTTTAAACGTCGCCAGTTTCGATTGGTACAATGTTTCATTTTTAACATGCAAAATATCTTTTGAAATATGCCATTTTGACAGTTAAACAATGTCAAATTTGACTGGTAAAATATGCCACTTTTGCCAGTTTAAATATGCCATTTAAAATTTTCAAATGTGCCATTATAACTATACAAAATGTCACTTTTGAATTTTAAAATAACCCTTTTTAACTTATAAAATATGCTATATTTGACTGGTGAAATATGTCAGTTTTGACTGCTTAAATACTATAATTTTGACTGTTAATATATCCAAAATTTTACTGCTCAATATGCCAGTTTTGGCAGTTACAATATGCCAGTTTTGTCTGATAAAATATGCCATTATTGACTATTAAAATATGCTATTTTTGACTACTGAAATATGCCATTTTTGACTGGTAAAATGTACCATTTTAATTTTTTAAATATGCCATTATAACTTGAACAGTTTCTTTGTTAATATCACACTTTATTTTTTTAGTGATTCGAGTTTCGATCATAAGCTGATCATTTTCAAACTCAATGCTTAAGCTTATGATCGAAACTCAAGTCACTAAAAAATAAAGTGTGATATTAACGAAGAAACTGTTTTATTTAAAGTTCCAAAATGTATCACGATATTAATGCCTCAACTATCAATTAATTCATCATAACTAGAGCTGTGCAAAATAATCGATTAATCGGTTGTTTGATTATCACTTGAAAATAATCAATTAACCGATAATTTGATTGATTAATAGATCATTTAATTATTTGATTACTCGATCCTTTGATGAATCGATCATTTGATTATGTGACATCGATTATTTTAATGAATCGATATAATCGATTATTAAAAATAATCAATAATCGATTATTCATTTCCATAATCGAACACCCCTACTTTAACACTCGAATTAATTCTTTTAAGGCAAATGCTTGGACAGCAAAGTAAGTTTTTCGAAATTCCTTCAATTGTTCGAACTTATAGCTTAAAAACTGAAAAACAATTGCGGCTCGAATTCGTTTTTTCGCAGCTTAAAAGAGCTTAAAAATTCAAATGTGATGGTAAACGAATTTTCAAAATTCGTTCAGTTGTTTGGGGCTTATAGCAGAAAAAGTGAGAACCATTTGAAATCCATTTACGCTTTTTTTATTATAATTTTTAAGATTCTGAAATGTCTGGTGAGATGATAAGCAAATTTTTGTAATTCATTCATCATCAATAGTTATGCTCACATTTTAGCATTTATCATCCTAAATCATCGATTTAAAAGCAAATTCTGTGAAAATATTTTAAATTTAGTTTCTACCTTGCAGTCTTTGAAATATACTTTAAATTTACTTACAAAGTGGGAGAATGTATTGTTTTCGTGATTTTTTCCAAATTTGAAATTTCTAGGGAAATATTCATTTTTAATGACGATTCAAAACATTTTAAAACAATGTCTGGGTATCTGGCTATGTGTCTGTCAGTAAATGATATATTAAATACAGATTTTAAAATTAAACTTTATATTTAAACCTTATTTAAAAATCGTAAGTACTGAAAAGCTTTTGGTTAAATTTTGTAACCTAAAGTTTGTGTTTACCTTAACTGATTTTTGTTTATGATATCAAAAATAGTACAAAAATCCTTATAATGAAGAACTGCATATCTTTAGTTAAAAAATGTATTTCAGAAACTCATTGATTTTTTTTTCATTTTTGGTTTATAATTATGAAACCATAATAGTTACATTAAATTTATGTTAATAATAATTGTAGTGAATGTCAAAATAAACAACTTATAAAGAATAAGTATTTTTCGAAATCTCTTTAGTTTTTGAGTAAACTGAGTTTTTTAATTTGAAGAATAATTTTTCCATATTTTATAATTTTGACGTTTTAAACGTCAGTTTCATCCGAGTTTACAAAACACTCGATGTACATTTAAAATACGATTTCAATTGAAAATAAACCACGAAAACGTAAATATAAATGGTTATGATACCATCAAGTCAGAGAAAGTAACATGATGGCCACATCACCATTTTTTTTCTGATTTTCGCTTTGTCACTTATTCCAATAAAGCAAGAACCATAGATCTCCAAGTAATAACTATAGAGATTTAAAGAAGGAGCTGTGTGAATCATACGTCAAGTATTTTTTGTAGTGCTTTTGTTTGTTTTGAACAATTTTAGAAACTGGAGCTGTCTGGTTCTTCCACCCGCGTCCTCAATTATGAAACGATAATAGTTACATGCAACAATTATAGAGAATGCCGAAATTAACAACTAATAAAGAATTCGTTTTTTTTTCGAAATACCTCTAGTTATAAATACAATCAATAAACGTGCAAAATATATCAGAAAAATCACTTGTTACATGATACATGATGATGGTTCGGCTCTGGGCGTCCCTCATACGAAGTTGTGCCGTTCCTGGTTGTACCGACTATATTCTGTCAAACGAATGAATTAGAACTCAGTGGCATTGCTTTAGGCAGCAACCCCTCGCCCTGGCGGACTCGGACCTGTTACCAAGCAATACAGCTTCGTTTGTCGAAATCGCGCAAACTACCGATCATTTCCAATACACTTGTGCAATTACTATTGATAATATAGTGACGTAACAGTACGTAAATATATTTGGATAAAACGAATCCTAAAAAAAATTCATAAATTTTCAGTATGACCTTCTTACTTTCTCTGTTACGAAATACTAGAAATTTTTTTTACGGAAATATCCGTTTTGGGGTCCCTAGATGCCATTTCAACAATTTCTGGAAAAAAAAAATTATGTCTGTGTATGTGTCTGTGTGTCTGTCTGTGCGCGCTGTATCTCAAAAACTAATAGAGCAATTGATATGAAACTTTGAACATCCGTCTTATTTGATAATCTGAAGAACTAAAAAGCTTTCGGTAAAATTTCGTACACCGGAAGTGGGTGTTTACCTTAACTGTTTTTTGTTTTTTGCCAATATTTTCTTAAATATGAAAAATATCACAAAAACATTTAAACAAACTTTGAAGACAACAAAGAAATGAACATCTTTTGCATGAAAACATTTTTCATAAAATCATTTTTATTAGAGAAAAAAATGTATTATTATTTTTTTAATTTTTGGTTTATAATTATAAAACGATAATAGTTACAGAAAATTTAAGTTATTTATAATTGTAGAGAATGCTAAAATGAACAACTTATAAAGAATAAGTTTTTTCGAAATCCCTTTAGTTTTTGAGTAAACTGAATTTTTGAATTTGAAGTATAATTTTTCCATCTTTCATAATTTTGACGTTTTAAACGTCAGTTTCATCCGAGTTTACACAACGCTCGATGTACATTTAAAATAAGATTTAAATTTAAAATAAGCCATGAAAGCGTAAGTATAAATGATACCATCAAGTCGGAGAAAGTAACATGATGGCCACATCACCATCTTTTTCAACGCTTGTCATGACATTCACGACCACAACTTGGAATCGCCTAATAGCTCAAACAACTAGGATATTCTGCCACAACCGATTATTTGTAAATGTCAGTTCACGTATAATAAATAGGAAAATAATGAACATATGAATCCGAACTGCAGATTTTCGTGAATAAATACAATTTTAAGTAACTTAACTACCAATTATCAAAGTCGACACGTATTTTAACAGATGTTTAGGTAAATAATAAACTGAACGTAAATAATATATACTGCACTTCTGGTTGGTTATTAAATTAACCCAAGATATTTCGGCCTAGTTTTATTTGGCATGCAAAGCACCTCTTAAGAATTTCACTGGCCGTGTTTTACGTGTCACAGAGATCTTTCAAGATGTATGTATGAACTGTCCGCGTACTAATTCATTATTTTTAGAATTCTACATGAAATTCGACAATAATTTATAATAGGAAAATGAAGACGGAAAGATCGTTGGCCTTTTCATATCTGAATTATTTTATATTTTTTATAGTAACAGTACTTTTAAAAATAAAAAAATCGCAATATTTAAAATAGTGAGATTTGTCGATACACAATACAAGATTGTGATTAAGTTATGGATTACTGCTTAACCATTTTTTTTAAACAAAGGTGTTAGAATATAGAGAGTCTAAATATGAGTGGGATAAGTTTATGACTTATTAACAAGGTGTTGGGAAGGTTGATGATTGGGAATTGGCTTAGCCAGCTTGGGCATTCAGCCATGATGTATTATATAATAAATATTTAAAATCAAATTAATAAATATATAATTAAAGACAAATACAACGATCAGATATTTCTCGTCCAGAAAAATTTTCCACCCGAGCGAGCGTCGAACCCACGAGACTTGGATCTAGCTGGTAGACGCTCGCGCTCCACCCACTACATAACAAGGAGTAAATATAGAAATAAATACTTATCACTACTCGTATAATAAAAATATATAAAAATGTAATTAATTTTAACACAATTAACTTAATGATTTTTTTTATATATATTCCGTACACTCTGAAATTTTTAGCGCCGCACACATTGTGCTCTGTGGCGGCGCGCCGCTGTGTTCTATGACCCTGCATACTTGTTTAATATAATAAATACTCTGCATAACAAATAATAACATATTTTACTGCAATAATACTTTGAAAACTCTGGACATTCTTAAAACCGTATATTGTACATAATTCCGTCGAATGGAATCCAATTAGAATCGTGGGTTTTGAGTCGGCCTTTAAAGATATAAATAATTGGATAGAGGGATCCTTGAACGTGTCTGATACTTTGTTCATTTAAAAATGTTACAGTATAAATCATTAGACTGTTATCTGTTCTTAATATACTTCTGGAATACGTCCAATGGCGATTAATAAAACACTTTTATTACGATTGACTCTGTGACTCGGGATTTCAATAATATTATATCCTATACCATTATGCTAATTTTATGAAGCAGCAGATGCTAGATATTTTTAGATAAAAATAAATATTATGTAAACAGCGTCAAAGTAACTTTTCGGCCTTAAATACTTAAGATAGAAAAATATGATTTATATATAAGTTGTAGATAATTATCGACTTTATAATCGGAAAGTATTTTTATGTATACAGGGTGCCCCTCAACGGAGAGCCAACACAAACTTATGTTTTTTCTTAATGGGACACTAGGTATATTTTTGCATTTTTAAGCGTAGTTTTTAATACGAATGAAACTAACAATAACTTTGATTGAGCTAAATTCAACCATTTCTGAGTTATTCTGGTTTTTAGGTTGACATTTTATAATTATTAAAAATGTTTTATATGATTTAGGTTTGTAATAAGTAATTAAATACTGTTTTTACGAAATAAGACCTTCGCTAAATGTAAAAAAAAACACCCAGTATATTTTAACACAAATTTAAAGCCCTTTCTAAAAATACCTGGTTTGTTATGTTTATAAATAGTACTTATTATATTATTATAAGTCATTATTACATGATAATTTATAATATTCTCGCTAAATCTGATATGCATACGAGGGTAGGCTGATGAGTAATGGCTCCACCTTCATACCTCCTCAACAGATGGCAGCACAATCATGCAACAGATCAGATACTAGAGTGATCTACATACTCTCCTCGAGCACTTCAATTAAAGAAAAGTACTAGCAGTGAACAGTTATACAAAAAATATAAAACGCGTAGAAAAATTCCTTAAAATAACATCCTCAATGGTCGAAGAATCGCTTATTCAAAATTAATTTGGTTTTTGTAAATTCAACAATTTTTAATGGAGATATGATTTTTTGAAAATTTTAATTTTATCCTTTTGAGCACTTAAATAAAAACCAGCAGAAAAATATAAAACGCGCAGACAAAATTCCATAAAAATCATCCTCAATGGTCAAAGAATCGCTTATTCAAAATTAATTTAGTTTTTGGAAATTCAACAATTTTTAATGAAGATATGGATTTTTGAAAATTTTAATTTTATTTATTTGAGCACTTGAATGAAAACATCGCACCAAAAATATAAAACGCGCAGACAAAATTCTATAAAAAATCACCCTCAATAGCCGAAGTATAGCTAATTCAAAATCAATTTGGTTTTTGTAAATTCAATAATTTTGAATACAGATATGGATTTTTTGAAGATTTTCGTTTTAATATTTTGAGCACTTGAATGTAAACATCGCAGAAAAAATATAAAACGCGCAGACAAAATTCCATAAAAAATCATCCTCAATGGTAGAGGTATCGCTTATTCAAAATCAATTTGGTTTTTGTAAATTCAACAATTTTCAATAGAGATATGAGTTTTTGTAAATTTTCGTTTTATTTTTTTGAACATTTGAATGAAAACATCGCAGAAAAAAATATAAAACGCGTAGAAAAGAATCCTTAAAATAATATCCTCAATGGTTGAAGAAACGCTTATTCAAAATGAATTTGGTTTTTGTAAATTCAACAATTTTCAATAGAGGTATGGATTTTTGAAGATTTTCGTTTTAACTTTTTGAGCACTTGAATGAAAACATCACAGAAAAAAATATAAAACTCGTAGAAAAATTCCTTAAAATAACATCCTCAATCGTCGAAGAATCGCTTATTCAAAATTAATTTGGTTTTTGTAAATTCAACAATTTTTAATGGAGATATGGATTTTTGAAAATTGTATTTTTATTTTTTTTGGGCACATGAATAAAAACATCGCAGAAAAAATATAGAACGCGCAGACAAAATTCCATAAAAAATCATCCTCGATGACCGAAGTATAGCTAATTCAAAATCAATTTGGTTTTTGTAAATTCAATAATTTTCAATAGAGATATGGATTTTTGAAGATTTTCGTTTTAATTTTTTGAGCACTTGTATGAAAACATCGCAGAAAAAAATATAAAACGAGTAGAAAAAATTCCTTAAAACAATATCCTCAATGGTCGAAGAATCGCTTATTCAAAATTAATTTGGTTTTTGTAAATCCAACAATGTTTAATGGAAATATGGATTTTTGAAAATTTTAATTTTATTTTTTTGAGCACTTGAATGAAAACATCGCAGAAAAAATATAAAACGCGAAGACAAAATTCCATAAAAAATATCGAAGTATTGCTTATTCAAAATCAATTTTGGAGAATAAAGTAGTGAATATTAAATAACATTTAGAAATGCCACCTTGTACTACAATTATGTTTTAAGTAACAGTCACAGTTTAGGTAGCAATCACAGTTTGTCAGTGATTTAAAGTAGCAGTGATTAAAAGTAGCAGCGATTTTAAGTAACAGTGATTTTAAGTAGCAGTGATATTAAGTATCAGTGGTTTTAAGAAGCAGTGATTTTAAGTAGCAGTGATTTTAAGTAGCAGTTATTTTAAGTAACAGTGATTTTAAGTAGCAGTGATTTTAAGTAGCAGTGATTTTAAGTAGCAGTGAAATTCGCCTATTAGTAACAGTAACGACCTGTGATTTTTCAATACCAGTGAAAAACCACAGATTATATCGCTCACCCCTAGTGAGTACAGTATTACCAAGCAATCGAGACGTGTGTGGGTAGTAAAGTTTGTTCAGAGTGAGAAAGTATTCGGAGAACGCGAGATAACGCGACAACAAATCTCCATCAATTCACTGCGCAACGCATCTAGAGTGCTTGGTACAACTCTACTGTGCCTCGTTGGACCAGTAAGTCTAAGAATACTAAAAATATTTGCGTGGCAAGGATCGAGGTTGGACGTCCTGTGACACCAGTGAGTTTACTAGGGCCAACGTTGCATCACTCAGCTTGGAAAAGCAAGCCAAATCGGCATTTCTAAAGAGCTTGTAGGTCGCATTATTGCTTTGCTTGGTTATCGGACGATCTGTGCATGATGCGGACGCCTGAAATGAAAGCGCAGAGATTCGAAATTTGACAGGAGCTGCTAACGCGTTACGAGAATGAAGGTGAAGCATTTGTGCACGTAATCGTGACAGGAGATAAAACTTGGGTACACCACCACGAACTGGAGACAGTCGGATTTGGTAAGATCTGGAGGTACTTCTAACGTTGGAAATACGGCTAGACGATTTTTGATGAAAGTAAAGAGCATATTTTGAATTTTATTTCTGCGTTTGATTTATTAGAATATTCCCATCCAAACAAGAATCACGAAAGTGGAGGCATTACTTAACAGCCTACCCTCGTATATACAGCAGACTGATTTCGTGGTCGATAGCCAGTTAGACTAGATAGTGGCGTACATTCAAATTAAATCCCCACCACATTGTTTTTATCTTTTGCCCCCCTCAGTTACATTTTGAAGAGAGGGTGCAAATTTACATGGAATTCCTTGTAAATTTAATTTCGGTCGACCTGTGGGCCACCCCGAGATATCGCCTCATACCCCCATTGCGTGGTCTTGCACCGCTAGTTACGCTATTGACTTAAACAATGCTTAATAAACACCATTACTGCTAGTAATTAATATTTAAGTGACGAAAAAATGCTTTGCATAATTTTACATGGGATTTTCGAAAATATTTGCTTCAATCATCCTTAGATCCAACAAGCTCAGTTTTACTTAAAATGGCGTGATCAGATCTGAGAAATCTGAAAAATCCTGTTTCAACCAAAGGACCCCGCACTAATCTTATGGGATTTGTTTCCCGGTAAAATCTACTAATTTTCACGTATATTCTAGTTCATGATCTACCGAACAAAACATGTCATAGGCGGAAGCCTTAATAAAGGACAGTTTTTTTAGTTACAGCCAGTCAAAGACGAAAAATTATGTGCGAGTATCATTTAGGGACACTTGCGGCTCAAAAAATCTCGAAGAAAAATCATTATAACTCAAAATAAAATATAGTATAAGGCAAATCCGACTAATAAAAAACCTGGCTTAAATAAATATTTGTGAAATCCACCGATAGTCATATGTCATAGACGCAAAATGGCTACCAATTTAGTACCACAGTTCAGTACTTGGTCTATAGCAGCGCTACCGTCACTTGAAGTTGGTGTTAGCAGACCTTATTTATATAGTCAAAAGAAAATATGAAGATCGTTATCATGGTGAAGGGAAATACATTATTATCCACTTGCAAAATTTTTACTCACCTTTGCATTAGCTTGTAACCTGCTTACGCGGCCATTTTAAATTATACATTATAAAAAAAATATTTATTACAATTGTAACGTAATTATAGGTAAAAACCATTGTTTCCACGTATAAAACACTAATTTACATACCGACAAAACGGAATTTGCAATTCATAAATATTTCTCGCCGAATTTTCGATAAGCAAATACGACGTGACAACGCCGCAGATCCCCATTACAACTGAAACAACATGGCTGTTGCGTTTTGTATAAAACGATAAACGACGTTTACCATACAAACAGGTCGTCCAATTAATTTATATCTGTACATAAAAACCAGAAAATATTATTAAATCCAATACAATTCAACCATGGATTCGATGTGAGTACGCAGAAACTTTGCCCTACAATTCTTCAAGAAAGATAACCTCCAAATTGCATTCTGTAAAAAAACGTTAACGTCGCTCAATTATTTGTTTCTCGCAAAATTCCTACCTTGTAATGCGTATTTGTAGATCTTCCGAGGGAACCTCCGGAGAGGTACAGGCAAAGGCCCCCAAAACAGATGATGTAAAAAAGAAACACAAAAAGGAGCACAAGAAGCACAAGAAACACACGGATAAACAGAAATCAGACAAATCCAAGAAACATAAAAAGCATAAGAAACACAAGAAGAAACACAGCGAGTCTGAGCCTGATGATTCTAAGGGGGATAATAATGATCGGTATACACCAGACTTATCTCCAAAAACAGCCAAAGGTAATGTTACTAATGTATCTAATGGTAAATCTTGTTCAGGAACGACTGAAAAACCACAGCCGATGGATACCGATGAATTAGTCGAATCTATAACGGCGGGTTTAGAAAAAACACAGTCGCTCGAGATAATTTCTTCGGAGAGCGATGACGACCCCGCCGAAGCGGATTGTGACAGCGATGCAATAGACGTGGCCGCGATCGAGGTTGACATGGACCTCGAGGAACTGATGAAGCAGAAAGAGAGATTGCAGGCCGAAATCGCTAAAACGTGTGCAGACGCCGAAGCGGCCAATAATGGAAAAGCGGAGAAAATAGATGAAATTATATTATTAGATGATTCCAGTAATGACGCTGACACGCCTAAGAAGAAACGGCATCGTACTACCAGTAGAGAAAGGCGGGTAGTTATAGAGAAAAATGAGGCGAAAAGACGAGCTTATAGTAGAGAGAGGCGTGAGGATCGCAGAGACCGGGAGCGTGAAAAACGCTCAACCGAACGGCGAGTACAGGGGAGGGACAGGGAGAGAAAATCAAAATCTAGAGAGTACAGGCGGTCGAGAGAGAGGGAGATTTACAAATCGCACGATAATCATAGGGAAAGGAGGGATTCTCGGGATAGGGCCAGTTCGCGTGAAAGGAGGGACAAGAGGCATTTTAGGGAGCTATCGAGGGAGCGGAGGAATTCTAGGGACAGGGGTAGGAAGTACGACAATAATAAGAGGGATAGGCTGAGGTCAAGGTCCAGATCGCGGCCTAGATATTCGAGGAATAACAGGCATAGGACGCATTCCGATAAACAGGATAAGTTCAAGGATTCGCTGAGCGAGGGATTGAAGAAGGCGGACAGCAGTAGCGGAAGTGACGTCGAGTTGGACATAGATATAAACGATGAAGAGGATGAGCAGGCAATTATCGAGAGGAGGCGTAAACAAAGGGAAGAATTAATGCGAGTAAGTTGTGTGAATTTACTATTACTTCCTCCTATAACTCGGTTGGGGAAAAGTTCAGTTTAGATGCCCATCATAAACGGCAAAGTAACAATGATGGTACAATATGATATGAAGAGAGTAGTTTGTGTAGGATTTGTTACCAATTTCCAAATGGATTTATTTTGTTGTCTAATAAAAGTTTTCTTAAGTAATTTCCTAATGCATTTTGTTTTTATGTGTTATATAATTTCAAAATTTTGGTAAATCTTTGTGTTCAATTCAAAAGGAAGTTAATGAAGAGGATGATTTTAACTTTTACGGCTTGGTAATCTATAATTATACTGAATTGAAAAATTCACTTTGTTTTAATCACAAGTAATTATTGTAAAATATGAAGCCAGTTATACACAGTGGGCAAAAAAAAACGGTACAAATTAGAAATATTCATATTTTCAATAATAATTAACGCTTATTGCTTTGAAAAACAAAATTTTTACACTTTATACATTGCAAAAATGATTAGTTGCATTTTTGAAAAGTTTTGTATCGAGGATATTTCAAATTAATGTAGGCTCTGCAAAGGTGGAAGTTTATGTCGCATTTGTAGGTATCAAAATTAGTGGGCCATGATTTGTTTTTGTTTCTAATGAATCTCAGACATTAGCTGTCACTTCTATCAGTCATAGAAGACCACATACAGTACGTATTTCTGAAATAGAAGAAGTTCATACATTAATTTGTAGCTCCAGGCACAAGTTAAAGTATTATTTCTTTAGAGAAAAAGTACTTCATCTTATCCATAAAAATTGCACTTTTCACTGTTGTATTCATTATTTAAAAATATCAATAACTCCTGAAGATATATGAGAAGACAAAACTACTTGTACCGTTTTTTTGGTCGACTGTGTATAAATCTAATCGAAAATTCACAACTCGAGTTTTGACATGTTACCGTTATTATTAATTACAAATTGATAAGTTATTGAATTTATGCTACGAATTTTCCAAAGAAGTTTTCTATTGCTAGTGTCATTTTTTGTGTTCATTTATTGAACTTCCACAAAGTCGTACAATATTTATGAGAAGCTTATAAAATTTGTTTATTGTTTACCTTGCTAATATATATTTATTGCTTTTTCAGATATTTAAAAAAAATGTTATTTCTTAGAAGAAATATTTCTGGTTGATAGCCATTTGACAAAATAACAAACTAAAATATTTTTTTTCACAAACAGGAGAAAATGTCGAGTTCTCAGTTGTCAAAATCATGAGAGAAATATCATTTCTCGCCCAAGGGAGAGAAATGATTACTTTTCTCCCCTAGGGAAATTATTTGTGTTAGCTGTCAAGGCTGACAGTGTTTTTTTCTAGGTTAGGTTAGGTTAGGTTAGTTATTTACTTTTAAAATATCCCGTTTGTGAAAAGAATAGTATACTGGGTGTTTCAGACCACCCATACACCCCAAATATCTCGTGAAATACAAATGAGATGGACATACAAAAAATACGTCTAATTTTTTTTTGAGCTCTATCATGTGTGAAATATAAACCACCACCCTCCCTCTGGGGCGGGAGAAATAAAAAAACAAAAAAAACAAAATATTTTACACAGTCGTAAAGAGAATAAAAAGGGCTACAAATTTTGTGAAATAAAAAAAATGGTTTCCATTTAAAAAAAATTCTATGGCTATTTTTAAAGACACTAAAAAGTGCGCAATAAAAAACAAAAATCGACGAGTCCGAGGATTTTTTTCTGGAACTTCTCATTTCATAAATACCGAATTTGTTCCGGTTGAAGTTTCCACCCTGTATATCTCGGAAGATATTGCTATTTTTGCCTCGGTGCAACTCAGGAAAAATCACCCATTTCTCTCACTTGATATAGTTTGATCAATGGATCTTTGCGTGTGCGTCATTACCGAAAACCGGTTTTTTCGCCTTGGACGACATACCTACACATATGATTGCGCCTAATTCAACTTACCATAGAGAGATACAGTAAACGCATGAAAATGCCTGAGCTAGGGTCAGCTATCTATGACGTGCACGTAAAGATCCATTGATCAAAGTTACTATTGTTATACAGGGTGGAAACTTTAACTGGAACAAATTCGGTATTTATGAAATGAGAAGTTCCAGAAAAGAATCCTGGAACAGGTCGATTTTTGTTTTTTATTCCGCATTTTTTAGGGTCTTCAAAAATGGTATGACGCCACTAGTCTTTCACGCATGACGTCATAGACATTTTTTTTTAATAAATCATTTTTTTTAATTCACTAAATTTGTAGCTTTTTTTATCCTATTTACGACTGTGTAAAGTCATTTTGTTTTTTTTTTTGTTTTTTATTTCAGAAATTATAAAAAAAAAATTTAACTTATTTAACTTCAAATGTTCAAAATGAGCTTCTTTCTTGGCAAAGAGCCAATTGGTGATAAAACCCATCCCTTACATTTTGAAATATTTCTGGTGGAATTTGTCTCATTTCATGCTGGATATGTTCCTTTAAAAAAAAATTTCTTGAATAAAAAACAAAAAAAACAAAATATTTTTACACAGTCGCAAAGCGTATAAAAAGGGCTACAAATTTAGTGAAATAAAAAAATGGTTGCCATTAAAAAAAAAATGTCTATGACGTCATATGTGAAAGACTAGTGATGTCATATTATTTTTAGACACGCTAAAAAGTGCGCAATAAAAAAAAATCGTCCGAGGATTTTTTTCTGGAACTTCTCATTTCATAAATACCGAATTTGTTCCAGTTAAAGTTTCCACCCTGTATATGTATTATTGAAGTTGTTATTTATATTCCTTTGTGTAACATTTAATTTATACTTTTTAGAGATTAGGGGCACACAGTGAAGATTCTAATACTGCGACGTCATTGCTGACCCCACCAGCTGAAGCTAAGGAAGATACGCAGAAAGAAGAACCGGTGAAATCCGCACAACCATCACCACCCCCCAGAGAAGAAAAACCAATGGATAGCACGGAAGAATCGCTGACTCCGCCACTGTTACCAACTATGAAGTTAAAACCTACAAATGAAATTTCTGACGGTAAGATGGACAAGGATAAGGTGAAGCCTAATCAATGGGACATGTTTGCAGACCAAGATACGTTTAAACACACCAATGTAAGTAATAATAATCTTAGCCTTATAATTATGTAATACCAGAGTTGTCTTGAGATGAGAATGAAAGATCTATCTTTAAAAATAACATGAATGACATAAAACAAAGTAAAAAAAAACATTAATTTTTTTGGACTTCTTAACACTTCATTTCAATAATCAATATAACACTTATTATTAATCTGAAGATTGTGATATTTCATTTATCTTTAAATAAAATAATGGCCACTTTTCTAGCAGCGACCAAGAGATGGCTCTTTAGTAAACACAAGTTAAAGCCATATGTTGTTAGAGATTTGTATTCATATTTGCTTCGATGTCAGTTGGACAACAAAATTTAATTTTGAAATTAACAGTGAAACACTTGAACTGTGTTTTTTTCCCATTAAAACACAATGATAAATCAACACACAAAATTGCTTTGAATCCATTGTTCAGCTTGAACTGTGTTTTTTTTTTCCCATTAAAACACAATGATAAATCAACACACAAAATTGCTTTGAATCCATTGTTCAGCTTGAACTGTGTTTTTTTTTTCCCATTAAAACAATGATAAATCAACACACAAAATTGCTTTGAATCCATTGTTTCAGAAATAACAAAAGTAGTGTCACCACTGTAACTTCTAAACTAAAGTTCGGATTGTCATGAAATTTTGACATATATCTTTTGAAGGTTGGCACTATTGAAATATCATACGGATATATCGTTAGTGGCGCCATCTAGTGGTTAGGCGCGGGACTTTTTGACCCATGTGGTATTATCAAAGAAATTTAGAAAAGAAGTTTACATTTTAATTTAAAAATCTTCATTAATTTATGAGACACCATTTTGAAGTAACTACACATTCACATCATTATTTCTTAATTGTGTGTTTCATCAGAGATGAGTGGAGAGATTGACGACAGAAAACAAACGGGCTAGCCGGCTTTTTTCGTCCACCTAATAGGAGACAATTGGAAACAGATAACCAAAACAGTTATGTGATACTATTAATATGTCAACGGCAATCTATTCGCTCGTGGAGCAAGAGAGAAACGCTCCGGGATGAAAATTTTAGCGGGCGTGGTAAGGGATGGTGTAAAAGAGGAAGACTTATCGTAAAAATTGAGTGGAGTAAGGTTACATAACTGTTTTGGTTACCTGTTTCGGATTTTTTCCTATTAGGTGTCGCTAGCGTAGGGACGAAAAAGTAAGCGCGCCTGTTTGGCGTTGGCGATCTTTCTACTCATCTCTGGTTTCATATAATATATAAATTAGATATAGTTTTATAATGAGTGTCAACATTTGTGTTTTCAGTCCCCAAGTACAATAGTTCAAAAGGGTTCAGGAAACGAGAATCCAGCTTTAACTGATAATTGGGATGATGCCGAGGGTTACTACAGAGTACGAATTGGAGAAATTTTAGATAGTAGATACATGGTGTATGGGTACACAGGTCAAGGTGTGTTCAGTAACGTCGTTAGGGCTAGAGACCAAGCAAGAGGTAGCCAGGATGTAGCTGTCAAAATCATTAGAAACAATGAAATAATGTAAGTATTATAATATAACAGCATCTTTAGAAGATTTCAAATAGTATTTATTTCAATACAGGAACTTTATAATTTGTTACTTCAGAGAATTGCCCCCTAAATGTTAAGTAACAGTGTTTAATGGTTTTAAGTATTTAAAACAATCTAGCACCTGCTCAAGTATTAAGCTTTGTACACATCATATACTGTGTGCATCAGCCAAATGGAATAAATTCGATAATAAATAAATAGGGGCGTGTTCGAAAAAACGTTCGGATACGTCGATTAGTACTTTTAGTTGCGCATTTTTTCTAATAACTTTTTATACAGGGTGTGTCATGTAACAGAGGCCAATACCAACTTTCTTATTTTAAATGCAACACCCTGTATATTATTCAATTTTTGGATTGTTCAGGAAATTCTAGACATATTTCACGTACCATGTCCTATACCTATCTTCAACTGTTTAGGAAACAAACACACACACACAGACACATTTTTTTTTCCAGAAATTGTTGAAATGGCATCTAGGGACTGTAAAACGTATATTTCCGCAAAAAAAAATGTTTCACAATTACAATAGTTTCTCATACTTCGTAACGGAGAAAGTGAAAAAGGATATCATTTGATTACAGAAATTCACTACAATACACTCAAAAACTAATAAGTATAAAAACAGTTGAAGATAGGTATAGGACATGGTATATGAAATATGTCTGGAATTTTCTGAACAATCCAAAAATTGAAGAATATATAGGGTGTTGCATTTAAAATAAGAAAGTTGGTATTGGCCTCTGCTACATGACACACCCTGTATAAAAAGTTTTTGTTGAAAAAAATGCCCAACTAAAAATACTAATCGACGTATCCGAGCGTTTTGTCGAACACGCCCCCATTTATTTATTATCGAATTTATTCCATTTGGCTGATACACACTGTATAGTAGAGCTTTGATTATCCGAACTAATTGGGGGACATGGGTGTTTGGAAAACCGGTTTTTTCGGATAATCGAACTGTACTAATTTGAAAATACATATTTATACACAGGTGAATAAAAAACATATTTATTTATAATATATCTTTAATAACAACAGAGAGTTTACTTTCAATCGGCAAAATTTAGTTAATTGAGTAGTGGCAACTTGGAAGTGACAGGTTGAGACAAGTGCGAGAGGATTGTAGCGCTGGAGGTGGTAGGCATGCGCGAGACACGTGCGGGCATAGTAGTTCGGTTGATCGATGTTCGAATAATCGACGTTCTACTGTATTCCAAATTAAACCATGATCGAATATTGCTATTCAAATACAGTGATAGGATAATAGAGATGGGCAAATTGACTCTTTTTTGTGAGTCTACTCATTGAAAAGAGTCGACTCTGATAGTCAAATGTACACAGGAGTCACTCGACTCCTTGACTTATTCCTAAGAGTTGACTTACTTTAGTCCATAATATGCTGTCATTAGTGTTCATAATTTAATATCGCAGTGGAATTTCTTTGATATAGCGTTTTTTAGATTCTGAAATGGGACAATACAAGCAATGCATATTAAAACTTTTTTCATAATTTTATGCCAAAATTTGCAAGAAAAAAACTATTAACAGGCATATAAATTCTAACATGTAAATACCATATGATGCATTGATGAAAAAAATGCACAATACAAAAATAACTCTTAGCAGAGATGCCAACTTAATCGATACAAAGCGAAAAATTAACACTTGGTTACCCTGTTTAGGTAACTAAGGGGTAGATGTTAATGTCTCGTCACTACCAAAATCTACTGTATTGCTTTATATAAGGAGTACAGTTTTGTTGATGAAAATACAAATTTTATTTTTAAATATTAAATATAAAAGTTTCAAAGCTGGAAAACAATTCACAGTGAGTCATCTAATTTTCCAAACTTGAGCACCTGTGATAAAATTTGCCCATCAAAATTAACGTTTTGATAAACTATTGGGTAGGCAAGAAAGTAATTTCGGTTTTCATACATCAAGAGCGTTATTTTAAGTTTTTTGAATGAGTTCTGAACAAGTCGTGTTCTTTACCTTTTGACATCAGCCGTATTGAGGTTAGGTTAACCCGCCAATAGTGACTTTACTGGTCTGTGAGACCGGGTGTGTCGAATAACTTTATTCTCCATTATTGTTTTTTGATGCAATTTTGAGTACCTGCCGCATTGCAGAGCTTAAATTGATTAAATATCTTTGTTTTATTGTCAAAGAGCATAAATTAAAAAAAAAACATGAACTATTAGTAACACGTTTCGAAAAATCTTCAGTTGAAAACCCCGGTGCGTGAGACCGGCATCACCATTAAATTTGCGTCACCAATGGCGAGTTAACTGTTTTTTAGTTGTTAGTTTACTTAGTTGTAGTTGTGTCGAGGATCAATTTTAACAATTGCAAAAATAAACATTTTCGACATATTTTTCTTTTTTTATTTCTGCAAAGGAAGGAAACTGCAGAGGCTCACAAAGAGATATGTGAAGTTTATAGTGTTGATTGCATAACAGAGCGCACGTGTCAGAATGGGTTTAAAAAATTTTGATCTAGAGATTCTTCACTGAAAGATGACCAACGTTCTGGTCGACCTACTAAAGTTGATGATGACCAAATTAATGACATTATTAAAGAGGATCATCGTATAACCGTTCTAGAGATTGCAGAGAGGTTAAGTGTGTCGCACACAACCATAGAAAATCACCCAAAACGTCTTGGAATCGTTAAGAAGTTCGAGATTTGGATTTCCGCATGAATTGAGAGATATTCACTTGAAAAACGATCCTTTCTTTAAAAAAAACATCACTACAGTAACATCATTTGGAAACGATCATGGTCCAAGCATGATGAACCAGCACAAACTACACCGATAGCTGAATTGCATCAAAAAAGATAATGCTGTCGATTTTGTGGGATTATAAAGGTGTTGTGTATACATTAAATATTGTTCCCCCATCAGAACACCTACAGACCAGTTTCGACCTTTCAGGTCTCATCAGTGTAGTTAGTTGCTGATGGGGAAACGGAGATTACTATTGGAATATGAGTATTCCAAACACCGTTCAACACCATTCAGGCAATAGATTCCGCCACTTTGGTGTTGTGTATTTTGAGTGCTTCCAAGTAACCAGACAATCAATCCAGATTTTACTGTCGACAACTAATGAAACTGCATGAAGCAATCAAAGAAAAACGGCCAGAATTGGCAAATCCTAAAGGAATTGTGTTCCACCATGATAATGCAAGGCCTCATGCATCTTTGGTAACTCGTGGGAAATTATTGGAGCTTAATTGGTCAATGATGTCACATACAGCCCTGACCTGGCACCATCTGATTACCATTTATTTCGAAGTTTGCAGAACTCTTTGAATGATACATATTCAGACCAGAAGTTCTATGAGTGCGGAATCATAAAACTGCAAGAAAGTTCGCAAAAGGTCCTTTTAAAAAATGAAAAATATATAATTGATTAAGGTCTATTCATTGTGTTACGTTTGTGACCGGTGGGCGAAATAACTCACTAACGTAACTTCCAAATAAATAAATGTTTATTCCATAAACTTCAAAATACAACAGGAACATCTGTTCTGTACAAGATTGCAATACTAACTGCTAAAAATACCTCGGCGTGCGAAGATAAAAACCTATACAAAAACTGCAATATGTCTCCGCAGCCGAATAATATATTTATATTCCCAAAATTTGGAAATACATTACACATTGTATTCAACAAAATGTGTTTTTTATTCATACCACAAAACCGAAATTACTTTCTTGCTACATTTTAATTCTTATTTTGATGCCTTACTGGATTAATTTTCTTTTTTAGGCACAAAACAGGGTTAAAGGAGTTAGAAATATTGAAGAAATTAAATGATGCCGATCCAGAGGACAGAATGCACTGTCTGAGGCTAATCAGGCACTTCTTTCATAAACAACATCTCTGCATGGTGTTCGAACCTCTGTCTATGAATTTGAGGGAAGTTTTGAAGAAATACGGAAAAGATGTTGGTTTGCACATTAAAGCTGTAAGGAGTTACACACAACAGTTACTCTTGGCTTTAAAACTTTTGAAGAAAACCGGAATATTGCATGCAGGTAAATATATGGATAGATTTGTAATTTAGTAATATAGTTTCAACGATACACTTTCCATAAATTCAATAAAACGAAATATTGCCTGAATGTTCAAATATTCAGGCTATATTTCGTTTTATTGAATTTATTTAATGCTTTCTGCAAAAAGTAAGGTTATTTCCAATTTGTTTAATACACTTTCCATTCACAAATTGAAAGTCTTAAATATTCAGTGGTATAACAAAGTTTTAATAAGTGTTGTATTCAAAATCTTCAAGATGTACCACAAAGTGAACACCTCCGAGATTCGATAGCTAATTAATCATTTAATGTATACTACACCTACCCATAGATTACACTTTTTTAACAACTTGAGTGATACTAGGTCGCCAAACAACTCTCGCCACAAAAAGTAGTACTTACGAAACGAAATGTGAAACTTGTAATTGTAATTTATTAAGAAAAACTCAAGAACAATAACAAACTGTTTTTAAAACTTAAATATTGAGTTTGTAATAAAGGATTCTACGCCAAATTTTGCTTGTGTGCACTTACTATAACTTAAATATGGTAAAAAATCTCGAGTTTTTGAAATAAAACTTTGTTCTACTCCAAATTTTATAGCTTTTGTAACAGGAATTCATAAATATTGTAATTTTTATAAAACACCTATAACCAATGTAAATTCTTACAACCACTTATTCCAGATATCAAGCCCGACAACATACTGGTCAACGAAAGCAAACTGGTGCTGAAACTGTGCGATTTCGGCTCGGCCTCCACAATTAACGACAATGAAATAACTCCGTACTTAGTGTCGAGATTTTACAGATCGCCCGAGATTATATTAGGGATACCTTATGATTACGGGATCGACATGTGGTCAGCCGCCTGCACCATATATGAACTCTACACCGGGAGGATTCTCTTCTCCGGCAAATCCAATAATCAAATGCTGAAGTTCTTCATGGACGTCAAAGGAAAAATGCCCAACAAGGTTATAAGGAAGGGAGCATTTAAGGATCAGCATTTCGATGCGAATTGTAATTTCCTGTACCATGAAATAGATAAAGTCACAGAAAGGGTGAGTCGTCCTAATTAACTTTTAGATTTTATCTCATGATTTGACTGAAATTTTGTAAAGCGGTGCAACGAACTGCTCGTACATTACTCGTTTGTTGAACACAATAATTAATAGTTTTGAGGTTAGTGCCTACTTTAAATATTGTGTTTAAGTTGACTTTTTAGGTTACACTTAAATGCCACCGAGGCTTATTATGCTTGTACACCCTAAATCCAACACTTTATGTATCCGTGATGCAAAAGGTTTGGAATGAGCTATAACAGGTATTTAATTAGTTTTTTAAGTTTGGGTGACTGTGGATTTAATTTAGTACCTCAAAATGTTAACTCAAAAAACACATCAACATGCTGACTTACTGTCGGTATTATCAACTCAGTTGAAAGGATTTTAAATCTGCTCATGGTAAGCTCAAGAAATTGTCATGAGACTGTTAATCTACGCTACTTTTTTTTTTTTTTGTTAAGCTACGCGCACTTATCGGAATCGGACTGATGGCACGCATTGGCAAAAATTGCTTAACACCATTGTAAACGAGTCAACGCACATTTATCCGTTTCTTGCCGTACCGATAAATGTGCGTTGACTCGTTTACAACTGTGTTAAGCAATTTTTTCAGATGCGTGCCGTCCGTACCGTTCCGATAAGTGTGCGCGTAGCTTTACAGTGCAATGAACACACAACATGGAAAAGTCTTGTTTGTTTATTATTTTAAGGGTTATGTCAACTCAGCTCTCTTAAGGTTCGAACTACCTTTAAAGTAAATACAAGAAAACGAAATGTAGCCTGAATATATGAATATTCAACCTGTTCGTTAATCTGCAAGAATATTCATATATTCAGGCTACATTTCGTTTTCTTGTATTTATCTAATGCTTCTGCAACAAGTAAAGTTGTTTCTAATTTGTTTACCTTTAAAGTGTTGATAATACCGGTAAACATGATGTACACTAACACAAATATCTACAATCCATTTTCATTCGGGACTAAAAACTTATTGAATACCTCAACTTCCTTTTGCCACTTTTAAAGTTATTGTGTCTCATTTTCGAATTATATTCAGTAAATGCCTCCAGCATTAAATATTACATTATTGAATGATGGAAAATGGAAACTTGTTACAGGAAAAAGTTGTGGTTATGTCAATGGTGAAGATGTCACGGGACCTACAAGCGGAGCTGATAGCAGGGCAGACTCTTCCCCCGGATCAACTCCGAAAAGTCACCCAGCTGAAAGACCTGCTGGACAAGGCATTGTCAATCGACCCGGTAAAACGGATTGGTCTGAACAACGCACTCACCCACCCGTTTATCCAAGACAAGATTTGAATGTTTGGTTCAGAGAGGTAAAACAGTCAAGGAACAATCAAAGGATTTATTTGACTATGTTTGTTTAAAAAAAAGTAACAATAAAAACACAAGGTGTAATCACTTACATTTAAAAAAAAAATATGTCGATTTTAATTCATGAATAAAAAAATCCTTATTTTAACAAATCTCATTCCTGTCAGTCTGACTGGCCCTAGTCTGAATTATTCAGTATGTTCTTATTTTTTTGTTACAGAGGCGGTGTTGTTGGATTCACAAAACTGGTGTTTGCTACAAATCAAAATAGACCATAAGGTATTCTATAAATACAAAATAAATTCTTATTATTGGTATTTTTTGAGGCGTGTATTGAGCACACGGTTGTTGTCAAGTGCTTGAATACACGCTGAGATAACTGAGGAAAGCGATGATTCTAATTTGCTCCGTTCTCTTTTACTTACAGCTCTTATGAGAGTGAGATATTTCAGAGGAGCGCATGAGGCCGGTCGGAATTGAGGTTATGTAACGGCTGTATGATGTAAATACAGATTTCCCGCAGGAGTCACGTATTAAAGTCATGTTGTTTATTTCAGGGAAAGATGGTTGAACGTTTCTTCTGAGAGTACTGATGGAATTCGGTGCATTTATTTTCAGGTTATTAAGGTAAGGTAAGTATGTGAAATATTAATAATTTTTCTCTTGTAAATAGGCTTCTACATTTAAATAAATGCCTAAGGCATCAAAACAAATTCTACTTCTACTGTTATATTCTTGATGTAACAATGAAATAATTTTGCTTTTTTTTTCTAATCTGTTATCTTTCTTTCTAATTCTATTTTCTGTCAGATTTTATTATCTTCCCAAAACCTGCTGAAAGTTGATGGTTCGTTTATAAAACAAAACTTTCTTATTTTATAAATGTAGTGTAGTGGTAGTCGATTATTAAATATAAAAAGATAATGGCGTATGTGTTGAATGTAACAACAAATGTGTATTAACATTAACTAAAATATGAAGTGGCCAAACATAGTATGTTTGACTAAACCACACACTGAATAAGCATGAATATAATTGTATTACTATATTCGCCTAAACACTATTTCTGTAAAATGTTTAAGATTTTCCCAAGTCACCAAACATTTTACAATAGCCCATTGTATCATTTAATTTTCAATTTTGGTTTTTGGTCTGATGCTAAAAAAGTTTCCTCATAACTGATTTGGACTGGGGAATATAAATTTGACCACATACAGTTTTTCCCTCTTCACGAACCGACCGATTTATGTATGCCATAATTACTTAATGGTAAATATTAAATTAGCACCCAAATGTTTAAATTGGGAAACGCATTTATGAATACAATACAAATATAGCTGTGTATTTGTACAGTAATAGTTTCCCAGTTTCTTTTGAAATGAATTAACGAAACTGGACCCTGTGGTGAAGTATCTGATAAAAGAAATTGTTGTTCCAGAACTGCTGTCACAATGGAAAATTGCGTCGAGTGTATAATGTACTTCAACAAGCACATTGCAGCATCAAATTTCAAGACTACTGGTAATTAATCAAATTCAAGAAATCTCTTTAAATTATTGGCCTCGATTAAGATCTTTAGAAGAAGAATTTTGTATTTATTTTCTTTTTTATGATATGCTGGTAGACAAAGAGCTGAAGAGAAATTCTATGAACAGCTGCAGTTTTTATATAGTTTTTCTTTATTGTATAATCTGCAGATTGGTTCCTCTTCAAAGATCTGCATTGTCTGTAGATGTTTCCTTCCACTCTTATCTATGGACTGTTGAGTCAAAGTACCTCAGCAGGTAGATTCTGAGCTATATTGCTCATTATCTTTCTGCTACTTCTATGTCCGCCCATTTAGCTCCAGATGAGGTCGAACTAACTGCTTTGTTAATTGATATTGCTGCATATTACGTATTACTCTAATGCATGTACATATAGTTATGAAGAAAGGTTTTAGTTCAATTAACATAAATGTTAGGGCGAGTATTTAGAGTGGAGGAATAATTGAGCTTTATTTTATTAAAAATATAATTACTGAAATATATACTGGTTTGAATTAAAAATGCAACACCAAGAAAAACAGTCAGAATTTATTTAATTTTTCTACAATTGATGGCTTTCGGTATAAAAAGTAACTCATTAAAATTCCAATAAAAAAACTCCTTCGTCAAACCTCTTTTTAGGATGATTTTATATACAAAAAATAGCAATATCAAATGGTGTTTTTATAAACATGGAACAATTTGGATTAGTTTTCTCGTGATAATAGTACGAAGAACATCATTTAAAATGCCCAGAGTTCGTAACCGTCGAAATTTTGTACAACTAAGTGATTTCGAGCGAGGTCGTATTATTGGCATGAGAGAGGGTGGTCTTTCGTTTAGAGAAATTGCCAATAGAATGGAACGTGACGCAACCACAGTAATGAGGTGCTGGCGAAGATGGTCTGAGGAAGGTTTTCATGGACGTCAGACAGGATCTGGACCACAGCGAAGAACGCAGGTTGAGACTTTTGGCAATAAGAAAAAGATTATCCACTACGCGGGCCATTGGAAACACTTGGAGGAATACATTAAATATTAGAATCTCAATGGCATCGATATATCATCGAATACGGAGTTTTGGAATGCGTAGTTATCGTCCTTTTTGTTGCCTTGCCCTGACTCCACTCCATAGAGCTTCTAGGTTGGAATGGTGTAGAGAACGGGTGAATTGGAGACAAGAATGGCATCAAATTGTGTTTACTGGCGAATCCAGATTTTGTTTGTGGGCCAACGACGGACGTAGACGTGTCAGACGTTTCCGCGGGGAACGCAGAAATATGGACTTCGCGCTTCCTCGGCATACTGCTCTCATGCAGGGGGTGATGATTTGGGGTGCCATCATGTATGGTGGTAGGTCCCCTCTAGTTTTTATTTCTGGCACCCTAAATGCTTGGCGCTGCGTACAGACTATTCTAGAGTCCGTTGCACTGCCGTACTTACAAGGGTTGCAAAACCCTATTTTTCAGCAAGATAATGCTTGCCCACATACAGCAAGGGTAACAATAGAGTATTTAGAAGAAGCTAATGTTGTAATGCTTCCATGGCCTTCTCGTTCACCAGACCTTTCGCCCATCGAACATGTTTGGGATATGATAGGCGTCAGACTAGGAAATTTACCCCGTGCCCCAGACACTTTGGACGAACTTCGTTTGCGGATTCAGGAAGCTTGGGATGAGCTACCCCAAGAAGATATTGATCACCTCATTCAAAGCATGCCGAATTGCGTGAATGAGTGCATTAGAAACAACGGAGGACCGACTCATTATTAAAAAAAATGCTTGTGTAAGTAAGTTTTTCAACTGAAATTTTGATTGTTTACTTGAGACATTCAAACACAACTTCTGTGAAATTTTCATTAAAATCTGACCATAACTTCTTGGTGTTGCATTTTTCATTCAAACCAGTATACTTTGATCTTAAAAAAAAAAACAATTTGTCCAGCATTTTCAAAAATTCTCCTTTGTATTACTACTTGGATACTTGGATGGAACTCTGATTCAATAGTGGTTCGTGAACTTTTGTAGGTGATACAAAAGAAGAGATTTTAACAACTACTTGGGATACTTACTTTCATAAAAGGAGGAAGCTATTTTCTTTCTTAGCCTACTGTACCGAACTTCCACGAACCACCTCCGCACGGATTTCTTTAGAAATGCACTAGCTTTGGTAGGCTATTCCAATGAAGCTTGACTTGGAAGAGGAGAGTTAAGTATGGTGATTCATTCACATTTAATATCTTCAGCAACAACAAGATATTGGATATAAGAGAGAGGTACTACAGGCAGGTAGAATCGTGGCATAAAAGATATAACCAAATACAAAGCATGCATTCAAATAATAAAATAAGTTACCTTGCGAAAAAACATTTTGTTGTTAAGTTTAACCACCCTAGTGTGGCTATCGAAATCTCTATTTTTTTGTGTTAATCAAAAGAAGTTTCTAATTTTAACAATAGTGTAATGGGTACTGGTCCTGTCAAGGTCGCCATGTAATGGGATGGTGGATAGACTGTGATTGGACATCCATTTACATTAGTTATTTGTAGGAATGTATTGAATTGCAAATAGAGGAATATAAGGATAGCAAAGCAATCTTCAAGATTGTTTTTCTGACAGTGCCAATACTTGCCTTGTATTATTATCTTTTGTACTAACATTACAGTCGAATTATTTTTATATCTACAAATCCATTTGAAAATGACTGCGGTATATATATTATATTGAATTAGAAAAATGGCTATATTGACATTTTATATTTCCCTTTTAGCAGTGGTGTATTGGTAAAATAAGAAGTAAGGGAACGCATGGTGAGAGTAAAAAAAATAATCCACGACTTTCCACAAGCAGCTTGCTAAAAGTTTTTCGGAGATCATGTTCTTTTAAGCAAACTATTGTTTTCCTTGTAAGCTTTTTTTATTATTTTTTTATTATTACTATACAAAATACTAACAAACACAAACGCGTTCCGTTTCTGAAAAAAAGTGGGGGAACGGCGTTCCTCCACGTTCCCCCTCCAATACACCACTGCCTTTTAGTTATTATAAATTATGGCATAGTTGTCGGTGTTACTGACTTACTCTTGGTAATACTTCTGTACTGGATATATTTGCAAATAGCTTACAGTGACCAGATGCCCGAATTTTCGGGATTTGTCTGTATTTTTGGTTCGAATTTCCGATATCCCCAAGATTTATAAATATTTATTTACTATTTTAGGCGATTGTTGCAGTGATGTAATAATTTTGTACATTTGCGTGTAGAATTTATAAACTATCATTATCACATCACATTTAAAAGATTTTAAGTGTCATCCTTAAAAATTTAATTTAAATTTGCTGAGCCATTTAGCCAAACTGTCAATCGATCACGAGATCTTTCCACCATGTATATTTGTTTGTATATAACTGAGCTTGTTACGAAGGAGGTTGAATTAAAACACCTCGCTGGTATCACGAATTTTTCACTTTATTGTGACTAGTTTCGTCCTATTCGGACATTATCATGACAATATACTGGTTCATAATGTCCGAATAGGACGAAACTAGTGGTGCCAGCAAAGTGTTTTAATACAACCTTCTTTGTAATTAAACATGTATCACAAAGTAATTTCTTCAACAATCAATCATATGAGCTTGTTACTTCTGAAGCACCTTTAATTGTGTCCCAATGGTGAATGGTATCGGTCAGCTAAGCAAATATTGGTTGACTCTCACAATTGTTGGTCCGCCACTGCAGCTGAATATGCCAAATTATTATGTAGCAAACTTGAAATATTCTAAGTACATGAAAATAATTCCAATTACATCGATATTTATAATTTTTAATGACGAACCAGCGATTGCGAGAGTCTAGCAACATTTGCCCAGTTCTATAGTTGGTTGGGTGAGATATATCATTTACCATTGGAATACAATTAACGGTGATAGACTGTCGGCAGAATCGTCTGAAGTAACAAGCTCAGATGCAAATACTCAACAAACTCTTCTGAAGCACCTCGTGATCAATGGCCAGTTGGGTAGAACCTAACGAATTCAATTACTAATACTACTACAATGTTTATTTTTTGCATTGTAATATGATGCCAGGGGTCTTAACATTTCTAATTTAGAGCCCCTTTTTTGGTACATTTATAAAATTCTATTTTGTTCAAACACGAATGCAGTGTGCAATCCTATTTTATAAAGAAATTTGTGCTGCTAAAGTGCAAGATTATGACCAATAGCAACAGATGGTTCAGTCACTTTCGTTCTGGAAATTTTGATCTTAAATATGCTCCGCACATTGATCGGCGGAAAAGTGCAGAAAAATTAGTTGAAATTATTGAAAAAGTTGAGCAAAAGCGGCATTCAAGCAGTTATAGCCAATATCAAGAGCCAAACAGTTTGGGGAAAGTTGGCTACAAAAGACTATAAACAAATAACTTATTGAAACAACTACTGCTAATGCCATGCCGGATATTGAATGATACAAAAGAAATTTGCGTTTTTACTAGTACTAAGTACTTAGCGAAATAACATTGGTTGAAGATCCTTTATTTCTACTCACAGGACCCACTTGAAAATTAAACTAAATTGAATTGGAAACTTTAAACTATAAAACTGAACCCTATGTAAGAATTAAGTAAAAATAGCCATCTGCACACATATGAAAACAATGTGCGAAAAATTTTGTGTTCTAAGGGAGAACTCCACAACCTGTGGCAAAGCCCAGATTGTTGCCAAAGAAGGTATTTGTAGGATTGGAAGGGCATTGTACATCAGGAGCTGCTGCCGCATGGCAAAACGATTGACTTGACCTTCCATCATTTCTGGCAACGTGTAAGGGACAAATTGTATAAAATGATAATAATAAAGTTTTTTAATAGATTCTCCATTATAAATAATATGAACAATAATAACAAGGTAAAGGTATAACTATAATATTGATTAGTAATGAACTAACTATTCTAATTACTGTTTAACTTTTGTCCATCAAAAATTTTTACATTTCTCTTTAATTGTGAATTATTAATTATTTTATTGTATCATCTATTATGTTCATTTCATGCTAAACATTTATTTATTTTATCCTATAATGTTATCATGCCAATAACTCCTTAGCAACGAGTTACGTTAAGGTACCTTTAACAACACTAGTGTTGTTAAGAATTCTTAACAACACTAGTGTTGTTATATTTATCTTAACGCAACTCGTTGCTATAGAGATATTGGCATGCAAATATTATTTCGCCTATGGCGTTTTTCATTAAACATTTTTCTCATTAAAAAAAAAAGTAGAAATAGGATAAAATAAACCGTGTTACGACACACGTAACGTTATTTGTTTTTACATTACTCGAGAATTTAAAAGCACTCGCTCCTACGTCTCTCGTAATGTAAAAACCTACATAACGTTACTTATATCGTAAATTACTATAATAATTTTTAGGATCATAACAGTACTGTAATTTCATAAAGCATTAGTTACTCATAATACTGTAGTTACGAATTTAAAAAAAACTATTTATTGCATTTATCATCAATGGACCTTAATTAAGAATCAACTAATGTTAATGACGTACACATTTTGGTTTATTGATTTTGTGAGACATAATTTATTGATTTGATTTAATCAATAATGTCTTCTTAAATTTATAGGTATGAAACAAAATTTCATTGATCGAATAAGTTCAATTTCAAATCATCTAGAAATTATGTAAATAGATGCAATATATGTATTTTAAATAATGGACATCAATTTGAACATTGGGGCCGCGGTGGTCTAGTGAGTAGAGCTCCTGCTCAAGGGCCTCGTGGTCGTGGGTTCGAATTCCAATTGGACGGTCACTTTTTCGGAATGAAGAAGTGGCCGTTCGGGTCCATGGATGTATATTCATTATATAATAAATAATGTTGATTATACAGGGTGCGTAGAAAGTATCGCACCAAATAGGATTATATGGAAATAGAGTTGCAATAACAAACATTCCTCCGGCATATCTGCATAATACACTGGGCGCTTTTCTTGATAGACTTTCTTATTGTCGAGAAGTGAATGGACAACAATTTGAGCACCTATTGTGATTTTATTAGGTTTCTTGTTGATTTCATTTTTGTTTTAAATTATTTATTTTCGACATTATTTCAGAATAAACATGCTAATATTATACCACATTGTACTTCTAATTAAATAACCTTTCAAATAATACCAAAAAAACCTAGCATGTTATTCAGAAAAATTCAACATGGCGGCCTCTGACAAAAAGTAAGTCGTGCGAAATAAATGAAACTCATCTTAAAATAAGGGTATTTATATCTAATTGAAACCTACTAAATCTCAAGTCTGAATGTCAAACCGTTTCCATATGATCCCATTTGGTGCGATACTTTTTACGCACCCTGTATATAAATAAATATTCAGAAATCAATACAAATAGTTAAATAATACCTCTGGAAGAATGGACCAGCTTCCCATGCCAAAAAAAAAAAATTGAACATTTATTGCAATTTAAATTTGTGATTATGCTTTTCAACAATTCATTGATGGGTTTTTCTTTTAATCTACGAAAAATTGGTTTATCGAAGACGACCCTTCTCTTCAGACAACGAATATGTTTCCAAAGCAATATGATAATTGTTATCTATATACTTTTGGTATATTATTAAACGAGTGAGAAAGTTGGCCATTGCCACGAGGGTGAACTTTGCAATTCATCAGAGTGGCAATAGCCAACTTGCTCACAACTTTAACACTATACTGTTTCTCGTCATATTAAATAATTACCCAAAGATTTTTCTGTTTATATTAAATGGTCCTCTTGTTTTCATTTAGTTAAATTACGCCAGCGGCACTGGAGACAGTATGACATTTATGAATACGTGTTTACACAAACAAATGGTAACCGTAGTAACAACTAAACTAATGGCAAATGTGTTTATTTGTCAATCAATAATTTGAGTTCAAACAAAATGAGCCTACAACGCTCGGTAAGACAACACTTCACATGTTGAGTGCCGCATGCTACAGAAATTTTTTGAACTCGGGGGGGACTACTTATGCTTTGTAAAGTTCCGTATTACTTGTGTGCATTTGAGAAGCAAGGTTTGCTGTAGCTGGCCTGTGAAAGGCAAACCCCGCCGTTCAAGGCCGAATGTCCACAGTAGAGAGTTCTCACAGCACTCGATGAGTTAAGAAGTTTTGAGAGAATTTGAATAGATTTGTGGAGACACCTCGAGTATAGGAGCAGTAGAAATCCGAGGCAGCAATGGTGCTTTTACTTGGGAAACGAGAAAAATAAAGCTATTAAAAAAATATCAGAGACTGAAAGTACCTAATTTAATTAGTACGTGTTTTCTTGGTCATAATAAACCAGCAAAAGAAGGATGAGCAGTTATTTTATATCATACCGTAATTCTTATGTAACGTACTAAGTGGCAGAGTCATTAGTTGAGCTTTGCGACAATTTCCACAACGTTACAGATTCAATAAAAAATTGGTTATAACATTCACATTTATCATTGAGAAAATAAATAAACTGCCAAAGCCAACTATGACTTCTATTTAAAAAAATATAACTTTGGAGATATCAAAAGTCTGCAAACCGTATTCAATTCTCCTTGAGAAAGTGCCTTAAAAAACATGCAACTCGTAATAAATTGATAAACAACTGAGATATTGATAAAAATGGAAGCTAATGGGTTTTTGGGTATAACTCGAAAGTAGAAGATGATAGCCATTGAGTTTGTCTTGAAAAAAGTGTTGGAAGATTTGTGTAAATATCTTCTGTACATGTACAGGTTGGCCAAATCTTGAAAATTGTATTTTCTCTTTCTCTTTTAGTTACCGAGATTCCCCATAGAAATATTTAAATTAGGCCACCCTGTACGTGTACAGAATACAATTAGACAAATTAAATTAATAAAGAATGACATGAAGTCGGTAGTGGTTTCAGAAACGGCCATGGGCTTATCTGTAGACGTGTTTCAATATTTATCCATTAGTGCTGCTAATGACTTGAATATTATTCAGATTATAGATATTTATGCATTAAATGTTTTTCTCCCGAGGTTGACAGGCTTATAAGTCAGCCGAGGGTAAAGAACATGAATATCTCCTGAGGTGCATACAATATTTTATTTTTTAGTTAAATATTAGTAATTCGTAAAAATATTCAATATATCAATCTGCAATATGTATTTGCATGGTTGCAATGAGTTTGTTTTAAATCAAATCGCCCACATTTCATGAACTGACGTTTATTTATTTTGATTTGATTTGACGTTAATGCTTTAACAACAAACGTACAGTTGTGAATTAAATGGTGAACAAACCTGGGAGAAAAGTTTAATTCCTGTCTCGCTATAAAGTTGGTCGTGAGCAGAGGCAAGATTGTCTATCTTCAACCATCATCCTGAGGGAGAATTTGGAAATTGTACATACTATTTGTCAGGTAAACAGGAGCAGACCTCATAACTCCCAAGGGAGATATAACTCATATCTCCTGTGGGAGTTATGATTACGCTTTCATGCCTTGTATCCACGACGATAATAGTAAATATCATACTACTAAAAAATAAAATATTTTTAAATGAAACCTGTATTACTTTGTTGGCAAAAACTTTTTACAACATAAATCACCTATTTTCGAATTCAATGTTTATCATGGTGTTAGCCAGGAAAGCTATTGTTACATTAGATAATTTATTTTGCAGTCTCTAAGGGAGTGACTTTTGTCTAGTCTTATATACTGGGTGTTCAAAAAGTATGGAAACAGTGAAATTTCAGGAGAACGATCCGTTGGATTACAATGATAAAAAACGTGTTTCTTAATTTTTGAAGTTCTATTCAGATATGATACGCAAAACTCACCCCCACCCCCGGGGGGTGAAAGTTGGGGGAGTTTTGTAAAGTTAAATGGAAACGACCACGTTTTAATGCACCATTGTAATCCCCTTAAAAAAAACTGTAATGGTTTTGCAAATTGACCCCTCCCTTCCTTCCGTCGGGGTACTGAATTTCTTCGCCCCTCACCATTGTGGTGTTGGATTTAGGTGACCCTAATTCATTGGATGTTCAAACTGCTCACCTTCAACTACTTGACAGTGTCGCAATCGTACATACAAGCTATCATTCACTTTTTGTAAAATTTCCTTTGTTATCTCATTTCGTTTTAACTCTTCAATATTTGCAGGTTTAGTTTCGTATACTCCATTTATCAAGTAAGCCCAGTAGAAAAAATCTAGAGGTGTTAGATCAGGTGATCTTGGTAGCCATTCAATGGTACACTTGATACAAAATAAACCATTTCCAAATCGCGAAATATTATTGTTTAAAAGAAAGTAAAAATGCCATAAAAGTGATTGTTTCTACAAAACCTTAAATTTATCTTTCCAGCAATACTGTAGGTGCAGAGTAGGGGCAATTCGCTGATTAAAAAAAGATTTGGTGCAGAATGCTACAGTTTATTGATGTTCCTGCAAAGAAATTTTAATTTTTTAACCCGTAGGGGATGTGTCGACATGCAAAACCATTACAGTTTTTACTTTCTCCGTTACGAAGTACGAGAAAGTATTGTGATCGTGATTTTTTTTTCAAAATTTTTTTTTACCGAAATATCCGTTTTGGGGTCCCTAGATGCCATTTCAACAATTTCTGGAAAAAAAAAAATTGTGTGTGTGTGTGTGTGTGTCTGCCTGTGTGCGCTGTATCTAAAAAAATAACAGAGTAATTGATATGAAACTTTGAACATACGTCTTATTTGATAATCCGAAGAACTGAAAAGCTTTTGGTAAAATTTCGTACACCGGAAGTGGGTGTTTACCTTAACTGTTTTTTGTTTTTTGCCAATATTTTCTTAAATATGAAAAATATCACAAAATCATTTAAACAAACATTGAAGACAACAAAGAAGTAAACATCTTTTGCTTGAAAATATTTTTCATAAAATCATTGCTTTTTGAGAAAAAAATGTATTATTTTTTTTTTAATTTTTGGTTTATAATTATGAAACGATAATAGTTACAGCAAATTTATGTGAACAATAATTGTAGAGAATGCCAAAATGAACAACTTCTAAAGAATAAGTTTTTTTCGAAATCTCGTTAGTTTTTGAGTAAACCGAGTTTTTGAATTTGAAGTATAATTTTTCCATGTTTCATAATTTTGACGTTTTAAACGTCAGTTTCATCCGAGTTTACGCAACGCTCGATGTACATTTAAAATATGATTTAAATTGAAAATAAACCATGAAAACATAAATATAAATGGTTATGATACCATTAAGTCGGAGAAAGTAACATGATGGCCACATCACCATTTTTATGGAGATTACTATGGTGCATTAAAAAGTGGGTGTCTCTATTTAAGCTTCCAAATCTTAACATACCCCCACTCAGTGATGGCTCGTCGGTAATGCAGCTAGGTGCGGTCAAGCAGCCAGTCGTCTCTGCAACCGACCTACCTATCTGTATTGCTACCTCGGCCGTACCAAAAAAGAAAACGCGAACTGTCACTGCCCCCACTTCCACCCCTTCGGGGGGTGGGGTAGGTGTATATCATGTCTGAATAGAACTTAAAAAATAAAGAAACGCATGATTTTTATCATTGTTCTTTTTGGAGACCCGGTATATTATACCTGTATGAGTACGAGGGTAGATTGAAAAGTTTCCGGAATGGGCAAGAGATGGCGCGCGTATCGTGAAATTGTTATGATGGTTGTCAAGGCTAACCTATTTTAGGAAAGCTGTCAAATTTTCAGACACGTGCGTCGTTCCGTTTATGTTTACTAGGATATCTTGTGAAGCAAGTGAGGCACTTTTGCAAAAATGGATAAAAACGAATTTCGTGCAGTCATCAAACATTTCTGGATGGATGGGAAAACGGCCACGGAGATACGAGATATTTTGCAGAAAGTTCATGGCACATCCACACCTTCATTTTCGACTATTAGTTTCTGGGTGAGCGAGTTCAAACGTGGCCGTACGAGCACCAAGGATGAACCATGCAGTGGACGGCCACAAATGAAGAAATGGTCGACAAAGTCCATGATCTCGTGTTAGACGATCGACGAGTGAAGTTGCGCGAAATAGTAGAGACCATGGGCATCTCATATGAACGTGTGCAAAATATCGTGCACGAACATTTGGGCATGAGGAAGCTGTCGGCGCGATGGGTGCCGCGTTTGCTGACTATGGACAACAAGCGAAATCGTGTGACCCCTTTAAAAGAGTGTTTGGCCTTGTTAAATCGTAATCCAACGGATTTTTTTCGCCGATTCGTGACCGTGGACGAAACATGGATCCACCACTACACACCAGAAACCAAGCAGCAGTCGAAACAGTGGATTTCTCCAGGCGAATCTGCTCCGAAGAAGGCAACGACTGTCCCATCGGCTGGAAAGGTCATGGCCACCGTTTTTTGGGATTCGCACATCGACTTTTTGCAGAAGGGAAGAACTATCACGGGACAATACTACAGCGATTTATTGGATCAATTCAACGGCATATTGAAGGAGAAACGGCCTCATTTGCAGCGGAAAAAAGTGCTCTTCCACCACGACAACGCGCCGGCCCATTCATCCCGAATCGCCAATGCTAAATTGGTTGAATTGGGCTACAAGGTGGTGCCGCATCCCCCGTACTCTCCAGACCTGGCCCCGTGCGACTTCTTTTTGTTCATAAACATGAAGACTTGGCTCGGAGGCAAGCGCGTTACGTCAAATGAGGAGGTCATCGCCGCCACTAAAGCTTATTTTGCAGAGTTCCCGAAATCATATTTTTCTGAAGGCTTAAAAAAATTGGAGCACCGCTGGGAAAAGTGTATCGCCCTGCAAGGGTACTATGTTGAAAAATAAAAACAAAAACCTGTTCAATTACTGCGTTTTCTTGCCCATTCCGGAAACTTTTCAATCTACCCTCGTATTGTGGCTCGCGTTCTGAATTTTAATCTTTTGTAATAATAGCCTACATAACATGCTCGTGAAATAATATGCTACAACGTTTTGCTCGTCATGATCAGAGCCGAGATGTTGTATAGGCAACGAAATATACATATGCAATAATTGTCTTTCGCCCCTTCTCTTTGCTACTGCCTGGATACTTTTTGATAAATGCAATGTCGTATTTGTAGGACACCCTATGTTGATTGTTTTTGCACGGAATCTCGCGAGACACTTGTAATTTAAACAATTATACAAACATCATATTGTTTCCAAAATCAGTATAAAACTTTGCTCTTTACAAATAATAATATTACTGGAGGTTTTTCAGGACCTAGGGCTTATTGAAGTCCAAAAGGGCCCCATTTTTTGTTTGATTTATGCCCACTTGCACCACAGCCGATTAACTGTAAACAGTTCTTAAAAAACAACAATTTTATTCGCAAATTGTTTAAACAATGACATATTTGGGATATCTTACAAATTTTATATTCCTGAATTTTAACTTAATCAGATGCTTAATCGTGATTAAGCGGTGTAAGTGGGCCTAAGAATCTTTAGTAATTGTTAATGAAAAAGTATTAAAAATGTATAATAATAATTCAATGTTTGTGGGCCCAGGGCTTAAACCCTATTAGCCCATGTAATAACTGACTCAATAGGTTGATAATGTCACTTCAACATTTTGCCGAGGAATACAGACATCGCACATAATTTTTCAAAGTTTATTTTCTCTTGCTGATACATCAGGTTCGTCAGCAAAATCAGGACAAATCTTTTTAGAGTTGAATTATAATATGGCTAGTGGATCTTCGTAGAAGAGGCTAGGACAGAGATGCCGTTCATGCTGCACTATTTACTCTTACAGAGGATGCAAATTTTCTTTCGTAACCTCATCGCCGAACTTCGACGATCCGCCGCTGGAAGTTAAACATTGTGTTTTTTTTTTGTGTATTCTTTAAACAGTATTACAAGGAGCCAAAAGTTGTTTCATTTCAAATTACCCAAGTTTTAAAACTTCCACCCCTAAACAACGCGCTGCGCCATCTATTATCAGTGCGAAAATCTTCATGTGTAAAACTATATTTTTTGATCACATTCGATAACCAATTTTAAAATATCCAATCCCAACTGCCTAATTAACCCGTGTCGCACATACGCCGAACATATTTAATCATTATCACCGCAATTTCCCACATATGGTCCTTCGACGGCATATGGTGAGATACGCAAATAATGTCTCTTTATCGCGCGTGTATTTGTGTGCCCTTTGTAAGTGGAAAATCGGAAAACAAACATTAATTTAGATAAGCTCGATCCTCGTATATAAAGCTCCTGATTAGCGCCTCTCGCGAACGTGATGGACAAATGCAAGCGGAAACCGGAAAACACCAAAGTCAAAGTGTTCAAAGTTAAGTTGAGGCGGTCCAAGGCGAACGCCAGAGAGAGGAACAGGATGCACGGCCTGAACGCAGCTTTAGATAGATTAAGAAGGTACATGTTTCGTTGTTTTTAATTTTATTTGCAGCTGATATGTAGTTATAGCGAATTACTTTGAAATAGTTATTTGTATAGTAAGAGCGCAAAGTGATACATTGCCGCTTGAGAGAGGAAGAGAAGAAACCTCTCGAAAGCGGCAATGAGCTTTGCGCTCGTACCATACATACATTTTTTTCTACGACCGCTTTGAAAAAGAAACGTAAATATAATTAAATATAAAAAGCAATAATACATGACTGTGGCGTGTGCTTATTTTCAGTCTGTTATACCGTGGTCAGCCATGGAATGTCGTATCCATGGTAACGGGTCAATAAAAATTGTGCAAAGTGACGTTTAGATAGTTGTTGTGAATTTATATTTAAAGTATATTTAAATTAAAAATGAGTGAAAATGGAGATGATGGTGGCAGCGACTTTACATGTACTCCGCCCGATATTGCCGAAGTCGCGAGCTCCGTCGCTTTGGATTTGCTACCGGTACTTTGTCGCTCGCTCCTCGGGAAACGTCTACTTTGCGTTGACAAACGCAAGCGCAAACGCCTGCTTTTTATATCGGTCGTAGAAAAAGGCTGTTTCGCCTCTATTAATTACACACTGTGAGAAAAAAGTTTTGATAACGGACAATACATTTGAAATAAGTTTGGTTGATTTGATTCGGTTTTTTTTATTGTATTTTAGTCGAATGCCCATACAACAAACTCACACCGATATTCACTCAGTTCCGCAAAAGCTTTCAAAGATTGAAACTCTGCGCTTGGCCAGAAATTACATCAGCGCGATGTCCCAAACCCTGCAAGAGGGAAAGCCGATGGAGACGACGAGATTCGCCAAAATCCTTAGCAAGGAGCTGAGTCAAACTACGGCTAACCTCCTTCTGGTAGCATTAAACAATCATTCCAGTCAAAATTGTCCGCACGAAGAAAACACGGGCTGGTACAATTCCTTCGAAAATGGCGGTTACTACGACAGTTACTTCCGACCGCCAGAGTGTTACTCGTTCGATAGCGAATGGAAGAATTACATAGGTTACAATTTCAATAATCCGTTGTCGTGGCATAATGGTTTCGATGACAGTGCAATGTTTGATGTTTGTTATGATATTCACAGACGTTAATTTTTGTAAAATTAGAAGATATTGTACAATAAAACAATTACATTTTTAATTATTTTTATTCTTACTCATATTTTTTTTAAGTGGAATCAGGGGCGGCTCGTTATAAAGAGCCACGGAGCCATGACACTACCTGTAGTTTCAAGCTCAGCAAGAATTTTTAACCGATTCTTAAAAAAAACTTTTTCAAAGTTAACACCACGTGGAAGTTACAATTTTGACAGGCCATTTCCGAATAATGTGTTCTTACAAATTTGCAAAGAAAGCAATCGCAAGTTTACCACAACAAAAATGGTTTCACTTAAAGGCAAATTTCGATCACCAAGAAGGCAATTTTTTTAGAAATTCACATGGCAATTCTACATGTATTGCTATAGATGGTTGAAATTTTGACAAACCAATTTTGAATAATGTCCCTTTAGAAATTTCTCCAAAAACTAATCACAAGTTTACCACAACAAAAATGGTTGCACTAGAAAAGCAAATTTTGATGACCAAAAAAGCGGATATTTTAAAAATTCACATGGGAATTCCACATTTATTGCTACAGGTGGTTGAAATTTTGAGACTCATTTTGAATAATGTGTCTTTACGAATTTCCAAAGAAAATAATCGCAAGTTTATCACAACAAAAATGCTTGCACTAAAAAGCAAATTTTGATAACCAATAAGGCGCATTTTTTCAGAAATTTGCATTGAAATTCCACATTTATTGCAACAAATGGTTAAAATTTTAACAGACTAATTTTGAATAATGTGTCAAAAAAAAATAATTTTCTTCTAAATTTTCAATTTTTTTGTTAAAATTTTCGATTTTTTTGTCAGAAATGTTCATTCTTAGGATCGAATTTTTGGTCGAAGTTTTTAATTTTTTATCCTATATTTTAAATTCTTTCAACCTAAATTAATGATTTTTATGCGCGACTTTTTTTTTTAAATTTTCCGATATTTTTAAGTACAGTTTCTGATTTCTTACCCTCCATTTTAGATGTTTTAACTTATTGTTTATGCTGGAGGCTTCTACTTCGTTATACATTTTAAATATTATAATAAAACACTTTTAACTTTGTTATACAAAACAAAGTTAAAAGTGTTTTATTATAAGTTTTAACTTATTTTAAATTTTTTATTACCTTTGACTACCGTTTTCGAGTTTCTGATCGGCAACTTATTTTGAGCTATGGAGTTATTTTGTGAACTGAAAATGGCCAATTATTTTCGTTTTTCTTATTTTTTTAATTTTTTGGTTTGCGTTTTTGATTTTTTTTGGCCTATATTTTAGATCTTTGACCTGTTTTTCATTTCTTCATTCCAAATTTTAGAGTCATTGCCCGGAATATTCTTTATTTTAAACTTTTTAATTTTGGTTGTTGAAATTTTCTGTCTGCATTTTTGATATTTGTTTAAATTTTCGATTTTTTGTGCTTATCTTTAGGTTTTTAAGAGTTATGTTGGGGACTGAAAATGATAAATTATTTTTGTTTTCGTTGATTTTTCAATTTTTTGGTTTGCATTTTTTATTTTTAGACCAAAATTTTTGATGTTTTTGGCCTATATTTTAGATATTTGACCCGTATTTTTCATTGCTTCGTTCCAAATTTTAGAGTTCTTGTCCGGAATATTCTGTATTTTGGTTAAGCTTTTTGATTTTTTGTTGTTGAAATTTTTGTATTTTTGGTCTGCATTTCTTTAACCGCGAATTTTTGATATTTGTCTAAGTTTTAGATTTTTTGTGCTCATCTTTTGGTTTTTAAGAGTTATTTTGGGGACTGAAAATGACAAATTAATATTTTTTATGGGCGATTTTTTTAAATTTTTTGTTACTTTTTACTTTACCTTTAGGTTTTTAAGAGTTATTTTGGGGACTGCAAATGACAAATTATTTTTGTTTTCCTTGATTTTTCAATTTTTTGGTTTGCATTTTTTATTTTTAGACCAAAATGTTTGTTTTTTTTCTGGCCTATATTTTAGATATTTAACCCGTATTTTTCATTGCTTCGTTCCAAATAGAGTTCTTGTCCGGAATATTCTTTATTTTGGTTAAGCTTTTTGATTTTTTGTTGTTGAAATTTTTGTATTTTTGGTCTGCATTTCTTTAACCGCGAATTTTTGATATTTGTCTAAGTTTTAGATTTTTTGTGCTCATCTTTTGGTTTTTAAGAGTTATTTTGGGGACTGAAAATGACAAATTAATATTTTTTATGGGCGATTTTTTTAAATTTTTTGTTACTTTTTACTTTACCTTTAGGTTTTTAAGAGTTATTTTGGGGACTGCAAATGACAAATTATTTTTGTTTTCCTTGATTTTTCAATTTTTTGGTTTGCATTTTTTATTTTTAGACCAAAATGTTTGTTTTTTTTTTTGGCCTATATTTTAGATATTTAACCCGTATTTTTCATTGCTTCGTTCCAAATTTTAGAGTTCTTGTCCGGAATATTCTTTATTTTGGTTAAGCTTTTTGATTTTTTGTTGTTGAAATTTTTGTATTTTTGGTCTACATTTCTTTAACCGCGAATTTTTGATATTTGTCTAAGTTTTAGATTTTTTGTGCTTATCTTTTGGTTTTTAAGAGCTATTTCGGGGGCTAAAAATAACAAATTATTTTTGTTTTTATTGATTTTTCAATTTTTTGGTTTGCATTTTTTATTTTTAGATCAAAATTTTTGATTTTTTTGGCCTATATTTTAGATATTTGAGCCGTATTTTTCATTGCTTCGTTCCAAATTTTAGAGTTTTTGCCCGGAATATTCTTTATTTTGGTTAACCTTTTTGATTTTTTGTTGTTGAAATTTTTGTATTTTTGGTCTGCATTTCTTTAACCGCGAATTTTTGATATTTGTCTACGTTTTAGTTTTTTTGTGCTTATCTTTAGATTTTTAAGATTTATTTTGGGGGCTAAAAATGATAAATTATTTTTGTTTTCCGTGATTTTTCAATTTTTTGGATTGCATTTTTAATTTTTAGACCAAAATTTTTGATTTTTTTGGCCTATATTTTAGATATACTGACCCGTATTTTTCATTGCTTCGTTCCAAATTTTGGAGTTTTTCTTTGTTTTAGTTAAACTTTTGTTGAAATTTTCGATTTTTTGTGCTTATATTTTTAGTTTTTTTTTTATCTTAATTAAGAGCGTATTTTTTATTGATTTTTATGTGCAAATTTTTGATTTTTTTTGCCGGTATTTAATTTGTCATTTCCATCTTTCATAATTTTGACGTTTCAAACGCCAGTATCATCCGATCCAATAAATTGTAAAAGTGGCTCTACCATCAACATGTTCCAAGAGCCGCCACTGAGTGGAATAAAGATTCTTGAAGCCACTGCTAGTCCGGAGGATCTAGCGCATCTCCTATAATTATTTTTTTTTATCAAGATGGGCGGTGCTGATCTATTGACGCATTTAATCAGTAACTCGAATAATGTTGGTGTGGTTGAGATGCAGTGACGGTTCGCGGGTTTTTTCTGGTACGGCCGAGGAACAAGAGGTGGTAATACAGATAGGTGCGGTCACGCAGCCAGCCGTCTCTGCAACTGACCCTACCTATCTGTATTACCACCTCTTGTTCCTTTGCCGTACCAGAAAAAACCCCGCGAACCGTCACTGTTGAGATGTGTTATCCTGACCAATTTGGTCAGTACCATCAGTTTTGCCGCCATACATCATACTGACGTTTGACACACTTATTGTACCAAACCCATTAAATACTAAATTGAGAGGTTTCTCAGTATTTAAATATACAGCCCCAATGACGAACGATGGCGATCCTTCATCCAACTAGAGAATGTCTAAAACTGATTCAGACAATCGATATAGTGCCCGCGTTACTACGTTTCCAAGCGTTAATGAGTACAACAAACAAGACGCGCACCTAAATCACCACGGAAACGTGTTTATTCAATATTCACTACTGACAGCAGCAATCAAACACTCCAGACTCACGTTTAATTTTATTTTCATCAAATTTATACATTCATTAATCACACATCATGTCGATAATCCAAATAATCCAACACAGCGAGTCCATTTACAAACTCGACGAAACATCAGATCAGCCTCAGGCCTCGAAAAAGGGAGCGTGCGAAGGCACGAGAGGCAAGTATGTGCCGTACGCAGCTCTCCGGCAAGAAATTAAAAAGTCCATGAAGAAAAACACGAAACCGTACGGCAGCATGGGCCCCCCTCAACAGTCGAAGGTCAGTCCTGAGCATTTTCTGCGGAAAGGCACCGGAAAACCTCCGATGATTCCGAAAGGCAAAGGCGATCTGTACAAAAAGCCGCCCGTTAGCAAGTTGCCTCCTGTTCCTCATACGAACGAAGTGTTGCGGGAGACCAAAGCGATGCTTCGGCACGTGAGGAAGAATTACATGGCGCAGAATGCCAAATCTGCTGTGACCATGGCGCCCAAGACGCCTGCTAGGAGGATTGCAATCACCAACGATGGGATCACCAGGGATTTATCGGCGGGATTGGAGCCTAGGTTTTTGACCACGGAGTATTTTGGAAGAGTGCCTCCTTATCTGGATAAGTTGATTCAATTTAAGCAACGGATTAAGGAAAGGAAGAAGGACATAGCCGGGATACAGGATCCTCCCTGTGTTTACATCACGCGTGAGGAAAGAGATGAATTGTTAAATGTAAGTAATCAAAAAGTAAAGTATTGTAATCGTGAATTTTTTTTTAACGGAAATATCCGTTTTGAGTTTCCTAGAGACTATTTCAAAGATTTCTGGTGTATGTGTGTTTGTCTGCAGTGGCGGCTCGTGGAACATTTTGATGGTAGAGCCACTTTTTGAGAAAAAAAAACAATTACTGTTGCAAAATTATTCAGTAAATTACAACTTACAACACATGTGATTCTACATTTCCGTAAAAATTAGAAATGCATTGTTTCTAAATTTTAGAATATTTCAATGTGAACGGAGATGAAATTTAAAAAAAAAATGCAGTAAATTCGTCGACGCGAAAAAAATATAAAAACAATTGCCATCGACTTGAAACTTTCCAACACAACTGACAACACATGTGATTATACATTTCTGTTAAAATTAGAAATGCATTGTTTCTAAATTTTAGAATATTTCAATGTAAACGGAGATGAAATTAAAAAAAAAATTGCAACAAATTCGTCGACGCGAAAAAAATATAAAAACAATTGCCATCGACTTGAAACTTTCCAAAATAACTGGCAACACATGTGATTATACATTTCTGTTAAAATTAGAAATGCATTGTTTCTAAATTTTAGAATATTTCAATGTAAACGGAGATGAAATTAAAAAAAAAATTGCAACAAATTCGTCGACGCGAAAAAAATATAAAAACAATTGCCATCGACTTGAAACTTTCCAAAATAACTGGCAACACATGTGATTATACATTTCTGTTAAAATTAGAAATGCATTGTTTCTAAATTTTAGAATATTTCAATGTAAACGGAGATGAAATTAAAAAAAAAATTGCAACAAATTCGTCGACGCGAAAAAAATATAAAAACAATTGCCATCGACTTGAAACTTTCCAAAACAACTGACAACACATGTGATTATACATTTCTGTAAAAATTAGAAATGCATTGTTTCTAAATTTTAGAATATTTCAATGTGAACGCAGATGAAATTTTAAAAAAATTGCAACAAATTCGTCGACGCGAAAAAAATATAAAAACAATTGCCATCGACTTGAAACTTTCCAAAACAACTGACAACACATGTGATTATACATTTCTGTAAAAATTAGAAATGCATTGTTTCTAAATTTTAGAATATTTCAATGTGAAAGGAGATGAAATTTAAAAAAAATTGCAACAAATTCGTCGACGCGAAAAAAATATAAAAACAATTGCCATCGACTTGAAACTTTCCAAAACAACTGACAACACATGTGATTATACATTTCTGTTAAAATTAGAAATGCATTGTTTCTAAATTTTAGAATATTTCAATGTAAACGGAGATGAAATTAAAAAAAAAATTGCAACAAATTCGTCGACGCGAAAAAAATATAAAAACAATTGCCATCGACTTGAAACTTTCCAAAATAACTGGCAACACATGTGATTATACATTTCTGTTAAAATTAGAAATGCATTGTTTCTAAATTTTAGAATATTTCAATGTGAACGGAGATGAAATTAAAAAAAAAATGCAACAAATTCGTCGACGCGAAAAAAATATAAAAACAATTACCATCGACTTGAAACTTTCCAAAACAACTGACAACACATGTGATTATACATTGCTGTAAAAATTAGAAATGCATTGTTTCTAAATTTTAGAATATTTCAATGTGAACCGAGATGAAATTTAAAAAAAATTGCAACAAATTCGTCGACGCGAAAAAAATATAAAAACAATTGCTATCGACTTGAAACTTTCCAAAACAACTGACAACACATGTGATTCTACATTTCTGTAAAAGTTAGAAATGCATTGTTTCTAAATTTTAGAATATTTCAATGTGAACGGAGAAGAAATATAAAAAAAAATTGCAGTAAATTCGTCGACGCGAAAAAAATATAAAAACAATTGCCATCTACTTGAAACTTTCCAAAACAACTGACAACACATGTGATTCTACATTTCCGTAAAAATTAGAAATGCATTGTTTCTAAATTTTAGAATATTTCAATGTGAACAGATGAAATTTAAAAAAAAATTGTTGTAAATTCGTCGACGCGAAAAAAATATAAAAACAATTGCCATCGACTTGAAACTTTCCAAAACTACTGACAACACATGTGATTATACATTTCTGTAAAAATTAGAAATGCATTGTTTCTAAATTGTAGAATATTTCAATGTAAACGGAGATGAAATTAAAAAAAAAAATTGCAACAAATTCGTCGACGCGAAAAAAATATAAAAACAATTACTATCGACTTGAAACTTTCCAAAACAACTGACAACACATGTGATTCTACATTTCTGTAAAAAATAGAAATGCATTGTTTCTAAATTTTAGAATATTTCAATGTAAATGGAGATGAAATTTAAAAAAAAATTGCAACAAATTCGTCGACGCGAAAAAAATATAAAAACAATTGCCATCGACTTGAAAATTTCCAAAACAACTAGCAACACATGTGATTATACATTTCCGTAAAAAATAGAAATGCATTGTTTCTAAATTTTAGAATATTTCAATGTGAACGGAGATGAAATTTAAAAAAAAATTGCAATAAATTCGTCGACGCGAAAAAAATATAAAAACAATTGCCATCGACTTGAAACTTTCCAAAACAACTGACAACACATGTGATTCTACATTCCCGTAAAAATTAGAAATGCATTGTTTCTAAATTTTAGAATATTTCAATGTGAACAGATGAAATTTAAAAAAAATTGCAGTAAATTCGTCGACGCGAAAAAAATATAAAAACATTTGCCATCGACTTGAAACTTTCCAAAACAACTGACAACACATGTGATTCTACATTCCCGTAAAAATTAGAAATGCATTGTTTCTAAATTTTAGAATATTTCAATGTGAACAGATGAAATTTAAAAAAAATTGCAGTAAATTCGTCGACGCGAAAAAAATATAAAAACATTTGCCATCGACTTGAAACTTTCCAAAACAACTGACAACACATGTGATTATACATTTCTGTAAAAATTAGAAATACATTGTTTTTAATTTTTTTAAAGATATTGGTGTTGCCTGCTGCATTTGTACCGTTTAATACTTTTTAATGTTTCAGGGATTGAAACAAAATTGGGAAGAACTTCAAAGAACATACCAAGGCCTACCAATTTTAACCGACACCCTTCCGAAGAAGGCTCGAAAAGCACAAATTGAAGAGGATCTGAAGCAGCTGGAGAAGGACATTATTTTGATCGAAAAGCACCCATACATTTACGTTTATAACGATGAAGAAGACATGTGAGAGTCTTATTTTTTCAAAATGACCCTTGTAATAAAAATGCGTTTTTTTATAATTATTTTTTTTAATATTCACATAATATTGACAGTAATATGAACAGTGACGGCTTGTGAAACATATTGATGGTAGAGCCACTTATACAATACCCCCCCCCCCCCCTTTTTTGAAGAAACGAACCATTTATTCTCCTAGACCAATCGAATATTTTGGCCAAAATATTAAAAATTTGGAACAATACAACCGAAGATCTAAAATATCGGCCAAAAAATCAAAAATCCTGGTTTAAAAATAAAAATGCAGACCAAAAAATTGAAAATATAAGCAAAAGAAAAATAATTTGCCATTTTCAGCACCAAAAATAACTCTTTTTAGATTAAAATAACTTCCAACGAGAAATTCGAAAATAATAGCAAAAATAAAAATAAACAAATTCACAAGAAAATCTAAAATATGGCACAAAAAATGAAAAATTTAAAATTCGTACCCAAAAATGAAAGCGGTAGACCAAAAAATTAAAATTTTTAACAAAAATTTAAGTCGAAATAAAGAAAATTTTGGCCGAAAGACCTAAAATTGAAACCAAAATAATCGAAAATACAAAATATAGGCCAAAAAAGTAAAAATCCACAATAGGGCCTAAAAAGGTGACAGACAAAAAATCCGAAATTTCTACAAACCAATCGAATTTTTTCGTCAAAATAAAGAATATTTATACCAAAAAATAAAAAATCTACAATATAGCCTAAAACGGTGAAAATTTAGACAAGACATCGAAAACGAGCGTGAAGATAAAAATTGCAGACAAAAGAAATCGAAAATTTCTACAAACCAATCGAATATTTTGGTCAAAATGAAGAAAAATAAAATCGAAAATACAGAAATCTGAAATATGGATTTGAATTTGAAGTGTAATTTTTCCATGTTTCATAATTTTGACGTTTTAAACATCAGTTACATTTAAAATATGATTTAAATTAAAAATAAACCATGAAAACGTAAATATAAATGATACCATCAAGTCGGAGAAAGTAACATGATGACAACACCATTTTTTCGAAATCTCTTAGGTTTTTAAGTAAATTGTTCGATTATTAATTTACAATTTCTCAGCTCTGTGCTCTTACCTTCATCAAATAATGTCCATACGATGACAAATGCCCCTCATCCATCCTTTGACTCAAAAATGATAATCCAAAAACAACACTCCACCACATTATTAAACTCTTTTAACACCGAACTCGCGCACGAAACTGGAAAATTTCGTCAGGTGCAAACAGCCTTATCATCTCACCTCACCTTTGCCCCGGAGGCAAATTCACGTCCGGTATTGATATCGCAAAACCGCATTCTTTCTTCACCTGTTATCAGTGTTTGTCAATGCAGCTCCGATTCGAATCAAAAGCATTTCAATCTGCACACAAGATGGACAGGGCTGGATTACCGCCTAGGCAAACTAGGCAGTTGCCTAGGGCCCCGCAAAGGTTCGGGCCCCATTTTGTTTTCCGATTATCTCACACACACAAAGATAAAAATTTGCGATTTATTAATTTGTGAATTTGGTATAACAACATAAACAAAAAATGGTGATGTGGCCATCATGTTTATTTCTCCGACTTTATATTTACGTTTTCATGGGTTTATTTTCAATTAAAATCATATTTTAAATGTGCATCGAGCGTTGCGTAAACTCGGATGAAACTGACGTTTAAAACGTCAAAATCATGAAAGATGGAAAAATTATACTTCAAATCCAGAAACTCGGTTTACTCAAAAACTAACGAGATTTCGAAAAAAACTTATTCTTTAGAAGTTGTTCATTTTGGCATTCTCTACAATTATTATACACATAAATTTGCTGTAACTATTGTCGTTTTATAATTATAAACCAAAAATTAAAAAAATGATAATCATTTTTTTTCTGGAATAAAAATGATTTTATGAAAAATATTTTTAAGCAAAAGATGTTCATTTCTTTGTTGTCTTTAATGTTTGTTTAAATGTTCTTGTGGTATTTTTTATATTTAAGAAAATATTGGCAAAAAACAAAAAACAGTTAAGGTAAACACCCACTTCCGGTATACGAAATTTTACCAAAAGCTTTTCAGTTCTTCAGATTATCAAATAAGACGTATCTTCAAAGTTTCATATCAATTGCTCTATTAGTTTTTGAGATACAGCGCACACAGCAGACACACACACACACAGACACAAAAAATTTTTTTACAGAAATTGTTGAAATGGCATCTAGGGACCCCAAAACGGATATTTCCGTAAAAAAAAAATTAAAAAATAAATCACGATCACAATACTTTCTCGTACTTCGTAATGGAGAAAGTAATAATGGCGTTAAAAGACGGTGAGATTTTCAACATGGTCGCAAGATCGAAATTTCAAACAACAAAAGTATAATTCCTTCAATACTCTTTTGGTCAATGTTATAAAATTGTAATAAAAAATAATCCTTCGAACCGGATTTGAACCAGTGACCTATGGATGTCTGTTTGAATTTCCTCTACAGTCCACCGCTCTACCAACTGAGCTATCGAAGGTATAGCAATTTATCTTATCGTTGTAGAAGACGAAGTAAAATTTCTTATAAATTTTAATATTTATACAAACAATTTTTAATACCAATATGAATTTTAAAAAAATATTTGATTTAAGTATAAATATTAAATACATATAATATTTTCAAGGTTACGCCAATAAAGCAGCAACACAACATACTTCGTGACTTATTTCTAGTGGAGATTTTAAGATGAATTAAATCAATACCGGCTGTTAAGCTTGAATTACATTGTACTTTTTTCGTCTAGATTCTCGTTAGATTTTGCTTTGAGACAATCTATTTTGAATGTATTTCAGAAAATTCCATCGAATTTCCGTTCAAGTTTCTTGAATAGAAATATGCAGCCGGTCCTATTTTCCGTTTGATATTGGTCCAAGTTCGGTATTGCCAACGACGAAAAAAAAAACAAGCATGAGTTGTTTGTGCAAGCAACATAACTTATATAACCTGGTGATCGCGTTTCTTCCATGCCAGTTTTCAATTTTATTCATTTTTACAATCTCAACTCTTAACCTCACTTGGACTTGGACACGCGAACACAAATACTTTTTATTTAGTGGGTTGGTAATTACGTCGTCCGCTAGCGGCGCCCTCTATATCAAATGCAATTAACTATAAATCGAACGGTAATCGAAAGCAAAACTTGAACGAGAATTTAGACGAAAAAGGATGGAAAAAGTATAATGTAATTCAAGCTTTACATTATAACAACACTAGAAATAATAATTTCTTAACAACACTAGAGTTGTTAAAGGTAACGTTACTCGTTGCTAAGGAGTTATTGGCATGATTACATTATAGGATAAAATAAATAGTAATTTACGATATAAGTAACATTATGAAGCATTTTACGTTACGAGAGAAAAGTTTGCAAGCACGAGCGAGTGCTAAAGTAAATAAACATATGCAGTAATTTTTTCTTCTGCAGTTTGGTAGAGCTGGGCTAGGGCTAGAAAATTAAAAAGAAAATGATGTTTCCGTTCATAAGTTGCAAACATGCGTGGTCTAATGACACTACTTCCCGTACTATAAGCTCCATGCATGGTATGACAAGAGATATGGGAAACTGGGCATAAGAAATCGAGCTTTACGCCGCTAATATTGGATGGCGCCACAATAAAAATTCGAAGGATTTCTGTAAATTATGTCTATTGCTAACACTAGAGGCCCTCTTCCGGTAAAATGTATCTACATCCCGTGTAATTCCCCGTGTTACTTAAAACGAAGAATATCAAACAGTGCGAAAATCAAGGACGAATAAAACAATCATTTCTTGTGTAAAGCCCGTTTTAGACGACGTTATTTTCTTGTACCAGAAAGTGGTATACCTTTTTCTTGTATCGTGTAATACAGGAAATCAATCTTGTACAATAAATTGGGATGAAAATAGGACACGCTCTATTTCCATCCTAGATCTAGTATGCGAGCATGCGCTTTTTGAATGTAGTGAATTTATATCGCTCATCTGCGACATAACCTAAAATTGCAGCACGTGAGTTGAGTTTATGCCGTTTCAACGAAGACTACTAGGACAACAGATGAAATCCCGAGCATTATTAAGGGATATCAAGAGAACCCATTGCTGTATGTTGTAAAACATGTGGAATACCATAATAAGTTCCAACGTTTAAAACCGAAATGTTTTATACCAACTTAAAATTTTTCAATTCTGCGCGTGATCCGGGACTATTTTCTTGTACCATTATATATGATGAAAAATGCGTATTTCGCACTAGCTAATATTTTTTGGTCACATATTCTGCTACAATTTTCTTGTACAAGAAAATAACATCGTCTAAAACGGGCTTTAGACCAGTGATCCCCAAAGTGGGCGCCACCGCCCCCTGGTGGGTGCTGCAGCAATTCAGGGAGGCGCTGATGGCGTGTAAACACAGAAGAGTTTCCGCAGTTACAAGAAGAACTGATGAAAGTAACTGCAAATGATTCAATAAATAGTTTCATAATTTCAAAGTTCAATGTTTCTATTTTACGTAATTCTTCTTTACTATATTTTGCGAAAAAGGTAAAAACATTAATACATATATATTTCCTATTAATTGCTATCAAAATTTTAAAAAAATATATAATTTCCAAGGGACGTTAAGTAATATTTTTTTTCTGGAAAGGGGGCGGTAGGGCAAAGAAGTTTGGGAACCACTGTGTTAGACCATGGAATAACAGGAAGCGACAAGGCATGTTGATAAATTGGAATAGATAAGCGCCATCTGTGAATAGCGGCGTGAACTAACACCAACCGATATGTGTGTGTGTGTGCATATATTATTTCGTACTACACTAAAATAAGTTAAATATTGGTAATTAAAAACACTTGGTTTTACTTGTTTTAGAATTTATATTAATTAAACATAATTCCACAAGTTTTGTGCATTCTCCTTTCGAGAATGTTCGAGTGAACAAAACTAGTTGGGCAAGTTGTATAATATTTATTCTACTTAATATAAATAGTAAAACATAGTGATTTTGTTTACCAATATTTACCTTGTTAATATTGTTTTATTGAGTGATGTATACATATATTTTGTACATATTGTGCTATGAGAGATTAATAAATAAATAAACAGGTTTTCCTTATATCAAACGGAAATAAGCATCGTTGTGTCTGGAAAATATTTGATCGTTTAGTGTGCAACGTGTGGAAAATATTTGTAGTGAGTTTAAGGGAAATTGAAAACGAATTGATGGAGAAAAATCATCGAAATAATTGTATTCATTGGTACATAACACTTATATCAGCCTCAGCTGCTGGGAAAATTGTAAAATGGGACGGTAGTGATGATATTTTCTGGATTTACAGATACTTATCGATAAAAAAATATAGTTTACCTTATTTGCAACAGGGCTCCACGCCGGGCTTGCAGAAAGTCAAGATGGCCGGACGACGCAACTTTATAAACAATTGAAGAAAAAACACCGTTTTCACCCCGAATTCTCAAGGAAATCATCCACCCAGGATCCAGGACGAGGTTTCCGATTTAAGCTACGCGCACACTTGTCGGAACGGCACGGACTTCACGCATCGGCAAAAATTGCCTAGCACAGTTGTAAACGAGTCAACGCACATTTATCCGTTCCATGCCGTACCGATAAATGTGCGTTGACTCGTTTACAACTGTGTTAAGCAATTTTTTCAGATGCGTGCCGTCCGTACCGTTCCGATAAGTGTGCGCGTAGCTTTAACGGGAGGGCGGCACTAACACTTTCACCGTTCACATGTTCACCGGGTATGAGAGCAGTTTCACGGAAACACCAACTCCACCACCGAAGTTACGCTTCTCGTTTGAGCAGACCGACGACCCTGCTATAATTCACCACCGATTAGAGTTTGCAAGAGACACAAACTCAGTAAAGTTCGCGCGCGCTTTTAACCTCACGACTGAATCTCGAATGGCGCAACTACTCAACACGCAGGCGCTCGTTCTCGCAGTCGGGCCCGACTAGGGTTGCCAACCGTCCCCGATTTCACAAGACATTCTGGATTCAAGCTTAAAGTCCTGCGTTCTTCGCAGAACGCTGAATGTCCTGTATTTTAGAATCTGTACAGTACAGTACAGTGTACTTAGATGGCAAATTTTTCGTGAGCAGTTTTTCCCCGCAGCTCTCGTCTAGCGAATTCAAGTTTTGAACCTGGCAACCCTATAAACTAAGATCAACAAATTTAAATTTTAATTTTAATGGCTTATCTGTATACAATAGTATATTATACAACGAGCTTATAATGATGGCTATTAATCCAGAGAACGATGTTTGCGGTACGAGCCGTAGGCGAGTGGAGCAAATCATTTGAGTGATTAATAGCCATCGTATGCGAGTTGTACACTATACTTTGTTCACGAAAATTAAAATTAAAACTAAAATTAACTAAACAAAAACACAATCAAAATCAAAACTAAAATAGAAATTAAAGTTGTAATTACAATTACAATTGAAAAAAAAAATAAAATCCGTATTAAACAGGATAAACAAAATATTATCATAAATCGCGTTCTGTGAATTAAAGCGCGAATTAGCGTGTTTAATAACCATATGAAACACGCAAATGCGTGTGCATGTTTAATAAGCGTATTAAATACGCAAATGCGTGTTTAAGAAATTGAGTGTTAAATGTTCCCCATTAATGCTGCCCGTAGAATTAAATAATGCGCACATTATAACATTTTCGTGAACAAAGATTCTTTAGGCCACTGCTAGTTCGGAGGATCTAGCACATCTCCTATAATTATTTTTGTGAACAAAAGCTTTTAAACATTTTACATTCGCATTTCCAAGCCTTGTCGCCATCTATTCGACGATGGCCGAACTACTAAGTGATGTTTTTGAACAGCGCCAAAATGCTCGAACTTTATCCTTATAATCAAAGTGTTAATATTCAGCAATGCGCTGTACACCAAACGATAGACTATTTAGTTCCGAATCGAATGGTGTATAAAATAGCTGAGGCAATTTAGCGGTTTTCTTGTAATTTGCGAATGAAAATTAAGCACGACACACTTACCGACATTTACAGTTCACTGTAACTTAAAAATTAAATGCACAACAATTTGCTATATTCTTCAATGAAATACGGGTCCCAATACTTATTACTGATTATTCAATTAACTTTTTATATTATTACTGCATTACAATAAGAGAAATATATGAGGAATCCTAATCTTCATAGAGGTACCCTCTGTTATCGTGGGGATAAACTACGTTTTCATTTGTGGATTTAGTAATTGCTTTAATAATGAAAGAATATTTAAAAACTTAAGAAGACTGTTATCTTATAATAAAATAAATTTACTTGTAGATATTTTCGAATTTAAATTGCAGAAACAATACATTATAATATATCCGCCTAATCACAGGCAACCCGATAAATGCATAACTACTAAAAAACTTCCAATTTTAAAAGTGACAGTGACAAAACCATAAGTGTAATCCTCAGTAAAGCTACAAAAATAGTGCGAATATTTAAGTACTTAAATTGCAGAAATAATTATATTACATAAACGCCTACTTACAGACAATGCAATACACGCATACATAATATTAATTTATTACTAAAAACTTCCAATTTTAAACGTGACAGGGAGAAAACAATAAGTGTAATCCTCCGTAAAGCTTAAAAAATAATGTGAATATTAAAGTATTTAAATTGCAGAAATAATTATATTATATTTGTTATGTAGGAAGCTTCTACTTCGTTATACATGCTTTTTATATAGAATTTCTGCCGAAACTGCAGTCAAACAAAATAAACAAATAAGTGTTATACAAACAAAGTAAAAAAGTGTTTTATTCTATAATTATATTATATAAACGCCTGCTTACAGGCAACCCAATACACATATAACTAATAATGATTTATTATTTAAAACTTCAAATTTTAATCGTAACAGGGACAAAGTCATAAGTGTAATATTCTTAAAGCGTTGCTAAGGATTTCACTCATGCTTGTGTCCCTATTAAATTTAAAATTAGAAGTTTTTAATAAAAAATAACATTAGTTATAGTATATTTGGTTGCCTACAAGTAGGCGTTTATATAATACCATTGTTTCCGCAATTTAAATACTTAAATATTCCCACTATTTTTGAAGCTTCACTCAGGATTACACTTATGGTTTTGTCCCTGTTACGTATAAAATTAGAAGTTTTTAATAATAAATTAATTCGAGTTATGCATGTATCGGGTTGCTTGCGATTAGGCGTGTATATTATAAAATATTGTTTGAAACATAATGTATTTATTAAGGAAGAAACCAAAACTTTAAATTCACATATCTTATATTTACAAATGTATATGTATCAATACAAAAAAAAAGTTATATCCTTAATTCTTCTCAACGGTCAAGGGTTCTTGGAATCTAAAGCAGTCACTAACTACTTTCCATTTATCTCCTTGCGCGGTAACAACAAAATTTTGTTGGAAAGATTTGGGTAGTTTATCTTGGTATTTTACTGTACCACTGGATTGAATGATGAAAGTCAATTGCCCATTTACGGCAGCATCTGGAAGCAATTATCAATACATTATTGTTGTTCTCCAGGTTCACAAAAGCAAGACCAACCGATAGTTGTATTAGCCTCAGAAGCTGCGTATTTTGCGTGTTAGAGCCTGTTACTGACAAAATCGAAAAAGGTATGTGTCCTGTTACGACTCTTTTAAGTAGTGGTTATGTAAAAAGGATGCCGATGTTGTAGGTATAGACAAAAATGTGTTGCTCGCCTATATGGAAGCGTTACGTTTCTGTTATTTTATTATTTTCCTAGGCCCGTAAGTAAAAAATTAAGTTCCGTCATCAAGGACAACAAACACCACGAATGTTATTAGTCACTTACAGTACGTGTAACCGGATGCAATGCTTATTTACGTTGTCAGTAGCAGAAAAACATAATAATCGTACTTACCAAGCACAGGCTGTGCATCCAACGTAAGTACTGTATGATCGGAAGTAGGAAGGTCCACGTAAAATTTTTGAATCGCCTCATTTCCAGTTATTCCATTTCCATTCCACGATAGTATTCCAGTTTCTAAGTACAGCCTAGCTACCAGCTAAAATTTTAATTATCACATTTTGATAACTTCAATTGCACATTCTTTTTAACTATTAATTTCATGATAATAATAATAATAATACGTTTATTTCCCAACAGATCGTGGAATCTAATTACAGGAAAAAAAGAATAAAGATATAAAATATAACATATAAAAAAAAACAAAAGAAAAAATAATAGCAAATATATATGGGGGAAAAGCAAATACACACTCATAATTAAATCAGAAAGTCTCTGGAGTTGTTACCAAAGATGAATGCTGGTTATGAGTATACAGTCTATGCATGATGATTAATGGCAAGTTGAAGTGAGCACCCGTTCTACATGTGTCATATCTAAACAAGTTTTGTAGTTGTATCTTGGAGTATACAAGTTAACGCAAGATAAAAGATCAGGATTACGTATTTTACCATTTACCAGTTTGTATAAAAATTCAATACGACAGATATCTCGACAGATTAGAAGGTGAGAATTAAAAAAATGCCAAAAGTTCCAGATTTGAGACAGTGTTGTCAGGACATACATACATTGACTTATAATATAGGTATCTTAAAAAGTTCTTCTGTACCCTTTCAATCGACACAATGTGTATTTGATAAGCTGGTGACCACACCTGGCAACGATACTCCAATTTAGAATGCACAAATGCAAAATACAAAAGTTTAAGGACACCTGTGTTTTTGAAAGGCTTACATGAACGTTTAACAAAACCCAGTATCTTATAAGATTCCAAACATACATTCTTAATATGGGCGGAAAAAATTAATTCGGGGTCAAAGGTGACACCAAGATCTTTCATGTCCGAACACCTCTCTAACGGCACAGATTTGAAATTGTAAATGTACCATATTAGGGTTTTCTTCGGACGCAGCTCCAGAAAACCCAAAGGTTGACAGTTTGGTAATGAGGAGATTATGGTCAATAGAGGCTTTTTGATACAACGTCAACTTGGCCTCTATTAACAAGGGCTTCCGATACAAAATGGGTGAAATTTAAAAGATTTGAGGTAGTCGAGCGCGATTTTATAAACTCATGCTGCTTCATTGCTACGAGGTTATTAACATGCTCTGGCATTTGGTACCACATTGTGAATTCTAGAAGTTTAGCAAAGTTATTGATTATTGAAATGGATCTGTAATGTTTGATTTTGTTTGGACATCCAGATTTTAGTACGGAGCTGTCCGACAATGCAGAAAAGTTGAACTAGAGAGAGCAATATTGAAAATGTGGAGTAGAGCGAGTGTAAAGCTCGGTATGCCATCTGGGTATGCCATCCGGACCCGAGTCAGGTTATTCTGGGACGGGTTTTAAATGTTGACTGCTGGGTAATAAATGGACAATTTGTGATTTTGGCCTTTATCGAACAACTGTTTTGTACGTAATTGCCCAATCAATATTAACAGAATACGCTTGAAGCTGCTACTGCGTATAACTCTACACATCAAGACAATGGGATTGATTCGAAGATCGTTTTCTACAAGTGAATGATACTGGTAGCCTCAATTATTTGAAAGTTTTAAGTATTATTGGTCCATTTGGTGTTAATTTAACTTGTAACCAAGAAGAGCAAATTGTGTGAATAAATATTTATAAAATTTAATCCTTTTAATTTGCCGAAGCGCCAATAAACTGAGCCCCTTGCTAGGGTTGCCATATCTAACTGGGACCTCTTCAGGACACTCTGAGCAGTGGTGTATTGGTAAAATAAGAAGTAAGGGAACGCATGGTGAGAGTAAAGAAGTAAGGGAACGCATGGTGAGAGCAAAAAAATAGTCCGCGACTTTCCACAAGCAGCTTGCTGAAAGTATTTTTTTCCTTGTAAGCTTTTTTATTTTTTTTATTCTTACTATACAAAATATTAACAAACAGAAACGCGTTCCGTTTCTGAAAAAAGGTGCCGGAACGTCGTTCCTCCACGTTCCCTCTCGAATACACCAGTGACTCTGAGATGGGGGTGTAAAAATGAAATAAAAAATGTATTGAATATAATTACTTTTTATTAACCTCTTCACGCCCAGGTCGCCACATGTGGCGACAAGCAAAAAAATTAAAACAAAAATATTTTACAAAAAGATAATTACCTTTAGCGCCATCTATGGAATATTTTTTTATATTTCTTTGCATAAATGAGTAAATTTGTGACAGTAGAATAATATGTCGTAGAAAAAGGTAATAATAAGAAAAAAGTGATTTTTCAGGATTATCTTATAGCCCAATCAAACTACATGGGCGCGAAGTGGTTAAGAACATAATTACACGGAACTTGTTGCGGCAGAAGTAGGCAACATTTACATGTTGCACTAACAGATGGCGTTACTTCAGTACTTGAGCCAAGCTCGTAACAGTATTTTACAAAATTGGGACAAAATTGGGTCTTGTTGGGATGTCTGGACAAAAAGGTCCATAATGGTGATGGTCCAGATATAATGGGACAAATGGCAATCCTACCCCTTGCGTTATTATTATCATTCTCAATATTTTCAGATTCTCATGTCCTCTTTGGTTGCACTACTAATGTGCAGCGTCCTTAAATCAGAGTTAACAGGCATTTTTAGCAACCATTAAGTTATGGTTAAATTAAATTGCATTCTCAAAAACACAAGAGACAAAACACTTCGAAACTGGAATCACATATTGCGCGCCTACGCATTTGAGGTGAGCATCTATACTGGGCTTTTTCTGAAAACCTGCGTTGAATGGTTTGGTTCTTCTTCTTCTATTATTAGTTGCAACGTTCAAGTTTTTTTGATGTTTTTCAACTAGATGTTTCAAAATCTCAATTTTTTGAGATACCTCAAGATTGCTTTCAAGCATCGATATATCGAGTATAAACAATCAGCCTTCTCTGAACACAACTTCATGAACCATCACTGATTGGACCCCAATGGCAAAAGGTACATATAATACATTACTACATAATTCCAGTATATTTATTAGGGTCGAACAATCCAAATTTTATATTAAGCTGTACATAACAACTTGGTGATCAATAAATTACTTCCAACAACCAATTAATTAAATAACTTACATGTCTCTTTTTATCAAGAGTTTCATAATACAATTTCGTAAAATCCTCAGCAGTCCTACAGGCCTGTTCAATCCTTCCTTTTATACTCGTATCCATCTCACAAACTCGCTGAAAACAAACAGCAAAACACAATGAAAACCATTGTAACCTCAAACATTCAATACATCGAAAATTAATACTGAATAATTTACAAACTTACTTTATATTACAATAAAAACATACAAAATCAATCATATTTTCTTTAGGTAATAACAATTCGAGCGAGTTTTATATTCTAGATGGAATAATACGAACTGGAGGGAAAATTTTTCGTGCCCGTGGGATTATAAGTGGCGCGATTAAGTTTTTTTAAGTTAAGATATTTGGCGGATAATTTGATATTGATTATTCATGGAATTATTGGGAATATTAAACATAATCTGTTGATTGTTTGTTTATCCTCCTAAACCTGTAAATATTCCACATTTCCTACTTATAATTACATAGTTATATTTAACGCTATTCCTCGCTTATTTTCTATATTAATCGACTTCTCTTACATCGTTAAAGCATATTGTCTTCGTATCCATCTCTAATTTCATATTTTCCTGGTGAAAAACGGATTTGATATAGGTAAATGTTTACGGCGCAATAATGTGGCTCTCAATGAGGTGGGCGTAACTTATTCTATCTTTGAATGGCACACTATTGATCATGAAATCATCGCCGGGAATGAATAAAAACGAGGCGCTCCGTGCGGATCGTATTCTGCAAAATCTGGCGGACCGTTAACTGCTCCGGCAATTGGCGCAATTAGTCGAACAATTAATTTAAAAAAATGAGCAACATTTAACCCCCGCCAAAATATCTCGTATTGATGTCACGTGACCAGGCAATGCTAGTTATTTTTTCAGGCATGATGGCGCCAAACGATGCCGCCGAATCCAGTGGGGCGCCTGGCGGGCTTGTTTAGCGCCCCGTTGAGTTTTCGGGGCGTTTATTTAATCCACATACCCGAGACTGGTTCAAAAACCGATAACCCATCAGCGGCTAGTTAGTTCACCGTTTTAGCTGGGAATGTATAATGTGGACATATTGGATATGCTGGAGAGAGAGAACGTTATGCACATAAAGAAACTTTCATTTGGCAAAATCGCCGCAATGAAAAACCGCCTTGTCATGAAGTCGTTTAGCAATGCATTTACAAGATGTTTTTGGGGCGAAAATCGCGGAGATGTATTTATTAAAGTCCAAAAAAAATATTTAAATTCAATAGAGTGAGACGGAGACTGTGGTAGTTGGTGCTTCTGTGTCGACTGACAGGTGCTGCCATCTAGATTGTCAATGTTGTTAGGCTTACCAAATGGAGTCTAATGGAGTCGATTTTATCAAAAAACACTAAAATTTATTGAAAAACATGAAAATCCACACGAAAATGGTAACCACATGATTTGTTTATGGTAGTGGCTTAAATAATAATTGTGTTGGACGTAACTTTTGTGTGTGCAATGTGAACAGTGCAAATGTTTACAATATAGACATGGGAGACACCTTTACTGTTTGTCAAACTATTTTACGAGATTATCACCTATAAAGTAGAAATAATGGCCCGAAATGCATGGTATTATCCCTTTACGTTCGGCAGAGGTATTTGTGTGCACAAGAATACTAGTTTTAAGCCCCACAATAACCTATTAAAATATATAGCCATAGGCTACCTACTTGTCTTTTATTTTTTATTTTCTTATTTCTATGCAATAGTTAATGTATTAATTTTCTCCTCACTTTATTAATCTAAGAATTACACTAAAGGCACCAGCTATACAATCTTGAACACTTTATTTACATCACAATAACCAGCAAGTTGTATGTTTTGGTACCATCGTGAATCCACTAACAGTATTTTCTCTTCTAGGTGTAATCGCTCTTGGTCCTAACAATTTTTATATGGATAAATATGTAGTAAGTGAGCCGCTGTGTAAACAACACAACTGTTTTTTAACAAGATGACATTCCAGGTTGAGCAGTAAAGTGTTAACGCTGCACTATTCTGTGCGATGTCCCAGAGAGTAAAACGGCCTAACCGTTCTGACGATGGCTCGGTTCCTATTAAGAGGCGCAAGGTATGTACCACAGAATCCGGTTTGTCCGACCGTAACCTCTGATGTGATTTACAGCGACCGGCGACGGCGCAAGAGGAAGAAGAGGCGACAGCCCTGGCACCATGGAGGCCAATCAATGACCTCAAAATATACAATCGCACTACAACAGAAGCGCCCGCAGAGCTGTTCCGCAAAGATCTGATCAGTGCTATGAAGCTGCCGGACTCGGAGCCGCTGGCTTCCGACGAGTACTGGGTTATCGTGGATCAGTGGAAGCAGGAGTGGGAGCGCGGTGTGCAGGTGCCTGTGAATCCGGACTCGCTACCCGAACCCAGTGTGACTGTTACTCATTGTGCACCGATACATAATAAGCCGATTCAGGAATTTAAACCGTGAGTACTGTTATTTAATTTCGAGACACCTGTTTGGTTACCGTGGTGACGGTTTAGTTGTTGATTATTTTAAGCGTGCTGGAATGCTTTTTGGATCTTACGTTTGTGTACGTGCAGAGCGTTTATGTTCCTAACCTTATTTCGCTTTGTAAACAGTGTAACCGTCGTTTGTTATTGTTCTGAATTGTTTATTTTAAAACTGTGCTGGTATTCATTAGTACTGACCGTTTTTGATGCAGATTGAAATAAAATCCTATTCAATTTGTATTGTCGGTGAGAAATTATTGTTCGCTTATATTTATAATTCTAACCTCATCCAGTCGACGTGGCTGGTAGACTTCTTGATGCTTGCTGTCATGTGTTTATTTTAATAAACAAAATAACAAATTAATGCCTACAGAGTGCAGAATTTTTAATTTAACCCTTTGAGTACCAAGAAGCGCGATCGTGCTGTTGAGATTTTTTGTCGGGCCTCTTTGTTATGGATAGACAAGTGCTATTGCCTCCAACTACTCCTGAGGCCCAAAGGGTTAAAACAATTGCATTTATTTGTTTTTAAATTTTATTTTTGCACTTGCTTTCAGTTTGGGCGATAGATTTTATTGACAAAAATTCACCGCTGTTCACTGTTTGTTCTTATTCATTATAAAGTATTAATTTGTATTAACCTACAGATATGTAGGTCTTGAATAAGGTATATGCATCAACATTCGGGTGAGAAGTGCGACTCGTTTGACAAAAATGCACTCAAATACAATTCATTAAATTATTATATACTATTACATCATCAGTAGTTATGACAATTTACAGATACAATAGAAAACTAATATTAAATAATAGTCTAAATGCGTATTCAGCTACAACGCCGGATCAACAATTTCTAGAGCCAAGCAATATTGTCCAGTTGGATGGGTGATTGGTCGATTGCCATTGGGATACAGTTTATGATGCTTTAGAGTTCAGGGGCAATCCTCCGACAACCTCAGTTGCACACACATAAATACGCATATGGATCCCGTGGTCTATGGCTAATTAGGCAGAGCCTGATGATTACAATTACTATTTCTTTAGTTCGCTGTGTGTCGAGCCTCCGTACTGAATATTTCGACCGATCAAAGAATCAGCACCCACTCTCTATTATATACATTAGCCCTTACTGTTTAAAATTAAAATTTGTACTCGATGTAATGGTTTTTCATTTAATTTTTCCTGCTCTATCAACTTTATTTTGCATTTAATTCGTTTGTTGTTTGGCCGCCAAAAGCCCCTTAAATTAAAATCTTGTTGATGTGTGTTGGCAGTGTTTCAATTGATTTATTATTCAAATTCACTACAGAAGGTCTATCTTTCTATATTACCATTAGTTTTTTTAATCATCTATTTAGTTTTTTTGATTGACAAATTTTTGAGTTCTTAGATTGGGAATCATGATTATATTTAATTCTAATGCATTTGTTATAGCTCTAACAGTGGCTTAAATGACATAAAGCCCGTTTTAGACGACGTTATTTTCTTGTACAAGAAAATTGTATACCTTTTTCTCGTATCGTGTAATACAAGAAATCAAATCTTGAACAATAAATTGGATGAAAATAGGACTATTTCTATCCTAGATCTAGTGTGCGAGCATGCGCATTTTTAATGTAATGAATTTATAGCGCTCATCTGCTACATAACCTAAAATTGTAGCACGTAAGTTGAGTTTATGCCGTTTCAACGATGACTACTTGGACAACAGATGAAGTCGCGAGCATTATTGAGGGATATCAAGAGAACCCATTGCTGTATGTTGTAAAACATGTGGAATACCACAATAAGTTCCAACGTTTAAAACCGAAATGTTTTATACCAACTTAAAATTTTTTAATTCTGCGCAGGATCCGGGACTATTTTCTTGTACCATTATATATGATGAAAAATGCGTATTTCGCACTAGCTAATATTTTTTGGTCACATATTCTACTACAATTTTCTTGTACAATAAAATAACGTCGTCTAAAACGGGCTTAACACTAGTATTATATTTTCGGCTGTGTAAATGATCTTTCAAATGGTAAACGGAATGCATAATTTTAGGTTAGGTTCTGCGATTAAATTCCCCATATTTTAATTGATATTTACTCTTTCACAATGTTTATTAACAAATTATTTTCTATTCACATGTATTTTTACTTTAAATCTCCTTCTCGAGGCTCTTTTTCCATAACATTTAAAAAATGTATTCGGTGATTGACAATGACAGAAAATATGCATAAAGAACGTTTACACAGCTGAAAATATAATACCGGCTTACGAAAAACCAGGTTTAAATAAATCCTTGTGAAATCCACCATAAAATTCTTTCTTTTGTTCTTATTGAAATTTCTTTGTTTATAAAAACATTCTTCTTCATGTTGTGCCCTGACTGTTTAACGATCGTTGGCAACCATGTTGAGTACCGTCACTTTGTATTCAGCAGCTCTGAAAAGTTTGACTGTTGACTTCCTGAATTATTGCCTTGGATCCTTCGAATTCTTTCTTTTGTTCTTATTGAAATTTCTTTGTTTATAAAAACATTCGTCTTCATGTTGTGCCCTGACTGTTTAACGATCGTTGGCAACCATGTTGAGTACCGTGAGTTTGTATTCAGCAGCTCTGAAAAGTTTGACTGTTGACTTCCTGAATTATTGCCTTGGATCCTTCAACTAAAAAGTGCGTCTTCTTCCTGGTTCGTCTTTACTATCTATCTTTCCTTGTATGAAGAGATTTAAGATTCCATAACTTTCCTGGTGTGTCATCTGGCTGAAGTATTATTTTTATTGACTGGGACACTTCCAATTCTTTGTCAATTTGTTGAAGTACCTGTTCGTTTGTAACCTTATCTAGCACACATCTCAAATGTATTTTGGGGGTTTAAAATTGCTTCAGTAAGCGTCCATACCTTTACAACATAGGTGTAGTACCTTTCCAGGTGGGGTGATGACTATGAAAGATCTTTCTCATTCGTAGAAATGTAGCCCTGGCTTTTTCTATTCAAATTTCCATTTCCACCAATTTTCATTTATTGATTTATCTTTCCTGTCTGGTTTCCTTGCTCCGCAGTTGTTATTTCCTTTGTTTATAATCACGTACTTACTTTGTTGGTATTTAATTTTAATCTGAAAGCATTACAGGCGTCTAGCGATTCTGTTTATTAGCATTTGTAGATATTTTTTTTTGGCCTCTGAAACAGCGTCCATTTGGCCAGCTCAAGGCGGCTACTATTATACAGGGTGCATAAAAAGTATGGCATCAAATGGGATTATATGGAAACGGTTTGACATTCAGACTTGACATTTAGTAGGTTTAAATTAGATATAAATACCCATATTTTAAGATGAGTTTCATTTGTTTCGCACGACTTGCTTTTTGTGAGAGGCCGCCATGTTGAATTTTTCTAAATAACATCCTAGGTTTTTTTGGTATTAATTGAAAGGTTATTTAATTAGAAATACAACGTGGTATAATATTGGCATATTTATTCTGAAATAACGTCGAAAATAAATGATTTAAAACAAAATTGAAATCAACAAGAAACCTAATAAAATCACAATAGGTGCTCAAATTGTTGTCCATTCACTTCTCGACAATAAGAGAGTCTCTCAAGAAAGGCGCCCAGTGTATTATGCAGATATGCCGGAGGAATATTTGTTATTGCAACTCTAATTCGAGCTTCCATATAATCCCATTTGGTGCGATACTTTCTACGCACCCTGTATATACAAATTATAGATAAATAAATGATGGAAGATGTATACAACAATCATGGACCCGAGCGAATGCTTCTCGATCCCAAAAATCTATCGCCCGGGCTGGGAATTGAATCCACACGGCACACGGTGCAACCGGCACAAGCGCTCGCCTATACCCACTACACCAACGGGCCGCCGTCTTCATTTAATGTTGCTAATATTAATGCATCATCTGCATAACTTCTTCCCATTCATGTTCATTCCATTTTCTAGGTGTGCTCCTTTAAATATCTTCTCGGAGTAAGTTAAAAAGTAGAAATGATGCTCTGCATCCCTGGCAAACGCCACTTTTTATTTCTACTTCGTCTGTTAATTCTTGCTCCATACAGACTGAAGTTCTGATGCCAATATAGATTTTTTATTATTTGAGTGTCTTTTTTGGCTAAACCAGCTGTTTTTAGAGTTTTTCTCGGAAGCTCTGAACAGTTTATTAGATGTCGTCTTAGACCAGTGTTTCTCGACCTTTTTGGACCAAACGCCTACTTTGCCAGGTCTGCTTTTTAATTCATCCCCTTTAATTTAACTTAATAAATCTTCAAATTATGTGATAATCACTAAAATAATGTATGCCTGGTTTAGGTTAGCTGTTAGTAAAACATAATCAAAGAAATTTAAAAGAAACAACACTCGAAATAAAGACAACCTAAACTATCCAATACACAGATACTCACTTACCGAAAAGGGTGTGAATTACACTTGTATTATAGTAATTAAGGTATCTAGGGCGTTATGAGTACAATAACGCCCCAGGTCGACGGTGTACAACCCGAGGGCCTCTGGCCCGAGGGATGTACGTCGATCGTGGGCGTTATGCTCATAACGCCCGTGGTGCCTTCAACGTTTTATGTCCTACCTATATGTGAACAATAAATTTCAAAATGACGACAAGTTTTGTTTTATAAGTTGGCGTGTAAATAAATGTAGGTGTCACATTGACATCTATCAGTTATTGCTGTTGATCATAAGTCGACGAAATGGCTTTATCAAGAAGTATTAAGTTACCCCAAGAAATATTAAATAGAGTGGCAAAAGCAAGAGAAGCGTTAGTGCCAGCAAGATCAAGAGCTATATACGAAAAGGAATTCAATAGCTTCCAACATATGTAACGTTAACGCCCGGGCATTATAAAAAATAATGTCGCACTAAGCTATTATAAGTTCTGTAATATGTCATAAATTTAACTCATTATTATCAATTAATTTGTAGGTAGGACATAAAATTATTTAACAAACTGCCAGCAAACATAAAAAATTAGCGCTGTCTGAAAACATATAAATCAAAAATACACACATTAGTGAAAGATATTGAACCTTACAATTTAAAAGAGTTCTTAGAATTTAATTTAAATTATAGAAATATGCCTGATGCTTAGAGCATATTCATTTCCTTGTGACGCTAATTCTTTTATTAAGTATTTATGTATATTTTTTGTATATTCATATTTATATTAGAATAAAGATTACTTATTATTATTATTATAAAAGTAATATAACATTTATCACTCAATTTAAATTTACCAACAAAACAGTGATACAAGGAATTAAACTATTTACTGTAATTTTACCATAACAAACTATGCGCTATATAATATTAAAAGTTTTAACCCGCCATTGGTGACGCAAATTTGACTTTGATCTGATCAATGGTGATGCCGGTCTCACGCACCGAGGTTTTCAACTAAAGATTTTTTAAAACGTATTACTAATAGTTCATGTTTTTTTTAAATTTATGCTCTTTGACAATAAAACAAAGATATTTAATCAATTAAAGCTCTGCAATGCGGCAACTACTCGAAATAGCAACAAAAACAATAACAATTCGAATTTTTTAACACACCCGGTCTCACAGACCAGTAGGGTCACCATTGGCGGGTTAATGAGAACCTTGAGGTAGGTTTATAACGATTATTAATGTTTGCTTCTAGTTTTGAAAGATATAATGTTAAATTTCCTTGTCCGCAAATTTGCAGGCCATTTCTTTGTCTAATCATCATTCGGGAAACAGCACTGAAATCTTTTTCAACTAACTATGATGTTGCAAATGCCATAAATAAAACTCGAATTTATATCCACAGCGGCTAAAATGTGTGAGTAATTTTGGCCCAAAATAATTCCAAACCGTTTAATAATAATAATAATAATAGTTTATTAATGTAAGTAACTAAAGTTTTACATACGTCAAGGGTACAAGAATCAAGGCGAAAGTAAAATCAGAGACTAAAGCCCACTTGCACCATTGTAACTAAGCTATGCTTAAAGCATTCTTAAAATTTAAGCAACATTTAAGTGTGTATTTTGCTTGCACCATACTTTAAGCACAGCTTAAGCAAGACTTTAACTAAGCCGTCGTCATTGACCGCTTAAAATTTAAGTCTGCATACATAACCTTCACTTCGTTCTGTCAGTGGTCCCTTAAATAAATAAAATAAAATAAATAAATAAAGTTTATTTCTCAAAGATACAGCAGATACAACAAAAATCGATATAATGCCAATAAGTATGTGTATCAATATATAATAAATTATTTTCAATACCAAAACTCCTAGTATATTTAAAATGGCACTTGAAGAATTAAACTTTGGAGTGGACTATATTTTTAAAGACGATTTAGACCTCATGGATATTATTAATTTCATTTATCTACTAGTTAGGAAGAGAGCTGATCATTCTCATGATTTGGACGAATTGTCGTTCTTTCGGTATTTTCGTGTCCGCAAATAAACTTTGTTAAAATTACTTGGCCTGACTCAAAATACTGGCTAATAATTACATAACCTCTCTTTTTTACGAACCGAGATTTCTTTACGCGTGCATTTGCCTACAAAAATATTTAATTGAGCATTGAATTCTTAATAATTACGGCGAGCTTCACTATTTCCCTGTTCGTACAGCAACGCTGTTCAAGTAAAAAGACTCGCACGTACTTTATGTCAAAATCAGCTGAGAAAAGGACACCTACGTCGCCAACGTTGAAAAGTGAAAATCCCAAGATTTTACGATGTTGCAACACTTTGAGCTTGCTTACTAAAGCAATTGTATTAATACCAATGGTGCATGAAGCTTCCATTTAAGCATGACTTAAAATATAAGTCCTATTTTACAAAGTTAGGCTTAACGAAAAAATGGTGCAAGTGGGCCTAAATGATAAAATAAAGATAAGTCGATTGATTCAATGGTTACAAAAATAAGATCATTAACAAAATGACAACAATTTAAAATAGGAATATAAAATTATATGTTAAAATTACATGATGAAAAACGAATTTTTTTTTGTATATTATTTTTTTTTTAAAGAGTAAACATCCCATTATTTTTGGATTTCTTTCATGTTGCTGCCTCGGCTGGCTTCGCAAAAAAACTTTTCAATATTTTTTAATGATCGTAGTTCATGCTATAGACACACGTGTATGCAAAATTTCAACTCGATTGGTTAACTAGAGCGTCCTGGAGGACTTCCATAAAAAAATGTAGTATCGAGAAAAATGCGTTTAAAGTTTTTCTATAGTTTATTTCTTACCTGCTTGCCGCTCAGAACTTCGGACCGCTCTCTTCGACGGCCGACATCTTTTCCAATTTTACAGATCAACTTGAAATTTTGTGAGCGTGTTCTTAAAGGATAGATTTGTCTGATAATGCAAAAAAAATGTGCATTTTTTTGACCAAACAAGGTAGAAACCTGCCTTAATGAGCCTTTTTTATTGGTGACAAGAAGTCTGCCATGATTTTTGCATCTTTTAAATACCAAACATATTTGAAAAAACTTTTTCAAGTTAGTCCTCGTACATACAGGGTGGAATTAATGTTCTGATAGTTTGTTTTAGGATTTTCACAGTAAACAACTACCACATAAACAAATCAATTCACACAACTAAAGGAATAATAAGATTTATGAGATCAATGGTGATAACATGAGACAGACAAAGGACCCCTCACAAATCAAACGGAAATTGGCTTTCGGTGAAATTGACCAAATTTTGGATATGTTGTTCCTTTCGGTGTCCAGATCAAGTCTCCACGGGCACAAAGCTCCAAAATCTTCCCTGCGAGCGAAGGTTAGAGGCCGGTAATCCCCGATTTTTGCTGATTTTACCTCTCCCCTTGTATTTTCGGGATAATATATGCTGGATGGAAGTAACGGTCGTACTTGTTTGTTTACAAAAGAAAAAATTTATAAGTTAATGATGTTTGAGGTTATGAGGTTTTGTAAACTATTTGTAGCGTTATCCCTGAAGAAGCTAATAAACATTGGCAAAAGCTCGGTTTTATGATAAATACATTATTTATTAACCACCCAATTTGGTCGGATTCCCTGACACGAGGATTTTTCTTCGATCTTTTTACTATTCTACAACAAGTACGACCGTTAGTTCCCTCCAGCATATATTATCTTATAAATATCCCGAAAATGCAAGGGGTGAGGTAAAATCAGCAAAAATCGGGGATTACCGGTCTCTAACCTTCGGAGCTGGGTACTGCTCGCAGGGAAGATTTTCGAGCTTCGTGCCCGTAGAGACTTTTGATCTGGACACCGAAAGGAACAACATATCCAAAATTTGGTCAATTTCACCGAAAGCCAATTTCCATTTGATTTGTGAGGGGTCCTTTACTTCATGTGTTCAAAATTGCCACCTTTGACCACAATACATTTTTGCAGCCATTTGTGAAAATTGCTGACGATGCTCACACACTCATCCACTGTAAAATCAATCGGCGCCAGCTGATCAAGAAAAGTCAATGGAAGACTTATGCAGCGAAAATGATCTGTGATCTGCAGCGCTGGGAAGGCAGTGCTGGTGTTCATCCCCAGAAATATCAAAATTAATGCTGCTGATTATTAACAGCGGGTACTACGTGACGTACTGGAGCCGTGGACATAGGAGCACTTCGGCTAAGAAGGATTCACCCTTCTGCAGGACTGGGCGCCGGCTCGTGAGTCCAATTCAGTGCATTCAAAAACCGCCATCTGAGAGTAAAAGACCACAGGGATGCGATAAGTCACCGTAGCGACATTGATGCGGTGGATGAGTGTGCGACCATCGTTTATTTTCTGTTATTATTACTTTACTTGTGTGAATTTATTTGTTTATGTTGTAGTTGTTACTGTGGAAATCCTAAAACCAATTGTCAGAACTGTAATTCCACCCCAAATATGGAAAAAGAACTTAAATCAATTATATTTCAATAGAAGTACTAAAGTACCTTCATAAAAAAAAAACCTCAAGTGTGCCATGATTTTTTATTTTTTATTTTTTTAAATTTAATTTGGTAACACATATTGAGGTTATGTTACTTGCGGCATGTTCCTACGGATAAATTGATTTGCTGTGATAAACGACGCAGAGAAAACGTAGGTTCACCTTCCAAAATTCCTTGGGCTGTGTTAATAGCATCATAGGTACGTTTGACTGGTCTACCACTTCCTGGTTTACGGCGACATAACAAATCATGAAGGTATTTTTAAATTCATCATAAATTATGGGAACGTTAAGAGATTCTTCCTGAAACTCAGCCAAAGGTGCGTCGAATGAATACACACAATTTCCGACCACTTTAGTCCCATTTAGGAAATAACTTTCAACCAGAAACATTTTTGCTGGTTGCTGTAACCATTGTGATCACGGAATAATTGTGACTTTTAGAATGATCTGACATTTTGTATGGCAATTTCTAACAACCAACTTAAATTTTAAATAATAAAAAATCATGGCACACTTGAGGTTTTTTTTTAATGAACATACGATATTAATAACATGCAAATTTCTTTTGTTTCAATCAATATCCACTGTGGCATTAGCTAGCAAAGTAGTTGTTTCGATAAGTTATTTGTTTACTTAATTTTGCAGAATTATGAAGAGGTTTAATAGTTATATAACATTTAGTTAACCCCTTAACCGGGAAATTAATCAAGCTAGGTGGTGCTAATAAAGACCATTCAAAAGTAAAACGGCGAACGTAGGATGATTTCTTCTTAATGCGGGTTACTGCTTCGAAAATATTTGGAAGCCGCGAGCGCGACTTTATCACATGCGTAGCACGTGATTGCCTGGCAAGGCACATTTAACTCATCACGAGCAACACATGTTATTCCCGGCCAAGGGGTTAATATAAATTGCAAAACAAGTAAAGCCAAGTGATTTTGTTTACCAATATTTAGGTTATTGTTAATCACATTTCATCAAGTAATGGATAAGTCAACAACTGACCATTTGTTGTTGCTTGTTGATGCTTCACGCACCACGGAGAATAACAGAAAGGGACACAGCATGTAGATAAATAAGAATGAAATAGTTCCAACTGGTGTTTCCATCTAACAATATTTTACATAAATCCGGCAAATTTCTATTCTCACGCCATCTAAGTGGAGCTTCTAGAAGTAAATTTCTTATCCTTTCCTACCCCTGGACTGAATGCTTGAATCCGTTGCTCCATTGCTTCAGACACATCTTGCAAGAATGAGCTATCGACTCAGGCGATCGCCGCACAAAAGTAGATGGTCAAATAATCGGCAAATTTAAATGTCGATTGCCCACAAATCGTTGAGAAACACTGTGTTATACCATTCCCTCAGATTACGCAGCCATGAGATTCTACACCTACCGATGTTACATCTGCCTAATATATTTCCCTGAATTATAAACTGAAGCAGTGTATATTTTTCTCCTCTCATTATGTCACCCAGGCATTGTAGCTTCCGCTTCCTTCTTTTTATTGTGAGTATGACATCCAGTTGTTTGGACATACTTTCCATCACCTTTATGTTTGTCACTTTGTCAGTCCAGGATATCTTTGGCATACGTCTATAGCACCATATTTCGAAGGACTTCAGCTTGCTTCAATGTCCATGCTTCCATTCCATATAATAGAATAGAGAACACATAACCTCTTAGCATTCTTGTACTATAGTTTAATTTGTGTATCACAAAGGAATTGCATTTTTCTGGTCATTTCTATTCTGGTTTTAAGAGAACAGATACAAGTCTTCAATTTGCAACCCAGTAGCACTAGAGAACAGAGTCTAACAGGTATATACACATTCCTAAGGAATTTGATTTATTTTGAATACATTGTGCATTGGTGTGTAATATTTTATCACTTCTATGTAAGTTTTGAAGTCCAACCGATACCAACATTTCTACTGAAGTTAATTTGTTTCTAACACACTGTTCATTGTTATATTCTTCTGTATTATTTCTATTCAATTTGTTGGTTCAATTTGGTGACCAGCAGCACCGGAGAACAGATGCAATTCATCAATTTGTGGCCCAGCAGCAATGGAGAGCAGAATCCAACAGATATCAACATTTCTACTCAGGTTAATTTTTGTTTTTAATAGATTGTTTAGTGACATTTAACATTGTTACAAAGGTAATTTTGTTTCTAATAAATGTGTTATCTGTGGTAACCAGTAGCATAAATGTACACAGGCAGCAACAGAAGGTTTTATTCTCTTTTTTGTAATAAGCTTGTATAAATGGTTACCTTCGAAGGGCGCTCTCGATAGATTTCGTGAACAGTTCGCGCGCCTGGTACATTCATTTTCAATGTGGAGGAGAGCGCCCGATTGAGTTTTAAATGAATAGTGCACACGAAGAATATGTGACCGCTTATTACAGAGACTGTACTCGGCCGGCAGTAGAAAGAGAGCTTTCACTTCCTCTCTGCACGTCTGGCCAACTTACATTTGCCATCCTGTAACAGGTGGAATGGAATGAGTTTTAACTTTGAGCTAGAAAGTGCCTTTCCGACTGTGTTAACTCGGAACTAATAAGTTACCAAAAAATGGAGCAAATCGGCTTAATACTGAGACCTCGTTATCGGTATCCTCATCTGACTATTGCTACTTCTTTAACCATCCGCCGACCTTATTTTCTACTGTTATTCTTTTTTTGTTTACCCAATTTTTTTTCTTCCCTCTGCTTTTCTCTTGTTTTTTTTACAGTAAAAATAGTAATAATAATTAAAGGAATGTTATGTAACTTTTATATAACTTATACAGTTAGGAGTTAGGGAGGACCATCAACAACGTCCTTCATCCTTTTAAACTTTATTTAAATTTTATGTATTCTACGTATTATTCCAGAAAGGTTTTATAATATTATTATTTTTTTATAGGCCGAAAACAAAGTATATCCGGATAACAAAGGACGACAACTTCAAGCTGGAGGAGCACATGCTGTCCTCGGCGCCGGCCCAAGCGGAGGCGGCGTGCTCGTACGATTTGGACGAGTGCGACGTGGCCTGGCTGAAGATAATCAATAACGAGCGACTGACGGCGGGGCTGGGTTCGATATCGGAGGACCAATTCGAACGTGTTGTCGAGCGTTTGGAACTACGGTGCTGGGAGAAAATACAAGCAATACTCAGGAACGAGGAGGGTCTGGGCATAGAATACGACGAGAACGTCATATGTGATGTGTGCAGATCACCGGACAGCGAGGAGGGGAACGAGATGGTGTTCTGTGATAAGTGTAATATTTGTGTGCATCAGGCTTGCTACGGGATCACCCGCATACCTGAGGGACAGTGGTGGTGTTGTACGTGTACGATATCGAAGAGACCAGAATGCGTTTTATGTCCTAACAAAGGTGGAGCCATGAAGTCCACGAGGTCCGGACAGAAATGGGCCCACGTATCGTGCGCCCTTTGGATTCCGGAAGTTAGTATAGGTTGTGTAGAGAGAATGGAACCTATCACTAAGATCTCGGTTATACCTCAAAGTCGATGGGCTTTAATTTGTGTGTTGTGTAGGGAACGGGTCGGTGCTTGCATTCAATGCTCGGTGAAGACTTGTAAAACAGCTTATCATGTCACCTGTGCGTTCAAACATGGGTTAGAGATGCGTGCAATCATTGAAGATGAAAACGCCGACGACGGTGTCAAGTTAAGATCGTATTGTGAAAAACATTCTAAATCCAGCAAAAAGGAGAAAAGCATCTGCTCCGGTTCCGAGGATGATGACAGCAAGCGGAAAAAACGAAAAGACATGACTTCCGAGGAAAAGAACCAAGCCCGACTAATTAGATCTCAAGAAATCGAAGCCGAATTCTACAAACATGTAAATGCTAAAGATATCGCCGTTCACATTGAAGTCGACTCGGAAGCTTTACAGTGCATCTACAATTACTGGAAGCTGAAACGTAAAGCTGGCCACAATAAACCTCTCCTACCACCAAAATCGGAAGATATCGACATGCTCTCTCACAAACAGGAACAAGCCGACCAAGAGAAGATGAAAATGTTCGTGCAACTCCGGCAGGATTTGGAAAGGGTCCGCAACCTCTGCTACATGGTGAGCAGGCGGGAGAAACTATCGCGTTCTTTCTTCAAAATGCGTGAACAAACCTTCCACAAACAAGCAGCTGTTTTACAGGACGGTGGCAGTTCCCTCGCACAAACCGTTATCCACGCGGTAATCGAAGCCAACCATGGACCTTCGATATACGACCGACTCTACTCGTTCAACAGTGCTGAGGACCACTCGAACAAATTCGACACCATCCTCGCGCGGATAGCCGGCATTAAATCACCACCTCATGATTCCAGCGACGAAAAGAAACCCGAAGTCAATGGACTTTTCAAAGATGTCAAGAACAATCCGTACAAAAAGATCTACTACAATGGTTCATCCAAACGGCGTAGTGGAAGTTTATACGACAGTTTATCTAGTGCCAGCAGTAGTGATGAAAAGCCAAAAGACAATAAAGAGAACCGGTTGCACAGCAGCTCAGAGGAAGAGAAACCCTTCAACAAAAAGAAAACATCACCTTGTAAAAGTACTAATTGTAAGGTCAAAGATCGCCGGAAAAAACGTCACAGTATTAACCGAAACAAACTTGATAGCAGTAGTGAAGATGACATAAAACCACCCAAAAAGGATTGGCAATTGCCGACGTCGCGCTTGAAACAAATGGAAAACGAGCTTGGTGTATCCGCCAGCGATAGTGATGAATTAATGCCCATAAAATCGACCTCCCAACCAGTGAAGAAAGCTATGTCATCTATATATTCCGATAGCGACAGCTCGGATGTGTCCATGAAAAATGATGATAAATCATCGAACACGGCAAGCGATTCGCAATCACAAAGTAAATTACGAACAAAAGCAGCAGTCAAAGAATTCTGCCACAAACCCTCCACCTCAAAAAGTCCGAATAAGAGCAGCCCTGAAAATAAAAAGAAAACAAAAGAGGAACCCCCTAAAAAGGAAAAGGAAAAGGAGAAGGATAACAAAAAGAAAGATTATGTTCCTTCTGATCTCATAGTCCCGCAAAGACAAGCTGCTAAAAAAGCGACAGAAAATATTAAATCCAACACCGGAGGAAGAGCCAATAAGGAACAGGTAATAATTACGACGCCTGTGGAACCTGAGGTGAAATCTTCGAGTGCGAAGGAGGAAAAGGAGAAACACGAAAAACCGGCAAAACCACGAGCTAAACTTGGGAGACCACCAAAAGAACCCAAGGAGCAGAAGGAAAATAAAGAGCATAAAGAAGTTAAGGAGATTAAGGAAAGTAAGGAACACAAAGAGGTTAAAGAACATAAGGAGGAACCTAAACCAAAAGAGGAAAAGAGTAAAAGTAAGGACAGTAAGAAGGAAGACGTGTTTGATATTGATAAAGAAATGGAAAAAACCGAACAGGATATTCTGGCTTACGTTCCGCAAAGACAGGCTGCTAAGAAAGCAGCGGAACACATTAAAAGCGGGCTGGGTAAACCTGCGCCGGTAGAACCTGTAGCTGATGATAAGAGTAAGAATAAAGAACCACTTGAGGAGAAGAGTAAGAAAGAGGCTTGTAAAAAAGAGCCAGAAGTTAAGTCTAAGGAAATCAAGGAAGATAAGGTTTCTAAAGAACCACCTCCGAAAGTATGCGATAATAAGAGAAAGTCGACTTCCAATAGCAGCACGTCTTCCTCTTCTAGTTCTTCCAGTGATACATCGAGCAGCTCTAGTTCTGATAGTGAGGATGATCGGCCTACAAAGAAACCGCAATCGGAGAGTTCGTTCTCACCTCGAGAGCAAACTAAGCGAACTGGTAGCAAGGACTGGCCCTTTCTTGACAAGGCAGCCAAGTCCGCGGCTTCAACCAGTTCATCCGATTCGAGTGATTCCAGCCGACCACCCTCTCCACAGCCTAAAGTTAACGAGCAAAGCGAACTTCCACGTGCACCCAAACAAGCTGTTCATACGGCACCCAATAAGCTTGGTAGAAAAGGCACAGATAAGAAACCGGCGGCACCTGAGAGAGAAGAACCAACTAGAGCAAGAGGTAAGGGCAGAGCGTCTAGAGGCCGCCCGCGGCCCACCAATGCAAGTGATCGAGTCAGAGATGCTAATGTCCGGACTGGAGATATCGCTGAGCGTCGAACTGTACAAAGAGACAGATCCGCAGAGAAGTCTAGGAAGGGAAAACCTGATAAACCACCACAAGTGGAGACAGAGCAAAAGACAGCGCCTAGAAAGTCCATTGATAAACTATTCTCTCCGGTCAGGAAAGCAGAGAAACCGGTTGAGGAGGTCACCGTGAAAGAGCCAGAAGTTATAGATCTCGAGAAGGAAATATTGGAGCGAAAGGCGAGCAATAAGGTTACTAACTGTAAAATTGAGAAACCGCGAAAATCACCGGAGAAAGTTGTAAAATCACCTATTAAAACACATGAGAATAAAGAGCCGCCGGCACATAAACAGAGTCCGTTGAAAAAGTCGCCTGTGAAAACGAAGAGTATAGAAGATATATTCGCGAATAAACTCTGCAATACTGTTCCTGTTAAATCTCCAGAACATAAACTAGAGACCAAGAATAATAGCAATATCATAGTGGATCTGGACCCTGAACCTGAACCTGAACCTGAACCAGTGCCACTACCTGAAATTGAGCCGGTGGTGGAAGTAATTCCAGAACCTGAGCCTGAACCTGAACCTGAACCTGAGTTAGACCCGGAACCTCAAGTTGAAGAAAGCAATATTATTAATGTCGAAACGTACAAGCTCCGGGTGGAAAGTAAAAAGGACGAAAAACCAAAAACTCCTGTTAATAGCAATCAAAACCGTTCTATATTTTCACCCAATCCTAACAATGTCGACTTACTAGCCGATTTGAATAACATGTTAAACGATGGTTTTGGAATATCCAAGGATGAGGAAATCATGAAGGGACCGTTAACCTTCTCCCTGGGTAATTCGGTGCTGTTTAAAGAAGATTCTAAAGAGGATAGTGCTAGGGAGACTCTTAATTTAGTGGAGAAGTTGAGGATGGGATTGAGTAAGAAATCTACTGGGTGTGATATCGATGATGCAGTTAGTGTCGCGTCGAGTACTAAAAATGATAATGACAGGCTTGACTTTACCGAACAGATAGTTCCTAATAACATAATTGATTCGATGAAGGAGGATACTAAGGAGCAGCCAATGATGGCGCATATAAATTTAGAGATGCGCGTCGAGGTTACGGAAAGTTCCAAGTTTGAAGATGAAGAAAAAGATTACGGGAAGTTCCTTAATTGTGAAATGAATACTCCACTGGATGTTACGAAGAATGTACCTGAAATCCAACAGCAACATCTCGATGTCGCTGCTCCGGCGGATGAACGGTGGGTGCCTCCGAGTGATAGCTATCCGAATTTGCAAGCCGTTGTCAACGAGCATATTCCTCCCTACATCCCGCCATACGAAACGCCACACAATTCGTTACCGATGCCACCGCAACTTGAGCATCGGTTGCGCGAGGAGTCTCTGAAAGGGGATTCCCCTAGCATACACGAGAGGCGGGTGACGCAAACGCCGTTTTTGGATCCTGCTTCCATGGACTGCATGCCGAGTCCGAGTCCGTACAACGATATCCACCCGCTAGCGAAATGGGCCGATAGTGAAGTGATGCCGACGCGGAGGTCCTCCTCAAGTTCTGCAGCCTCAACAGGCAGCAACGGATCCAGGAGGAATGAGGATGAGGATGTTACGAAGAGGCAGGACGGTATACTCATGAATCATCCGACGATTGATCAAATGCCGTTCGGTGTGCTTCCCCAAACCATGTTCCCTCCTGAATATCCACCGTTCTCGGAAGTTCACCCGTTGGTCAGCACGCCCGTAAGCCTGTTTCCTTCAACTAATATTAATACTCAAATACCATTCCCTTCCCCAGGTGCAGTCATGTTCCCGGCCCCATATGGAGCTTCTTTCCCTACTCCGCATTCTGTGATACCTCCTTTAACGAAACCAATGGAAGAAGCGATGCTGTTTCCACCGACCGCATGCACTGCCGCGTTCACTTCATCCCAGCACAACATGGCCTTAACGGCTGCCATGGTTAATCTACCACCCGTGCCAACCGAGCCCAAAATCGACGAGAAACCGGCAGAACGTATACCAGCACCAGTTCCAGTTACGCCGGAAGAAGTAACTCCGAATCATGTAGAACCATCTCCTAATCCGTCCTTAAAATCAAATAGTTCTGCAGGTAAGAAGTCGCCGAGTAAACCGACGCGGACTTCTGCGCGATTCATTTCACAACAACAACAGCTACAGAGTAACAAGTCGCCGAGTAAGAGTCCTGGGAAGAGTCCAAGGCAAGAGGTTAAATCATCAAGCGGGCGGGGGCGTGATGGTAAAAAGGGAGCTTCGAAAGGAGGTAGCAGAGGGGGTTCGCAGTCGCAATCGCGGGGTCGCGGAAGAGGTCGAGGTCGGGGTCGGCCTAGTCATTCGCAACACGACTACGAATACGCGCACAACACGAATACAATCCATAACAAACTGATAGGCACCGTTTACGATCTAGATTTCGATGATGACATGCCGAACGAAATGGGTGACTTAAGGACGATGCGCGAGCGGCGGAAATCCGCCGACGTTCACGAACGCAAACTCGAAGCGCTCAGAGATTCCTCTGAGTCGCCAAAGTTCACTAGTCCTAATAATAAAGGTCGGCCCTATAATACGGATTTGAGTGGTTTGAAACCGCCCTCGCCGATTAACGAAATGCTTTCGAAGCCCGTGTCCCCTGAGCCTCTAGTCGAAGCACCTAAAACATTCCCAACTATCGTACAACCAGTATTACCCGGACCGGTGGATATGCGGACGTATAACAGCACGTTCGACAACCAGCAGTTTAATGATAATCTGTTAGGAGCGTTTAGCTCAGGAGTCACGGAGCAGCCCGCTCACGAGGAGCTTGATGAGTCGTTCGAGAAGGAGCTGCAAAGCGCCCTCTCGGCTAGTTGCAATAAACGCGAGGAACCGCAGATGCCCGAAGTTTCCAACATCAAGGTTTCCTTATCGGATTCGCGGAATCAGCTCAAGGTCAAGATCAAAGGACCATTTTCTAATAACACATCTACCATGGCACCCTTGCCTCCTGTTAGTGACACCAACGCTTCTAGTTTATCCACGAGCTTGGTTTCGAATAACACGATAATCCACACCTCTTCGAGTGTGAATTCGGGTACTTCCACGAATTTGAGGAGGATGAGGAAGAAGGAGCTGCTGCATCAGTATTGCTCACAGGACATACACATGGACGATCAAGCTGTAACGCCAGGTTTCACATCAGCGCCTGTTATGCCTTCTATCAACCGTACTATAATAACTATTCCGAAAGCCGTCGCTTCGATGACCAGTATTCCAACGAAAGAGGATTACAGGGATTATCGGACAGGAGCTGATGAAATTTTCGAGACCAAAATTAGGAAGGAGAAATCAGCCAGGCCTGTCTTATCCAGGGAACTTAGGCAGTTGGATATTACCATGGATGATGGGGATAATTCTCTGGAGAGGCGGAGGAGTATAGGTTCTAATAATAGCAGCAGCGGCTTTACAGTTGGTTTTGATAACACGTTGAGCAATAAGCGTAGGGGTCGACCTCCCAGGCCGACGATACAGCCGCCGCAAACTCCGAAACTGAAGATCAAAATCAGCGGGAATAGTATAGTAGGGGGTAGTAAAATCGATGATAAGAAGGATCGGATTAGGCCTCCGAAGAAACGGCTGTCGGCCGTGGCTAAACCCAGTGTGGAAGACTTGAAGCGGGAGAGCATGAAGTTCAGGAAGCAGGTGATGGCCGATTTCGGCGAGGAGAAGAAGGAGAAGAAGAAGAAGGACAAGAGCAGTAAGAAGAGTAAGAAAAAGAAAAAGCAGGAAGTACAAATTATAGCCAACGAGGCGACGAATACTCCAAAACTAATCATTAGGTTCGGTAAAAAGATGGACCCTGATCGAACTAGTAGTAGTGCGGATGCGCAGGTAGAAAAGTGTAACGAAGTGAAGAAAGATGTTGATCACGTGAGTAATAAAGATAGTGAAAGGACAGCAGGGGTTAGCGTTGACAAAAGTTTACGTTTGGTGCGAACTAAAGTGAGTCCAATTAAATTAAAGTTATCTCGGTGCCAGGAGGGTTCGGGTTATGTGATGAAAACTCCACCTGCCGAGGAGGACAAACCACCGCCCGCGCTCTCCCCTCCTCCACCCCTGAGTTCTAGTACAACTTTGAATCTCCCCGAACACCCTCCACCTGCGCACACGGCTACAACCTTGCCCTTAAATAAGGACTGTGAAGTTAGATGATAAAGTGTAACATAGAGACTTGTATAAATAATTTAAACATACATATAAATATAGATAAGTTAGGTGGCAGTAAATTTGTACAGTAGTAGTCTTATCTCCACCTGTTTTTAGCTCCACTCCTACCTTCCACAAATTGTTATAAATAATGAAAGTGTAAATAGGATTTTCACGTGTACACGGATAAATGCATATGCGTTAACACGTTAACATTCTATCGTATAAATATATATATCTATATATATTATTTATATATACATACATATATGTCGTGTAGACTAATCATGTGTATGTCTTTGATTTCGGTGTACAAAAGTCAATTACATTCACAAGACATGTATTCATATTTTTGTACATACTGTAAGTTATGATGGTAATAACTGTGAATATTACATAGTACTAATTTATATATTTCATTTAAAATGATTAACTCGTGTTGACAATTTTGATAGCTAGATCGTTATAGAGTTTCATCAAATATTGTACAGAACAAATGGCTTGCGTGAGTGCAATTTATTTATATATAAATATATTGTTGTTGTGAAAGCCATTAATTTTTTTATCGATTGTACAGTTTTATTTTTATTATTATTATTTTTTAACATGTATGTATTATATTAAATTTTTACTTAAATATTATTACCCTAAGATATTTTATTTTTTATACCTGTTTTTAAAAAAGAAGAAAGTAACCATTTTATTGAGTATTATTGAGCTGCACAAGCCATTTGTTTGTTTCATGTTACAAACAAATAATATAATAAATATATAAAATTATGCAAGTTTCTATTCAATTCGAAATATCCACCCTTTGTTATCGCGCGCGCGTTTTTTTAAATCTCTTCTCCTTTCTCCTGTGTAAAGCACTTAACTTACGTTATTGTAAATTTTTCGTCTACCAGCGGGACTGTAATGTATATGTAAATAGTTTTTAATCTACGATAGATAAATTATTAATTACATTCAGTTTTTATAAAAACGAAATGATACGTTGTTTATATTCGAACCCATCAAATGGTACCTTTATTGATTCTAGTGTATATTTCCCTCGGAATCGTGCATTTATCGCATTTCATTTCTACTTACGTACGTAATGACTGTTGATGTTTCTCACTTGTTTATAATGACAATGTACACTTTTATATTTGTTAAGACAGGAGCACTGGCATTTTCCTGCATATATTACACACACATGTACAAAGTAATTTTAATTCGTATTAATTATAATTTTGTAAATTGGATTTCTTGTGATACGACTTAAGGATTAATTCGTAATATTTTATATTAAACATTGAAAATATGAAACCACTTTGTTTTTATTTCAAGGTTTTTTCTATTCCGACAATCATTCTTTAATGTAACAATAAATTACGATGACCAGATAAATTAAATCATGTACATAAATTTAGTTAAGACTTAAAATAATTTCATAAAAGTTAACACTGTTATATGGCTATAAACAAATTGTACTTGTTAACATTGTTGAGCAACTTTCATTTGTAGCGGGGGAAAATTAAATATCCAGGCTTAAACTTAAGAGATGATTGAAAAAAATTGCCTATTTATAAGGTAATTTTTTTATTTTCAACAGTATATACATTTTTTATTAATAAAAGCCACGATTAATTTCTAAAGGAGAAAATTCAGAGGTGCTGCATTTTGAATGTACAAATGGGTGCTCAGAATGGACGATTTATGAGGTAAATACAAACAATAGTAATAGTTATTTAAGCAACAAGGAACGCTTATTAACATTTGAGGTGGGCTTGTCGCCAGCTGAAAATGCTAATTGTTACGTTCCGTGTTGCTTATTAATTGTTTTTCCGCTGCCGGAAATATAATACTTAAAAGGATCAGAATATATTCTAAAATATGGCTTGTAATGTTTGGGATCAAAATTTTTATAGTCACCTATGCATCCTATGGTAACCCAGCAACCGAGAAAACAATGTCGAATTTTGTTTGTTTGTGTCAATCCAGTGAAACTTTCTGCGGGCATGGATATTAACGAAGCTGCGAATATTGCGTGTCGAACCTGTTGCCGACAAAATCGAAAAAGAGGTATGAGTCGTGTCGTGTTACGACGCTTTTAAGCAGTGGTTATGTAAAAAGGATGCTGTTGCTATAGGCGAAAATCTCGCCTATAGGTTGGAGCATTACGTTTCTGTTATTTTATTTTCCTAGGTCCGTAAGTAAAAAATTAAGTTCTGTCGTCAAGGACAACAAACACCACGAATGTTATCAGCCACTTACGGTACCTGTAACCATGGATGCAATGCTTAGTTACGTTGTCGGTGGCGGAAGAAATATTTTAACTAGCTTCAATCGTTTATATAATAATAATAAGTACTTATTTTCAGGTAATTTGAACTCGACGTTTGTTACCACTATTTACTTATTTTCTTTTATTCTTACTTTTTGCTAAAACGTATTATCTGGTTAAATAGATCTAGACAGATATATTTTGTTCATTTTCGTGTCTAAAGTCTAAGTGATCATAATTTGTCCTACGCATTCAAAAATGAAGATTGTTTTTGATGTTAATGTGGAAAAACATTTTATTTTTTAGTAGTATGATATTTACTATTATCGTCGTGGATACAAGTCATGAAACCGTACTTATATCTCCCACGGGAGATATGAGTTATATCTCCCGTGGGAGATTTGAGGTCTGCTCCTATTTACCTGACAAAAAATATGTACAATTTCCAAATTCTCCGCTCAAGATGATGGTTGAAGATAGACAATCTTGCGTCTGCTCACGACCAACTTTATAGCGAGACAGGAATTAAACTTTTCTCCCAGGTTTGTTCACTATTTTATTCACAACTGTACGTTTGTTGTTAAAGCATTAACGTCAAATCAAATCAAAATAAATAAACGTCTGTTCATGAAATGCGGGCGATTTGATTTAAAACAAACTCATAGCAACCATGCAAATACATATTGCAGATCGATATACTGAATATTTTTACGAATTACAAAAAAATAAAATATTGTATGCACCTCGGGAGATATTCATGTTCTTCACCCTCGGTTGACTTACAAACCTCGGACCAGAGGCCCTCAGTTTCTAACCCTGTCAACCTTGGGAAAAAACATTCCATATCTCCCTTGATGCATAAATATCTATTTTTTTTCATTTTTGACACGTTTTGATGTGTCAAAAATATTTCCGTAAAAAAATTTCAAAATTTTTTCACGATCACAATACTTACTCGTACTTCGTAAAACGCTCGAAGAACTGCACGAGATCACAATGCAAATGGCCAACTATAATTTGATTAAAATGCAATAAACTTAATGAAGATTAATAAACAAAAAAACTCATTTTTTTACAACACCCTGTACCTCGAAAACGAAACGTTTTCCGACCTATGTTTATAAAACAAAATATGTTTGTTATGATGTCCCCTACCACCCCTAAAAGTTTGACGGTATATTTATGGAACGCCCTGTATATGACTGTTTCGAAATGCGTCTTTTAATTAATAAATGAGGACACTAACAAAATAATTATTAGTTATTTAAGCAACAAGGAACGTAAGGACGTATTAACATTTGAGGTAGTCGAATACGAGCCGAGGTGGAGCCTGCCGAGAATGTTAATTGTCATTACGTTCTGTGTTGCTTATTAATTTTTTTCCGCTACCGGAAATATAATACTTAAAAACGATCGGAAAATATTCTAAAATACGGCTAGTAACATTTGGAATTCAATTTTTTATAGTCACCTATGCGTTCTATGGCAACCTAGCAACAGAGAAAACAATGTCGAATTTTGTTTGTTTGTGTCAATCCAGTGATAGTTGTTGCGGGCATGGATGCAAACGAAGCTGCGAATATTTCGTGTAAGAACCTGTTGCCGACAAAATCGAAAAAGGTATGTGCCCTGTTACGGCTCTTTTAAGCAGTGGTTATGTGAAAAGGATGCCGGTGCTATAGGTATAGACGAAAATGTGTTGCTCGCCTATATGTTGGAACGTTACGTTTCTGTTTATTATTTTCCTAGGTCCGTAAGTAAAAATTAAGTTCCGTCGCCAAGGACAACAAAGACTACCAATGTTATCAGCCACTTACGGTACCTGTAACCATGAATGCAACGCTTATTTACGTTGTCGGTAGCGGAAAAAATATATTTCCCAACAGAAAAAAAAAATGTATTACTGTTAGTAACTTAACCTGCCGCGTACGACCGGTTAAGAACTGCTAATCTACCACTAGGTAGGGCTTGCCTGTTGTTGAAGGATTATTAAGTTTAAAACATGTTAATTAATTTGTGTGCTTATTTTTATTGCGCATTATACACCAACTTCGCACCCCTCTAGAGGTGTTGAAACTTAAAAAATAACATTCGAATCGAAAAATTCAACCCTTTTTACCTACTAGATTTACTGTGATCAATAAATCTTTGTGTGCACGTCATAGATAGTTGAACCTAGCTCTAACAACATTTTCATCCGTTTGCTCTCTCTACGTTGAGTTAAATTAGACGCAATCATGTGTGTACAAGTCATCCAAGGTGAGAAAAATCGGTTTTCTGTAATGACGCACACGCAAAGATCCATTGATCAAACCATAGCAATTTTATATATTTTTTTCTGTTTGGGGACAAATTTTTTCAACCATGTCCAATTATGGTAATGTTATTTATCAACCGATTGATTCGCGAGTTAAGGCGCTGCCCTGCCTGGTTCACTCCACAGCTTCCCCTTTCTCTGGTTTTGTTGTAGTGTCATTATATTTCTGTTTGCTTCGAATCAAGATGGCGACATTGGAAGACATTCTGATCTTGAGATTGTAATCATTAATGTTAATCGCGTAAATGAAGATAAAGCTGAAGAATTCAGTGCTAGATAGGGAAGAAACAAACGTTGAACATCTAAACTGGAACAAAAGCAATGAAGGGCAACGAAGAATATCAACTTTTTGAATGAAGAAAGAAGCATTCCCGAACATAGGGAAATTGAAGAAAACAGCACTGACCGCCGAAATGAAGATCACACTAGTAACGTCTGGTAAAGCATTCGGATGAAGATTATGACGTCGAAACGAAGAAACAAAAAGAAAATTCATGTGGTTACTGCAGAATTAAAGCAAGAAGAAGATGAAAATCCAGACTCAAGAATAAAAGAAAACATTCAATCTGAATCCGAGCTGAAAAATATCGTATTTTGTTTGTAACTAATCTACGACAATTATTTTAGCATGAAATTACAACTTTATTCTTTTCTTATCAATCTTGAGGAGTTGATGCTAATTTTTCAAATCGTTGAATTTTCGTTTCTCCAGTTGAAGTTTGAAGTGTCGTTGTTTTGTTTGTAACTAATCTACAGCAACTATTTTAGCGTGAAATTACAAATTTGTTGTTCTTTTATAATTTTTGAGGATTTGAAGCTAATTCCTGCATTAAATAATTTTTTGGGAATTTTTCAAATCGTTGAATGCAATTTTCGTTTCTCCAGCTGAAGTTTGAAGTGTCGTTGTCTTGTTAGTAACTAATCTATGGTAATTATTTTGACATTAAATTACAAATTTATTCTTTTATCATTTTTGAGGATTTGAAGCTAATTCCTGCATTCAATAATTTTTTGGGAATTTTTAAAATTGTTGAATGCAATTTACGTTTTTCCAGCTGAAGTTTGAAGTATCGTTGTTTTGTTTGTAACTAATCTACAGCAACTATTTTAGCGTGAAATGACAAATTTGTTGTTCTTTTGCCATTTTTGAGGATTTGAAGGTAATTCCTGCATTAAATAATTTTTTGGGAATTTTTCAAATCGTTGAATGCAATTTTCGTTTCTTCAGCTGAAGTTTGAAGTGTCGTTGTTTTGTTTGCAACTAATCTACAGCAACTATTTTAGCGTGAAATTACAAATTTATTGTTCTTTTATCATTTTTGAGGATTTGAAGCTAATTCCTACATTAAATAATTTTTTGGGAATTTTTCAAATCGTTGAATGCAATTTTCGTTTCTCCAGCTGAAGTTTGAAGTGTCGTTGTTTTGTTTGTAACTAATCTACAGCAACTATTTTAGCGCGAAATTACAAATTTGTTGTTCTTTTATCATTTTTGAGGATTTGAAGCTAATTCCTGCATTCAATATTTTTTTGGGAATTTTTCAAATCGTTGAATGCAATTTACGTTTATCCAGCTGAAGTTTGAAGAGTCGTTGTTTTGTTTGTAAGTAATCTACAGCAACTATTTTAGCGTGCAATTACAAATTTGTTGTACTTTTATCATTTTTGAGGATTTGAAGCTAATTCCTGCATTAAATAATTTTTCGGGAATTTTTCAAATCGTTGAATGCAATTTTCGTTTCTTCAGTTGAAGTTTGAAGTGTCGTTGTTTTGTTTGTAACTAATCTACAGCAACTATTCTAGCGTGAAATTACAAATTTGTTGTTCTTTTATCATTTTTGAGGATTTGAAGCTAATTCCTACATTAAATAATTTTTTGGGAATTTTTCAAATCGTTGAACGCAATTTTCGTTTCTTCAGCTGAAGTTTGAAGTGTCGTTGTTTTGTTTGTAACTAATCTACAGCAATTATTTTAGCGCGAAATTACAAATTTATTGTTCTTTTATCATTTTTGGGGATTTGATGCTAATTCCTGCATTAAAATCAAAGTTTATTTACTATTCTAGAAATCGAAGCAGAACCCGATTTAGAGACGATATTCGTGTGGAAAATCATGTGGAAAATCATGAAGAAATCGTAACTGGATTGTCAATCAAGAAAATCAAGAAATGTCAACGAGTTGCGTCAAAGACAGCCATTACGCATCGATCGTTAATGAGGGAAATGAAGAAACGCTCGATTAGCGTGAAGATTGAAGTCGACATCGAAACGCACCTTCGTCAATAAAAAAATCAAAGAACCTTCAGAATTCTATTGAAGAGATTGAAGATACGTTAGTGAAAAATAACAGAATTCCAATAATAAAATCAAACATGACAAAATTGAAGATACATTATCAGATAGAAATTAAAGAAACAAATCGCGTCAGCGCCCTCCCCCCCCCCCCCCACAACGATGAACGATAGCTTTCGGGTCTACCCCAGCCCCCTTGCTTCAGAGACCAGAAGTGGTTTCGCTTCTACACAAGCCAATACACTGGTAAACAATAGTTATGAAATGGCGGGTTAATTTTGAATTCAATTGTTGAAATCTGACGCTGTGTTGACAGTAAACGAACTAAATTAAGATGGTAGATATATGAGCAATCAAGAGCGATGAAAAAGCTTTCATAATGGGTTACTTTTGGAGGAGGTCGACTGATACGGTGATGTATTTAACATTTATAGTATTTGATGGTGGTAAACCTATCCGGTTATCAGCATCTTGATCTTTCTATGTGGGTGTGTTTATGTAATCCATTAATGAAGAATTGAGTCCGAATTTTTCGAATTTCTTTTTTCGTGACGCGAAAAGAAAACATCAATATCCTTAGGTGGTTTGCGTTTTGACCCGATATGCGCGAGTTGAACGTCGCGACGCCGCCGCTCTCGGTCAGTGGGTGTTACAATCAATAGATAGACATAGTTGGAGTTGTCGGGAGCGGTGAGTGGTGTAGTGGTGTGAATGAGAACTCGTATTTATTTACCTATAACATCATGCAGCCTCCTCCGAGAAAGGTGGGCATTAAAACCATCCACGTAAAACAAAAATAAAAGCAACACACCAACACGTAAATATCATCTTGCAGGGCAACTACGCAAAATTCCTGAAAAACCTCCATTCAGAACAGATCGCCAAGTTGCTGGCGAAGAACCAGCACGAATGCGACCTGCTGGAGGACCTCAGGACGTTCATAGTAAAACGGTGCTCCATCGAGAGGTCGTACTCGGAAGTAAAGAAATACAATAATAAACATCTTGATAGCGGCGAGTGCTTATCGATTCCTGTTTCAGGCACTGCTGAAGATATCATCGGCTTATCTTAACAAGAAAATTCCCAATATACCGGATATAAAATTGGACGGCGGGGACGAGAAATGGTATGTTGAAAATACAGATGTTTGTGTGTGTGTGTGTGGGAAGAATGTGTAAAGTAAAATCAATATTTATTAAAGGAACATGTGGAATGTTTGGAGGACGGTGCTGGAGGAGAACGAAAAGTTGGCACGCGCTCGATTGGCGGCGGTGGAGGTTTTCCAGCAGCAGATCGCGGAAGAGGCGAAGGTTTTGAGGGCACACAAACAGGCCGCGTCCAGGAAAGTAAGTACCCTTTTGAATATTAGAGGGAATCGAGATTGGCGGATGTTGAATTTCAGTGCGTGGAACAAATCACGATGGTGCAAAAGGAACTGCAAGTTTGCGTCCAGGATGTGGATAAAACGAAGAAGTTTTATTTCGACGAGGAACACTGCGCGCACGACGTGCGGGATAAAGCCAGGGATATAGAAGAAAAGTGAGTAGCAATTACTTAATTAAAATTTAAAGCCACTTGAATATACAACAAATCCGGCGTGTCATTCTTAACTTTTAAGATACTGAAGTTTAAATAAATAACGAAGCGTACATATACAAAACAACATTATCAAATAATTGCATTAATTGAAGATATTACATTGATGTCTCTATGTGTTAAATATCCCAACCGAGTATTGAACTCATGGTCCAAATATCAACCACGATGCTCTTGAGAGAGAATAATTATATTTGGTGTAACTGAGGTTACTTTAGAAGATCGCTGTGGTCATCCTAAAGAGCAATTAATCAATTATAGGATTCTTATAGCAATAATATAATGTGTTCTTAGCAGTATTTCAGTCCGCTAAGTGGGATATTACAGCCTCATAATACAGGCCGGTAAAAGGTCGCTAAATAACTTACCCGACAATTATCTTGCAGAGAACATAGCTATTTACAAACCAAATGCGGGAAGACAATGTTCGCGTATGAGCACATTTTTGAAACACGAGCGAAGAAGGAGCAAGTGCCTTCATTTGCGCGAACGCAAGATAATTCTTCACGCATGAGATTTGTACAATATTTTTTGAAACTAAGTGGGATATTACAGCCTCATAGCCGGTACAAGGTCGCTAAATAACTTACCAGACAATTATCTTGCAGAGAACATAGTTATTTACAAACCAAGTGCGGGAAGACAATGTTCCCGCTTGAGCGCATTTTTGAAGTACAAGCGAAGAAGAGCCTTCATTTGCGCGAACGCGGGATAATTCTTCACGCATGAGAATTGTACAATATTTTTTTGAAACGAGCAAAACCATTACAATGAACATAAAATAAAAATAGGAGTTGTATCATTTTATTTCGAATTTAATTTCAAAATATGAAACAAAGCATGTCATGACTGCATTGCAAAACAATTTGACAGTTGACGTTTCTAAAGCAAAGGTTTTGAAGCGGTTTTGAAGCTGATTCAGAAATACCACAAAAGTTAGGGACGCCACCAATACAATAATTGATGCGACCAGTAAAAGTGCCGCCGTCAACTCGAGGTAAAAAGTACACAGCCACTGAAATTGTAAATATGACACTCAGTTTTTGAGTTTTCAACATGTTTATTTTTATTTAGGCTGAATGTTGGTACCTATTTGATGAACGCTACTTTTGTAACCTCCATTTCGCCGGCAACTTCAACACTTGATTCCAACAGCAATCAGTCCAATTTGTACGATTGGTAAAATGGCGACCGCTGGACGAATTTGTTCACAATCAACAGAGCGTTCATCAGAAAATACCCCAACAGTTGGCAATAAACACCTAACTGTTTAGTCTGATCCAATTATCTTTCAGATTATAGTAATTATTCCTGATATGATAATCGCCGAATACAAGAAAACTATTGAGATTAGGAACAGAGAACCGTTATACAATCTGAAAGATAATTGGATTCTACTTATGAATACGTTACTAAATACAGGGTGTGCCATTTGAAAAAACGAAGTTATTTAACTTTATAAGTTCGGTTTTTCTACCGCATTTTTTCATCACCCTGTATAATTTTTTGTATGAAATCATAGTTGGCTCTATAGTCCGAATCTTCAACTAAAGAATAGAAATGATTTTAATCGTTCAACGTCAATCACTGGGGCAAAAATAAAATTTCACCCAGACCTTGCATTTCAACAAATCTTCAAATATTTCGAAAACGGCAAATAGTAGGTATAGGGAATATTGAAGTAACTCACCTTTATTTGCTCCATATAATTCAAAAATGACAAAAAATACAGGGTGTTCCATTTAAAAAAAATATAAGTTTGGTTTGTAACTTTGTTATGAGACACCCTGTATAAATTTAAATATTTTTATGGCGTGAAGCTCACTATTATACACAACTTTTGTATAAAACATTTTTCGAAATTTTGAAAAATAAGCACGTGATTGACCGTTCCCAGAGCTCTGAAACACCCTGTATATTGTAAATTTCAACCATGTATTTCAAATTTCGCGCATTCGTTTGTGACTCGCAGGAAAAAATAGACTACACTTAACCAACTTTTCAGAAGATTTCTTGGAAATTCATTTTCCAGTTCCATCAGACCGAAGGTCTTTCTGCCTAGAGTTGTCCGTCTTATCGTGTTAGTCAGTTAATCCGAGGAATTATATTAACAAGCTCAAGATCCATTAAAAAAAAACAATGCATTTCCGAATTCTGATAAAAACAATTGTCATATCGTAACTGGAAACAAAACGCTATCGCTGCAAATGTCACCTGGGAAATAGAAAATTGCATTGAACGATTTAAACATTTGCATCAAAAAATGTGCTTTAAATACTCAAGGTTTATAATTGGGGCCGCGGTGGCCTAGTGAGTGGAGCTCCTGCTCACGGGCCTCGTGGTCGTGGGTTCGAATTCCATCCAGGCGGTCACTTTTTCGGAGCGAAGAAGTGACCGTTCGGGTCCATGGATGTTTAGTGTATGTCCCATTCATTATCAAAAATGAAAAATTTCAACTGTACAGTGCGCGCCTAAAGTATGGAATATATTCAGTAAAATCGAAATAAAATATTTTTCGAACAGGTCGATTTACACATTTTTGCATGAAAGTCGGTTTTGCAGTCGTCATTTGTTTCTGAGTAATGACGTCAGCCATTTTATTTTTAAATGACAACCTCCCATTTTTGTTCTTGATTTTGACAGATTTTTTCGAGTAAACGACAATTGAATGTGAGAACCTGACATTTAAAGTTTTTGCAAAATGACCTGTTCCAGCGTTTGTAGCCACAATTTTTTCAAACAACAATGATCTTGGACTTCCATATAATGCAATATGGTTTCAGTAAGACGCCGCATCCCCGAACTAGGCGCACTTTTTTGTTTTTTTTGTTTGTTTTTCTTTTCTTTTTTGAACATGTAGAAATTCTTCTTAAACATTTTGAATATTTTCTAGGCTAATTCTGCGCACTCATCTCTCTCGGTGAGAACCCGATATTTAGAATCTTTTCAAAATGACCTTATTCCAGCGCTTGTAGCAATTTTCCAAACAATATTGATCTTGACCTCTCATATAATACAATATGGTTTCAGCAAGACAGCGCATGCCCCCACTATACGCGTTTTTTTGTTTTTTTTTGTTTTTGTTTTTTTTTTGTTTTCGAACATGTAGAAATTCTTCTTGAATATTTTGAATATTTTCCAGGCTAATTCTGCATATTCATCTCTCTCGCGGGCTATTCTATCGGTCATCGCTTGCCAATTCACCTATTCGTAAAGCAATTGTAAAAAACGCGCGTGGTGCGGGGGTGCGCCGTCTTGCTGAAACCATATATGGAAGGTCAAGATCATTTTTGTTTGGAAAAAAAGCCCTGGAACAAGGTCATTTTGCAAAATCTCTAAATATCAAATTGTTACCTTCAATTCTCATTTACTCGAAAATTTTTTTAGGTAAGGTATACAGACAATCTGCCTTTTTGCCTTCAAGCGAGGAATTTGCTTAAAATCTCTCATAAAAGAGCAATTCATATCTTCTAAAAAACAATTACCATATCCTAGGTAGAAACAAGTCAGCAACGTTACGAACTTCAACTGGGAAATCGAAAACTGTATTTTGATTTGAAAAATTAAAAAACCGCACATCTTGCACATTTTAGGAAAAAAAACGATTTTCTTTGACAAAAATACTAATTTTTACATGAAAGTCGATTTTCATCATTTAGTTTTGAGTAATACCGCCATCCATTTTTTTAATGACAACCCCCTATTTTTGTTCTTCATTTTGAGAGAACTTTTCATTGACGAAATGGCAGTATAAAAATGCTGCCAACTTACATAAGACATTTTTCGAGTAAATGGCAATTGAAGGTGAGTTTTTGTAAAATGAATGTGTTACAGCGCTTACAACAATGATCTTGATCTTTCATATAATGCAATATGGTTTTAGCAAGACGGCGCACCCCCACACTATACGCGTTTTTTGCCTTACGGATGGGTTGGATTGGTAGGCTAGGACCGATAGAATGGGCCGCGAGATCTGGGGATCTTACACCCCTTGATTACTTTTTTTATGGGGTCCAAGGTCTACGTCAACAGACCACAAAATTTAGCTGAAGTAGAATATTGCATAAGAGAATGCGCAGAATAAGGAAAATATTCAAAATTTTCAAAAAGAATTTCTACATGGGCTTGCGTGTTGCCAAGAAGTCGATAGATGGAGGTTTGAACACTTAATTTAATAATTGCATTTGCTTGGCAAAGGCGTTTTTGTTTATTTTGTGTTAACAATAAAATTTACGGTTTCTCACTTTCAATTATGATTCGAAAAATTTCGTATGTAAGTTGGCAACATTTTTATGCTGTCAGTTGTCATTACACAAAAATGGTGTTGGCATTATTAAAAAATAAATGATGGTTGAAAATCGACTTTTATGCTAAAAATGTGTATTTTTATCAAAGAAAATCGACCTGTGGAGGATTTTTTCCCAAAATATTTGATTTCGGTTTTACTGAATTTATTATTCGACTATGTTGTTGTAGTACATGTTAAGGTAATTAGCCCTATTTATTAAAGAATATACACATATACAATATACGACATAGTTGTGTCAGTATTGTTTATAATAAAGTATGTTCATTAAAAAAAACCTCGAGTGTACCATGATTTTTTATTTTTTTAAATTTAAGTTGGTAACACATATTGAGGTATGTTACTTGTGTTATGTTCCTACCGATAAATTCATTTGCTGTGACAAACGACGCGGAGAAATCGTAGGTTCATCTTCCAAAATTTCTTGGGCTGTGTTAATAGCATCCTGGGTACGTTTGACTGGTCTACCACTTCCTGGTTTACAGAGAATACTACCCGTTTCACAAAATAATACAACAGATCGTGATAAGGTATTTTTAAATTCATCATAAATAATGGGAACGTTAGAAAATTCTTCCTGAAACTCAGCCAAAGATGCGTCGAATGAATACACCTAATTTCCGTCCACTTTAGTCCCATTTCAGAAATAGCTTTCGACTTTTAGAAAGATCTGACGTTTTGTATGTCAATTCCTAACATGTGTGCCAACTTAAATTTTTTAAAATAAAAAATCATGGCACACTTGAGGTTGTTTTTAATGAACATACGATACATTAACATTGTGTTTGTGCAATTAAGTTATAAAACGTCGAAAGTTGGTTAATTACAAATTACATTACTTTTATTACTTTAAGAAAATACCAAAAAATATAAAACTAATTAATGAATAGAACATCATTTATAAACTAAACTAACGATAGGTATTAACGAAAATAATTATAAAAGATAAAAGATAAAAAAACCAATCATAATTTCAATAATGTTTTTTTTCTTATTTCAAATATTCAAACGTTTTTCTTTTATGAGGTTTTTTGCCACACACTTAAAAGTTAATTACATAATTTACTTTAATACCGTCTCCTCTTCTCTTCATAAGTGGAGAGTATTTTTCCTTTCAACGGTTCTCTCCATTTACCCTTCCCATGGGCCTTTCACCCCGGATAACTCCATCCATTACGCCCTAGCATTTTGTCTATCATTTTCTTCCATTCCCCGCTCTTCCCCTTTCGTCTATTGCGTGGGCTTCCCATATTATCCTACCCGTCGTTTCCTTGATGACGTCCCCGCAATTTCAGTTGCGTTCTTTACATGAAATCTTCGGCACTCCCGATATTCAACTCTAATGTGAAATAGCACTTTATAATAGTTATTTATAATACGAATGTGAAATGTACGTAATTAGTTCCGCAAGAAATAGTTTACTCGTGAGCTCAAAGAGCGAACGGGTAATTTTCTTAAGAGACTAATGAGGAATTCCACATCAGTATAATATAACATTTTATCAAAAATCGCCTGTAATTGCAATAACTATTGAAATAATGTTTATAAAATTTTGACGTACGCGATGGCAATTTGAATTATTTTAAAAATCTAACGCAGGCAGTGACGGTTCGTGGGTTTTTTCTGGTACGGCCGAGGAGCAAGAGGTGGTAATACAGATAGGTAGGGTCAGTTGCAGAGACGGCTGGCTGCGTGACCGCACCTATCTGTATTACCACCTCTTGTTCCTCGGCCATACCAGAAAAAACCCCGCGAACCGTCACTGAACGCAGGATCTATGTATTCTATGAGTCCGAATTATTTTCTCGCTAGGGGTAATGAATAACATTACTTGCCTTAAATGGCCATAGTAATTGAAAAAAAAGTAAAAAAATATTTTTTTTTTATGCTAACAGATATTTACTTCCGTTTTGTCCACGAGCGTATATTAGTCAATCTATACAGAAATAAACTTTCCTTTTCATATCTTTGAAGACATCATCTTTATAAATTATTTTTGCGCTATTTTGCTCTCCCCGCAAATTTGTTCTTGAAGCCTCTATTATATCAGTTAAACTTTACACCGTCATTTTTTCCTCAAACATCCTAAACACATCCAAATTTGAGCACCTCGCCAAATATATCCTTGAAGCCTCTTCTATATTAGTCAATCTATACAGAAATAAACTTCCGTCTTAAAATCCCTCAATACCTCGTCCTTAGAAATTATTTTCGCGCTATTTGTCCTTGAGTCCTCTACTTTATCAGTTAACTTTTACACCGCCAATTTTTCCTGAGGACACCTGCGCATCGCTTATCTACATTTTTAATTTTAACACAGCGGCAGCTCGTGGATGTTCGGTGAGGAGGATAAGGAATAAAATTAGACTAAAACACCAGCGGAATATTTGCTTCCTCTGTGAGAGTAAGTAGTGCAGCACGAGCGGCATTTCTGCCTTAGCCTCCTATACAAAAAATCCACAAGCTTTAACAGCTGTTTAATTAAAATATAATGCTCCCTTTTATTTCACTTATACGCCCTCCGGCGAAGTGTATCATCAATCAAGTCATTTTCCATCAATCTAATCTTCTACCGTTGACTGTGACGTTTGTCGTCGATTACAAATCTCGATTTAACGCAGTTTGTCATGTATCCATGAAATGAGTTTGTGCATCCATGACTTCGTAATTCTTAAGCTATCTCCCGCAATAGTTATTCTTTTCATTTAGCAATGACCCACTTCCATCTTTATTGTTCTCGCGCCGCAAACTTTTAATATTGTATCCATAAGCAAAATAAACAACAACAGGCTGCCCATCCTTTACCCTTCCTCATTTTTTTGCTGTTTAAAAACACTCAGAATCTTCGGATTATATTTCTGCAGTGTACTTTTCTGGAACTATTCTAAGTTCCTTCTTTAGGTGACGTACGTTTTATTACATCATACACTTATTTAAAGCAGCTTCAAAAAGTCAAAATATATTGAAGACTAATCTAGTTTTAATGATGAACGCGAATTTAAAATTTTATGTTTTAAAACATAGTGAATCTTTAAATTCAGTTTAATTATGAATTACCACGTCAATCTTCATTAAAACGAGATCAGTTTTCAATGGATTTTGACCTTTTCAATTCAGTTTAATCTAGTTTTTATTGCCCGTAAAAACAGTTGCCATATCCTAGCCGGAAATAAAACGGCAACAATCCAAACTGCGAAAACGTAAAATTCATTTAACGCGTTGAAAAATATAAAACCTGAGTTAATCCAGGAATTACCTTCAAAAGCTTAAAACAACATAATTTTCATTTTATCTGAAAACTGTTGCCACATTCTAGCTGGAAATAAAAAAGCAATAAACTTGCAATTGAGTTACGAAAAATACATTCAACGCTTTGAAACAATGTATAAAATGAATCAATCATGCAAAGTTCAAGATCCTTTCAAGGTCAACACGTGAAAACAATTGTCATATCCTAGATGGAAACAAACCCACAACAACCCAAGCTTGGCACTTGGGAAACGAAAGATGCATTCAACCCTTTGAAAAAATGCAAAAAATAAATTAATCGTGAAATTATCTTCAAAAGCTTACGATCTATTAAAATATAATCTAGTTGCAATTCCCACAAAAAAATGGTGATGTGGTCATCATGTTACTGTCGCCGACTTGATGGTATCATTTATATTTACGCTCTCATGGTTTATTTTCAATTTTAATCATATTTTAAATTTACATTTACAAACTCAGAGGAAACTAACGTTTAAAACGTCCAAATTCTGAAAGATGGAAAAATTATACTTCAAATTGAAAAACTCAGTTTACTTAAAAACTAAAGACATTAAATTGCTGTAACTATTATCGTTTAATAATTATAAACCAAAAATGAAAAAAAAATACATTTTTTTCTCAAATACAACGATTTTATGAAAAATATTTTATAATAAAAGATGTTCATTTATTTGATGTATTCAATATTTGTTTAAATGTTTTTGTGGTATTTTTCATATTTAAGAAAATATTGGCAAAAAACAAAAAACAGTTAAGGTAAACACCCACTTTCGGTGTACAGAATTTTACCAAAAGCTTTTCAGTTCTTCGGATTATCAAATAAAACTTATGTTCAAAGTTTAATATCAATTGCTGTATTAGTTTTTGAGATACAGCGCGTACAGACAGACACAGAGAGAGAGAGAGAGACACACACAGGCACACACACACACACACACACATACACACACACACACACACACACACAGACACAATTTTTTTTCCAGAAATTGTTGAAATGGCATCTAGGGACCCCAAAATATTTCCGTACAAAATTTTTTTTAAATAATTTATTATTAAATTATATTATTAAAAATATATTGCCATATCATAGCTGAAAACATAACAATGTAAACCGGCACTAGAAAATCGAAAAATGCTTTCAACGCTTTAAAGAAATGGAAAAAAAAATGCTTCAATAGCTTGAAAACCTCAAGATCTATCAAAAATAAAATACCTCTAGTCTTTATTTCCTGTAAAAACAGTTGGCACATTGGCACATAGCTGGAAACAAAATGGCAACAATAAAAACTCGCAATGAGAAAACTAAACATCCATTGTAAGATTTGAATACATGTAAAAACAAATGGTGATGTGGCCATCATGTTACTTTCTCCGACTTTATATTTACGTTTTCATGGGTTTATTTTCAATTGAAATCATATTTTAAATGTACATCGAGCGTTGCGTAAACTCGGATGAAACTGACGTTTAAAACGTCAAAATCATGAAAGATGGAAAAATTATACTTCAAATTCAAAAACTCGGTTTACTCAAAAATTAACGAGATTTCGAAAACAACTTATTCTTTAGAAGTTGTTCATTTTGGCATTCTCTCTTACAATTAATAAACCAATAATTTAAAAAAATAATAATAATTTTTTTTCTCGAATAGCAATGATTTTATGGAAAATATTTTCAAGCAATAGATGTTCATTTTTTTGTTGTCTTCAAGGTTTCTTTAAATGTTTTTGTGATATTTTTCATATTTAAGAAAATATTAGCAAAAAACAAAAAACAGTTAAGGTAAACACCCACTTCCGGTGTACGAAATTTTACCAAAAGCTTTTCAGTTCTTCAGATTATCAAATAAGACTTATGTTCAAAGTTTCATATCAATTGCTCTATTAGTTTATGAGATACAGCGCACACACACACACACACACACACACACACACACACACACACACACACACACACACACACACACACACACACACACACACACACACACACACACACACACACACACACACACACACACACACACACACACACACACACACACACACACACACACACACACACACACACACACACACACACACACACACACACACACACACACACACACACACACACACACACACACACACACACACACACACACAGACACACACACACAGACACAATTTTTTTTTTCCAGAAATTGGTGAAATGGCATCTAGGGACCCCAAAACGGATATTTCCGTAAAAAAAAATTTTGAAAAAAAATCACGGTCACAATACTTTCTCGTACTTCGTAACGGAGAAAGTAATAATTGATTCTGGAATTTAATTCAAAAGCTTAGGGTCCATTTAAAGAGGAAAAAAAACATTTTTGATTCACATGGACAGAAAAAAAACCACAGCTACCCAAACTTGCATGTGGGAAACGAAAAAATGCAAAAAATAAATTAATCATAAAATTAGCTTCAAAAGCTCAGAATCCATTAAAAAAAAATCTAGTTGCAATTTCTACAAAAAAATATATTACCATACCCTAGCTAAAAAAGAACACTAACGATCTAAACTTGAACCAGAAAATCGAAAAATGCTTTCAACGCTTTAAAAAAATGTCAAGAATAGTTTCAATAGCTTAAAAACCTAAAAATATATCAAAAATAATATAGCCTTGATTTCCTGTAAAAGCAGTTGCCATGGAAACAAAACGGCAACAATCCAAACTCGCACTACGAAAACAAAAAATGGTGATGTGGCCATCATGTTACTTTCTCCGACGTGATGGTATCATAGACATTTATATTTACGTTTTCATGGTTTATTGAAATCATATTTTAAATGTGCATCGAGGGTTGCGTAAACTCGGATAAAACTGACGTTTAAAACGTCAAAATTATGAAACATGGAAAAATTATTCTTCAAATTCAAAAACTCGGTTTACTCAAAAACTAACGAGATTTCGAAAAAAACTTATTCTTTAGAAGTTGTTCATTTTGGCATTCTCTCTTACAATTAATAAACCAATAATTAAAAAAAAATTAATAAATTTTTTTCTCGAATAGCAATGATTTTATGGAAAATATTTTCAAGCAATAGATGTTCATTTTTTTGTTGTCTTCAAGGTTTGTTTAAATGTTTTTGTGATATTTTTCATATTTAAGAAAATATTAGCAAAAAACAAAAAACAGTTAAGGTAAACACCCACTTTCGGTGTACGAAATTTTACCAAAAGCTTTCCAGTTCTTCAGATTATCAAATAAGACGGATGTTCAAAGTTTCATATCAGTTGCTTTATTAGTTTTTGAGATACAGCGCACACAGACAGACAGACACACACACACACACACACAGACACAATTTTTTTTCTAGAAGTTGTTGAAATGGCATCTAGGGACCCCAAAACGGATATTTCCGTAAAATTAAAAAAAAAAATCACGATCACAATACTTTCTCGTACTTCGTAACGGAGAAAGTATACATTAATTTAACGCTTTGAAAAAATGTAAAATATGAACTTATACAGCAATTATCCTCAAAAGCCATTAAAAAACGAAATAATTTTGTTTTCTCTGAAAACAGTTGCCATATTCTAGCTGGAAACATAACGTCAACAAACTTACACTTCAGTAAATGTAATAAAGACGAAAAATAGCCTGAATATATGTATATTCAACCTGTTCGTGACTCGTCGTTATTACATTTATTTAATGCATCTGCAACAAGTAGGTTTCTCAAGTTTAATTATTTACACTTGAGTTACGAAATATGCATTCAACGCTTTGAAACAATGTATAAAATTAATCAATCACGTAATTATTTGCAAAAGTTCAAGGTCTATTCAAAGACAACAAGTTTTGATTCCCATGAAAACAATTACCGTTTCCCAGCTAGAAATAAAACCACAACAACCCAAACTTGCACTTGGGAAACGGGAGATGGAATTTCAACCCTTTGAAAAAATGTAAAAAAAAAATTAGCTTTAAAAGTTCACGATCCATTAAATGATAATCTAGTTGTATTTCCTATAAAAAATATGTCGCCATATTTAACTTTTTTTCAATACAATTACGCCTACTATGATTTTTCATTGTTTGCATTTTGTTTTGTTTTGTTTTACGATTCCAGTAAAATTATTTTCGAAAATATAAGAATAAATCTTTTAACCCTTTCGGCCTTGGCGGTGGCAATTGCCACCGTAATATTTACATGTCTCTACATATTCATATTTTTGCTGTTTATCACTAGATGTCACTTCAACAAAGCCTCACTAATTAATTCCTATACTAATTAAGCAGATGAGTTCAAATTTCGTATTTATGGTATGAAGCTCCCCATCAATAATAATTAACAAACTTTTTTTTTTCAAATTTAAAAATCCAGGGCTGAAAGGGTTAAAGGATAGTTTAATTATACAGGGTCCTGAATTTTGCCTACCGTCTTCTATTGCTCAATTACTAATTAAGTTAGGATTTTAATATTATGCAAACTTTACTTGTATCCTAAGAAAATATTTTTGATTACACCGGGTGTCCCAAATAAGTGTGACGTCATAATAATAATGATTTATTCCCAACAGGTACATACAATAAATAAATAAAACAATACTAATTTTCGTGATGATAATATACCTTTTTAAACTACATGCTGTATATTTTGTTGCTTATTTGGATGCCTTTTATGGTTACCTACATACTCCTAAAATTTTATTGAAATCGGTTTAGTGATAGCCCAAAAAAATAAAAACTAGAAAAAATCAGTTTTGCACTGAAAAATTAAAATAGTGCCTCCTCGTTAATAAAATGATACAGGGTACATATTAAATAAGGTCTGACAGCTCCGTTAACGAAGTGTAATTGAATTTCACAGGGTGACCAAAATTGAGTGTCAAACTTTTCAAAATTTAAAGCACTTTGGTTTTTTTATTTTTAATTGGAGCCCCTGCATATTTTTAAGTCATTCCATGCGGTATTGAGGATCGAATATTTTCCTAATGTCAACCCTATGTAATTTCACAATTTTTACCTCGAAAACCCAAGACGAAATTTAAGACGTGCGTGCTAAGTTGGTGTAATAATAAGTTAGTTAATATCAAACTCATGTATTCGCAAGGTAAAAACAATAACATATCTTGCAAGTTAATCGTTTTTGAAATAATTTGATATAAATTAGTATTTTCATTTAATAATCATTTAAGGGCCAAATGGGGGCTGCGGTAGCCCAGTGAGTAGAGCTCCTGCTTACGGGCCTCGTGGTCGTAGGTTCGAATCCCATCCGCGCGGTCACTTTTTCGGAACGAAAAATGGATGTTCAGTGTATGTCCCTTTCATTATAAATGATTGTTATACAAATTATTGGTTGTGGCAGAATGCCCTAGTTGGCTACGTCAATTCCCAAATCATCCGCGCTTCCTCGACCCAAATTCCTGTCAACCATCCTTCCTTAAAAAAAAGAAAAATAAGGGCCAAAGAGTTTTTTTTTCTGGCGCTGTAACTGAACACTACACAACTTATCACTCCGAAAGCAACACGTTTTTTTCTTTGAATAATATGAGAACTCAAAATAAGAAGAGCCAATGGAAAATAGAAAAACAGACTGAAATTACACTAATTATTTATTTTTACTATAAAATTCATGATAAAATAGGTAACAAAAAAAAAATAAATCTGAGCCACCATAATGGTTGATGGTCGTTAAAGGGTTAATATTCACGAAATGATACATTATATTTTAAATAAAGTTATACAATAATTTCTTTAAATAAAACTATCGTTTAGTACAAATTTTTATAAAAATATTTTCGATTGTATTTCGCACTTTGAACTTGGGGTCCTAATAATTCGAAGCTTCGAAGTTTTGAAGAATCCGCAGAGACGAAGTGAACTTTTCGAATTTTTCAAAGATTTCTATGTTTTTCTGGACTTGTCAATAGAACAATTGCAGAATTTCAACAATTTGTGTTCTCACGAAAATATTTCGAAATCTCGCAAACGACAGTCTTTTAATTTTTGTGGAATCTTGAAGTAGAATTGATTTTAAGCAAATCCAGAAACTTTCAAGTTTGTTGCAATTGTTTTAATATATTTTAAGCTCTGATAAAATGCAAAACTTCAGAATTTCAGCCAGCTGTGTTCTCGTGGAAATCAATCGAAATCTCGCGAAGGAAAGTCTTTCGATTTTTATGGAATCTTGAAACAGAACTAATCTTAAGCAAATTTGAAAAGTTTCTCGTTTGTAGCAATTGTTTTTATATTTTTTTTTAGCTCTAGGCAATTTAACAACTTCAGAATGCCAACAATTTGTGTTCTAGTGCAATTATTCTGAAATCCAGTACAGGAAAGTTTAAAGATTTTTAAGGAATCTTGAAGTAGAATTGATTTTGAGTAAATTTAAAAATTTTCACGTTTGTGGCAATCGTTTTTATATATTTTTTAGCACTAGACAGTCGAACAAAATTCAGAATTTAGACTATTATTTTCAAAACCAATGAAGGGAAGTATTCTAATTTTTGAGGAATCTTATAGCAGAATTGTTTTCGAGTAAATCAGGAAAACTTTACGTTTGTGGCAATTGTTTTTATACTTTTTTATGCTCTAGACAATTAAACAACTTCAAAGTTTCAACAATTTGTGTTCTCGCGTAAATATTTTAAAATCTCGTGAAGGATAGTCTTTTTATTTTTATGGAATTTTAAAGTAGAACTGATCTTAAGCAAATCCAGAAAATTTCAAGTTTGTTGCAATTTTTTTTATATTTTTTGAGCTCTGATAAAACGCACAACTTCAGAATTTCAGCCGCTTGTTTTCTTACGGAAATAAATAGAAAGCCCGCGAAAGAAAGTCTTTGGTTTTTATATGGATTCTTAAAGCAGAATTCGAAAGTTTCACGTTTGTGGCAATTGTTTTTATATTTTTTATTTTTTACATTTTCAAAATTTTTGAATATTTTACAATCTCACGAAGGACAGTCTTTTGATTTTCATACAATCTTGAAATAGAATTGATCTTAAGCAAATTTAGACAATTTCAAGTTTGTTTTGCAAGTTTTTAATATATTTTTGAGTTCTGATAAAACGCACTACTTCAGAATTTAAGCCAGTTGTGTTCTCGCGAAAATAAATCGAAATCTCGCGAAGGAAAGTGTTTGGATTTTGATGGGATCTTGGAGCAGAATTGATCTCAGCCAAATCTGTAAAGTTTTATGTTTGTGGCAACTGTTTTTATATTTTTTTGAGCTCTAGGTAATTGAACTATTTCAAAATTTAAACAATTTGTTTTCTAGTGTAAATATTTTGAAATTCAGCGAAAGAATTTTGAGGAATATTGTAGTAGAATTAATTTATAGTAAATTTGGAAATTTTCACGTTTGTAGCAATTGTTTATATATTTTTTTTGTTCTAGAAAATACTAAAAATTTGTTTTCTCATGCAATTATTTTGACAGTCAGTGAAGGGAAGTCTTCGGATTTTTGAGGAATGAGTAGAATTAAATTTGAGTAAATCTGGAAAATTTCACGTTTGTTGCAAATGTTATTATAATTTTTTAAGCTTTGGGCAATTGAACAACTTCATAATGCGAACAATGGTTCGTGTACAATTATTTTGAAATTCAGCTAAGGAAAGTCCTCGGATTGAGAATAATTTAATAATCCTTGCGTGATAGTGCCATGGCTCCTCGGCTCTACATAACGAGCCGCCCCTGGTCATCACAAAGAATTGACCATTACAATTTTTTCCGATGCGTGCCGTCCGTCCGATTCCGACAAGTGTGCGCGTAGCTTAAGGGTACCGATTAGCAGCCACAAACTGCTTCTTGGTAATTCGATGTATTTCCTGCTCAGCTTCGGTGTTGGTGAGTGGATGAATTTTTTGGCGACCACATACTTGTCAGTTTGTAGCCATTCCTTTTTGTGTTCTTCGAGGGAGTTTCCTTTAAGTATTTGGGAGATAGTGAGTGGTGCCAGTGACAAAGAAAGTTGATGATGGTTTAAAAGAAACGAAATATGTTACAAAGAAAACATTTATGCCATCTATTAGATAATAAAAAAGTGCTATAAGAACATCTTTACCGTTTTTAAATATCACCTCAAATAACGAAGATATAAAGAAAAAAATGGTGATGTGGCCATCATGTTACTTTCTCCGACTTTATATTTACGTTTTCATGGGTTTATTTTCAATTGAAATCATATTTTAAAAGTACATCGAGCGTTGCGTAAACTCGGGTGAAACTGACGTTTAAAACGTCAAAATCATAAAATATGGAAAAATTATACTTCAAATTCAAAAACTCGGTTTACTCAAATACTAACGAGATTTCGAAAAAAACTTATTCTTTAGAAGTTGTTCATTTTGGTATTCTCTACAACTATAATTAACATAAATTTGCTGTAACTATTATCGTTTCATAATTATAAACCAAAAATTTTAAAAAAATTAATAAATTTTTTTCTCGAATAAAAATGATTTTATGAAAAATATTTTTAAGGAAAAGATGTTCATTTCTTTGTTGTCTTCGATGTTTGTTTCAAAGTTTTTGTGATATTTTTCATATTTAAGAAAATATTGACAAAAAACAAAAAACAGTCAAGGTTAACACCCACTTCCGGTGTACGAAATTTTACCAAAAGCTTTTCAGTTCTTCGGATTATCAAATAAGACGTATGTTTAAAGTTTCATATCAATTGCTCTATTAGTTTTTGAGATACGGCGCACACAGACAGACACGCACAGACACACACACACAGACACACACACAGGCACACACACACACACAGAGACACAAAATTTTTTTTCCAGAAATTGTTGAAATGGCATCTAGGGACCCCAAAACGGATATTTCCGTAAAAAAAAAATTTGAAAAAAAAATCACGATCACAATACTTTCTCGTACTTCGTAACGGAGAAAGTAAAAAGAGTCTTCTAATAAGCGAGATCCCATTGGTGAGCCTCGAATTTAAAACACCCTGTATACACCATTACTAGACTTTGAGAATATTATTTGAGAGCACGCAGTTGTGTAAAATTGTAATATTTTTAGTGCCTCGAAAAAAATAGAATTTTTTTTGAAAGTATAAATATTAGTATTAACTATTATACCATCAAAATTGGAGAAAGTAACATGATGGCGACATCACCATTTTTTAGTTTGATTTTGTCTCCCTAGAGCAGTGATTCCCAAAGTGGGCGCCACCGCCCGCTGGTGGGTGCTGCAGCAATTCAGGGGGCGCTAATGGCGTGTAAACACAGAAGAATTTCCGCAGTTACAAGAAGAACTGATGAAAGTAACTGCAAATTATTCAATAAATAGTTTCATAATTTCAAAGTTCTATGCTTCTATTTTACATAATTCTTTACAATATTTTGCGAAAAAGGTAGAAACATTAATACATATATATGGGTAATTCCACTAGTTTTCACCGTTGCAAAAAAAATCGAGGTCCTTGGATTTTTTCCAAACTTTGGGAGATTGATTGTAGTATCGAAAAACTAAGTTTTCTCAAATTTCAGCTTCCCAGATATTAAACTTACAATTTGAGGTGTGAATTACGATTTTTGAAAGATCAGCATTTTCACGATATCTTATAATTTCCAACTTTTAAACCTAGGTAACGTTTTTCGTTCTGAAGATTTTGAGTTGAAATTTTGAGAGTGTACTTCGGAAATGTTTCTAAAGATTCTCCGAGAGTTTGATGTTGAAAAATTTAGAGGTAACAAAAATATAGCGGTCCAAAGTTATCCTCTAAATTTCAGATCAAAACATTCAGATAGAAAAATGTTGCGTAGGCTTAATCATAGGAATTTTAGTAACTTTTAGCAATGATCGTTTTTGGCAAATTGCTAATCTTTGAACCACTGTATCTCCGGTATCCCATAATTCCCTAGCACAAAAATTTCAGGGGTTCTTTCGGAACATTTCAAGAGTAGTTTCTCCAAATTTCAGTTCAAAATATTCAGGTAGAAAAAAGTTACGTGGTTTTGAACATGTCAGTTTTAGCGATTTTCGATAAAATACGTATATTTGAACCTTTGTATTTCAAGTGTCTCTCAATTTTTTGACACCAAACTTTCAGAAGTTTTTCAGAAACATTCATAGAGTATACCTATTAAATTTCAGCTGAAAAAATGCTTTAAAAAAAAAGTTATGTAAGTTTAAAAATTGGTATTTCGGCTATTTTCCCCAAAATAACGAAATTTGAACCGCTGTATTTTTGTTACCTCTACATTTTTCAACATCAAACTCCCAGAGAAACATTTCCGAAGTACACTCTCAAAATTTCAACTCAAAATATTTAGAACGAAAAAAGTTACGTAGGTTTAAAAATTGGAAATTATAAGATTTCGTGAAAATGCTGATCTTTCAAAAATCGTAATTCACACCTCAAATTGTAAGTTTAATATCTGGGAAGCTGAAATTTGAGAAAACTTAGTTTTTCGATACTACAATCAATCTCCCAAAGTTTGAAAAAAATCCAAGGACCTCGATTTTTTTTTGCATCGGTGAAAACTAGTGGAATTACCCATATATATATATATTTCCTATTAATTGCTATCAAAATAAAAAAAAAATCATTTCCAGGGGGCGCTAAGGAATATTTTTTTCTGGAAAGGGGGCGGTAGGGCAAAGAAGTTTGGGAACCACTGCCCTAGAGTTACTGATCTTTGCTCTCGACACTCCGATTTTTCTTGATTTACAGGTTTTTTGTATTACAGTTCTATTTTAGAATTATATTTGAATTATTTAAGCACTCGTTAAGATCAATAAACACACGCCAACTCGAAATCAGAAATGGCTTGGCTTCATTGGGCTTGCGTGTTTTTATAAAGACATTCTAGAATTATCCCCGAGAATATTCTTGCTTTCCGTAAGTTCTCTTTACTTAACCCTTTGGGTCCCAGAGGCCGTTGGAAGCTCATGGTCGAAAAACGCAATAGCGCTTATCTTTATCGATTGCCAAGAGACCCGACAAAAAATCTCACGCTGCTTGGGATTCAAAACAGTTAATTATTGACATACACTGGACATCCATGGACCCGCACGGCCATTTCTTCGTTCCGAAAAAATGACCGCAAGGATGGGATCCTAGCCCACGACTACGAGGCCCGCGGGCTACTCACTAGGCCATCGCGGTCTCAAAACTGGCTTTCATTAAAAATGAGTTTTTATTTAAAATTTTCTGCAAAGGTCAAAAGTCATCTGGAATTATATAAACAAATCACAACTTCTACAAAAGCTATAAAAAAGAAAAAAAACCTGTTAATACCCCACGAAGGGCTTACAAAATATACACTATAGACCTATTCATGAGTAAGGGCGGTTTACGAACTAAGTTCGGAACATTCAAATAATATTGGTATCCTTTTCTACTACCTGATAACCGAGCGGATATTCCCAAGACGTACGATTTCGTCGGCCGTATCTAGAAAACACACACGCGGCCTGCTTAGCTCGGTTTTAGACCGAGCGGTAGAAGGAGAAAGAAATAGTTTACGGCGTCCCTTACTTACCGGTTATTTCATAGGCGTGCGCGATTTAGCCTATGGTGGAAAATTAATTGATTCGGACGGACAAGACACCCCGACCGCCATCTCTGCTGAATAGCTCTATAGTTTAGGATTTCTAGTACAGAAAAACAAATACATTTGTTGTATACTTAAGTGACATGTTTGTATAGTATCACGTTACAACTAATACCTTCTCAATTACTAATTCCGAATCTTTGCAGATTGAAAAAGAAAAAGGGGTCATTTTTCCAATCGATAACCTCCCTGCAAAAGAACAGCGCTAAATTCTCCTCCAAGCGGGAACAGCTGGAGGAGAAATCAACCGGAGCCAGGAACGACTACTTGCTGTGTCTGGCCGCGGCCAACGCACACCAGAACAGATACTTCGTAGTGGACCTCCAGCAAGCCATGACAACGATGGAGAGTTCCGTTTATGAAAAAGTCGCCGAATATTTGACACTAATGGGCAGAACGGAACTGCTCACGTGCTCCGCGATGCAGAACTCTTTCTCGACGATTCGCGACCAGGCGAAGCAACTCACCAGAGAGTACAATCTGCAGTGCATATATCTGTATTACCCGGTTCTAAAGCAGCACATACAATACGATTTCGACGCGTGCGATAACGACCCGGTCGAACACATTACTGCAGATCACGAAACTGCAGCCGCTACATTAAGCAAGGAGGCGAGGAGGTGGGCGACGAAGATCGCACGGGAGAACGCTAACGTAAGGGATTGCTTTAGGAAACTTCAAATTTACACAGCACTCAAGGAATCCGGGCAGAGGGTAAGTGCCGATGAACGATTTTATGTTGGGATTGTGGGTTTTGCGAGGTTTCGAGGGAATTTCAATTCTGGGTAATTAATGGGATATTTTTTTTTGGCAACTCTCCAACTGGCATTCGAGCAGTTGGATCTCATTTCAACTTCAATACGATACAGATTAATATTATTTACTTGCCAAATTTTTGTAATTGCAGTATTCTCAAAGTACAGTAAAGGCAATGATGCGAAGAAGATTGTGTAGTCATGGCTGTATTTGTTGCGCTTTAGATCTCATGGTGTTTTGGTCGTGTGAAGGCTTGTATACAAATGTACACCACAATTTTTAATTTTTTTGTTAGGATGAGCAGTAAGGGCTCTATCACACCTGGCCACCATGGTGGCGACACCATGGTGGATCCAGCCACCAAGTAAAGCAACCAGTCGAGACACCAGGCAGTCGGCATTGCTAAGATGGACGTGGAAGAGTTAGCACTTGTTATGTATGTGAAACGTAAACGAATGATTGAAAAATATAAAAAATATAGAAAATATTGGGTTCACCCTTTGCTATTGTAAATTATAAAAAAAAAACACAAAAAACCTCTACTCTCCAAGACAAACTGACTGAATGATGGCCGGGACGCGACGCCGAGTTGGTGGATTAGTGTGAGAGCCCTCATTAACTCCTTTACAATTTGCAGGTGGCGCCACCATCCTGATTGTTCCACCAGTAAAGTCTGGCCGACCGGATTGGACTGGTGGCGCAACCAAAGTGGTGGCGCCACCAGTCCGATACCAGGTGTGTTATGTTCCATTTCACTTAATACATTTGACTGGTGGCGCCACTAGTGCCGCCTGGTGTGATATAGCCCTAATGATTAGTTGATATTTTGGTCCTTTGAACGTTTGTTCCTATAAAGGGATTGTCTGCATTACTCCGAAGGACCGTTAGTCCTGTTCTTCCTAAGATAGTCTAATAAGCTCTAACGAACTTAGAGTATCCGTCATTTTATGGTTACGTCGTCTTGTTCTGGGGCCACGGTAGCCTAGTGGATAGACTTCCTGCTTCTGCGTCCCGTTGGTGCGGGTTCGAGTCCCGTCTGGGCGGTCACCTTTTCTGAACACGATTGTCTAGCGTTTGTCCCATTTTCATTAAAAATATGAATGATTAAAATATAAATCGGTCGTAGCGGAGCCTATTTTCCTATCATTCGTGCGTCCTTGACCCGAACTCCCATCAACCATCCTTCCTTAAAAAATGTTGATGTGGTCATCATGTAACTTTCTTCGATTTTAATTTTAAAATTCTATTGGATCGCAATTTAGAATCGATTCTGAGAAAATTTGAAAAGTTTCAAGTCTGTGGCAATTGTTTTTATATTTTTTTGGAGAACGGTAAATGAGCAAATTCAAAATTGTAATAACGTCTCTTTTGATGAGATTACCTCAAAATCTACGGAAGGGGTGTTTTGAGGTTTCTATTGGGTCGTAATGTAGAATCGATTTTGAACAAATTTGAAAAGTTTCAAGTGCGTGGCAATTGTTTTTATATTTTTTTTTGCAGAATGGTAAATGAGCAAATTCAAAATTGTAATAACGTCTGTTCTGATGAGATTATCTCGAAATCTACGGAAGGGGTGTTTTGAGGTTTCTATTGGGTCGTAATGTAGAATCGATTTTGAACAAATTTGAAAAGTTTCAAGTGCGTGGCAATCGTTTTTATATTTTTTTTTGCAGAATGATAAATGAGGAAATTAAAAATTGTAATAACGTCTGTTCTGATGAGGTTATCTCGAAATCTACGGAAGGGGTGTTTTGAGGTTTCTATTGGGTCGTAATGTAGAATCGATTTTGAACAAATTTGAAAAGTTTCAAGTGCGTGGCAATCGTTTTTATATTTTTTTTTGCAGAATGATAAATGAGGAAATTAAAAATTGTAATAACGTCTGTTCTGATGAGGTTATCTTGAAATCTACGGAAGGGGTGTTTTGAGGTTTCTATTGGGTCGTAATGTAGAATCGATTTTGAACAAATTTGAAAAGTTTCAAGTGCGTGGCAATCGTTTTTATATTTTTTTTTGCAGAATGATAAATGAGGAAATTAAAAATTGTAATAACGTCTGTTCTGATGAGGTTATCTCGAAATCTACGGAAGGGGTGTTTTGAGGTTTCTATTGGGTCGTAAAGTAGAATCGATTTTGAACAAATTTGAAAAGTTTCAAGTGCGTGGCAATTGTTTTTATATTTTTTTTTGCAGAATGATAAATGAGGAAATTCAAAATTGTAATAACGTCTGTTCTGATGAGATTATCTCGAAATCTACGGAAGGGTTTTTGAGGTTTCTATTGGGTCGTAAAGTAGAATCGATTTTGAACAAATTTGAAAAGTTTCAAGTGCGTGGCAATTGTTTTTATATTTTTTTTTTGCAGAATGATAAATGAGGAAATTCAAAATTGTAATAACGTCTGTTCTGATGAGATTATCTCGAAATCTACGGAAGGGGTGTTTTGAGGTTTCTATTGGGTCGTAAAGTAGAATCGATTTTGAACAAATTTGAAAAGTTTCAAGTGCGTGTCAATTGTTTTTATATATTTTTTTGCAGAATGATAAATGAGGAAATTCAAAATTGTAATAACGTCTGTTCTGATGAGATTATCTCGAAATCTACGGAAGGGATGTTTTGAGGTTTCTATTGGGTCGTAATGTAGAATCGATTTTGAACAAATTTGAAAAGTTTCAAGTGCGTGGCAATTGTTTTTATATTTTTTTGGCAGAGCGGCAAATGAGCAAATTCAAAATTGTAGTAACGTCTGTTCTGATGAGATTATCTCGAAATCTACGGAAAGGATGTTTTGAGGTTTCTATTGGGTCGTAAAGTAGAATCGATTTTGAACAAATTTGAAAAGTTTCAAGTGCGTGTCAATTGTTTTTATATTTTTTTTTGCAGAACGGCAAATGAGCAAATTCAAAATTGTAGTAACGTCTGTTCTGATGAGATTATCTGGAAATCTACGGAAAGGATGTTTTGAGGTTTCCATTGGGTCGTAATGTAGAATCGATTTTGAACAAATTTGAAAAGTTTCAAGTGCGTGGCAATTGTTATTATATTTTTTTGGCAGAGCGGCAAATGAGCAAATTCAAAATTGTAGTAACGTCTGTTCTGATGAGATTATCTGGAAATCTACGGAAAGGATGTTTTGAGGTTTCTATTGGGTCGTAATATAGAATCGATTTTGAACAAATTTGAAAAGTTTCAAGTGCGTGGCAATTGTTTTTATATTTTTTTTTGCAGAACGGCAAATGAGCAAATTCAAAATTGTAGTAACGTCTGTTCTGATGAGATTATCTCGAAATCTACGGAAAGGATGTTTTGAGGTTTCTATTGGGTCGTAATGTAGAATCGATTTTGAACAAATTTGAAAAGTTTCAAGTGCGTGGCAATTGTTTTTATATTTTTTTGGCAGAGCGGCAAATGAGCAAATTCAAAATTGTAATAACGTCTGTTCTGATGAGATTATCTCGAAATCTACGGAAGGCGTGTTTTGAGGTTTCTATTGGGTCGTAAAGTAGAATCGATTTTGAACAAATTTGAAAAGTTTCAAGTGCGTGTCAATTGTTTTTATATATTTTTTTGCAGAATGATAAATGAGGAAATTCAAAATTGTAATAACGTCTGTTCTGATGAGATTATCTCGAAATCTACGGAAGGCGTGTTTTGAGGTTTCTATTGGGTCGTAAAGTAGAATCGATTTTGAACAAATTTGAAAAGTTTCAAGTGCGTGGCAATTGTTATTATATTTTTTTGGCAGAGCGGCAAATGAGCAAATTCAAAATTGTAGTAACGTCTGTTCTGATGAGATTATCTGGAAATCTACGGAAGGGGTGTTTTGAGGTTTCTATTGGGTCGTAAAGTAGAATCGATTTTGAACAAATTTGAAAAGTTTCAAGTGCGTGTCAATTGTTTTTATATTTTTTTTTGCAGAATGATAAATGAGGAAATTAAAAATTGTAATAACGTCTGTTCTGATGAGATTATCTCGAAATCTACGGAAGGCGTGTTTTGAGGTTTCTATTGGGTCGTAAAGTAGAATTGATTTTGAACAAATTTGAAAAGTTTCAAGTGCGTGGCAATTGTTTTTATATTTTTTTGGCAGAGCGGCAAATGAGCAAATTCAAAATTGTAGTAACGTCTGTTCTGATGAGATTATCTGGAAATCTACGGAAAGGATGTTTTGAGGTTTCCATTGGGTCGTAATGTAGAATCGATTTTGAACAAATTTGAAAAGTTTCAAGTGCGTGGCAATTGTTATTATATTTTTTTTTTGCAGAATGATAAATGAGGAAATTCAAAATTTTAATAACGTCTGTTCTGATGAGATTATCTCGAAATCTACGGAAGGGTTTTTGAGGTTTCTATTGGGTCGTAAAGTAGAATCGATTTTGAACAAATTTGAAAAGTTTCAAGTGCGTGTCAATTGTTTTTATATATTTTTTTGCAGAATGATAAATGAGGAAATTCAAAATTGTAATAACGTCTGTTCTGATGAGATTATCTCGAAATCTACGGAAGGCGTGTTTTGAGGTTTCTATTGGGTCGTAAAGTAGAATCGATTTTGAACAAATTTGAAAAGTTTCAAGTGCGTGTCAATTGTTTTTATATATTTTTTTGCAGAATGATAAATGAGGAAATTCAAAATTGTAATAACGTCTGTTCTGATGAGATTATCTCGAAATCTACGGAAGGCGTGTTTTGAGGTTTCTATTGGGTCGTAAAGTAGAATCGATTTTGAACAAATTTGAAAAGTTTCAAGTGCGTGTCAATTGTTTTTATATTTTTTTTTGCAGAACGGCAAATGAGCAAATTCAAAATTGTAGTAACGTCTGTTCTGATGAGATTATCTGGAAATCTACGGAAGGGGTGTTTTGAGATTTCTATTGGGTCGTAATATAGAATCGATTTTGAACAAATTTGAAAAGTTTCAAGTGCGTGGCAATTGTTTTTATATTTTTTTTTGCAGAATGATAAATGAGGAAATTCAAAATTGTAATAACGTCTGTTCTGATGAGATTATCTCGAAATCTACGGAAGGGGTGTTTTGAGGTTTCTATTGGGTCGTAAAGTAGAATCGATTTTGAACAAATTTGAAAAGTTTCAAGTGCGTGTCAATTGTTTTTATATTTTTTTTTGCAGAATGATAAATGAGGAAATTCAAAAATTGTAATAACGTCTGTTCTGATGAGATTATCTCGAAATCTACGGAAGGGATGTTTTGAGGTTTCTATTGGGTCGTAAAGTAGAATCGATTTTGAACAAATTTGAAAAGTTTCAAGTGCGTGGCAATTGTTTTTTTTTTTGCAGAATGATAAATGAGCAAATTAAAAATTGTAATAACGTCTGTTCTGATGAGATTATCTCGAAATCTACGGAAGGGGTGTTTTGAGGTTTCTATTGGGTCGTAAAGTAGAATCGATTTTGAACAAATTTGAAAAGTTTCAAGTGCGTGGCAATTGTTTTTTTTTTTTGCAGAATGATAAATGAGCAAATTAAAAATTGTAATAACGTCTGTTCTGATGAGATTATCTCGAAATCTACGGAAGGGGTGTTTTGAGGTTTCTATTGGGTCGTAAAGTAGAATCGATTTTGAACAAATTTGAAAAGTTTCAAGTGCGTGGCAATCGTTTTTATTTTTTTTTTGCAGAATGATAAATGAGGAAATTAAAAATTGTAATAACGTCTGTTCTGATGAGGTTATCTCGAAATCTACGGAAGGGGTGTTTTGAGGTTTCTATTGGGTCGTAAAGTAGAATCGATTTTGAACAAATTTGAAAAGTTTCAAGTGCATGCCAATTGTTTTTATATTTTTTTTTTGCAGAATGATAAATGTGCAAATTCAAAATTGTAATAACGTCTGTTCTGATGAGATTATCTCGAAATCTACGGAAGGGGTGTTTTAAGGTTTCTATTGGGTCGTAATGTAGAATCGATTTTGAACAAATTTGAAAAGTTTCAAGTGCGTGTCAATTGTTTTTATATTTTTTTTGGCAGAACAGTAAATGAGCAAATTCAAAATTGTAATAACGTATGTTCTGATGAGATTATCTCGAAATCTATTGAAGGGATGTTTTGAGGTTTCTATTGGGTCGTAATGTAGAATCGATTTTGAATAAATTTGAAAAGTTTCAAGTGCGTGTCAATTGTTTTTATATTTTTTTAGCAGAACAGTAAATGAGGAAATTCAAAATTGTAATAACGTATGTTCTGATATATAATAAAATATATTATAAAAGAAAATTTTGATGACCAATAAGGCGCATTTTTCAGGAATTTGCATGGAAATTCCACATTTATTGCAATAAATGGTTGAAATTTTGAATAATGTGTCTTTACAAATTTCCAAATAAAATAGTTTTCTTCTAAATTTTCTATTTTTTTTGTTTTCAGGAAATCAAAAGTACACTATTTTTGAATAATTAAAGTTTATTTGAAGCGAAATCTTCAAGTAATAAATTTTTTTAAATTTTTAAATCGTCGGGTGCAAATTTCCTTCGCTACAGAGGAAATTTTGAGTTGTTTTCTGGGGCTAATCACCCCGTGTGCTGAAAATGCCAATTTTCGTACTTGAATTTTCAGTCTTTTTGTTTTCATTGTTTATCGTTAAGCCCGGATTTTGATATTTTGGTGTAAATTTTTAATTCTTTAGCCAATTTTTTTTTTAATTTTCGATTTGTTTGTTCAAATTTTCGATTTTTTGGTCCGCAATTTTGATTTTTAGGATCGAATTTTTTATCCTATACTTTAGATTTTTTAAACCTAAATGAGTGATTTTTATACGCGACTTTTTTTTAATTTTTTTGTCGATATTTTCAAGTTTTTTTGATGGTTTTTGATTGCCCTTGATTTTAGATTTTTTAACTTGAATTATTATTTTTTATGGGCGATTTTTTTACTTTTTGGTTAATTTTTGACTAAAATCGATTTAATTAAATTTTTTTTTTATTTTTTTCAAGACTTTCAAGAGTTTCTGGTCGGAAACTTATTTATTTTGGGGGCTGAAAATTATTTTCGTTTTCCTTGATTTTTAAATTTTTTGGTTTGAATTTTTTTATTAGACCAGCAATTTTTATTTTTTTGGCCTATATTTTAGATCTATGGCCTGTATTTTTTATTTCTTCGTTCCAGTTTTTTTTGATGAAATTTTGGCGAATTTTCGATATTTGTCTAAATTTTCGATCTTTTGGTCGTATATTTATTTTTTTTTTATTTTAATTAAGAGCGTATTTATTTATTGGTCTATACTTTAGATTTTTAACGTGAGTGATTGATTTTAATGTGCAAATTTTTGATCTTTTTGCCGGTATTTAATTTGTATAATTTGTCATTTCCATCTTTCATAATTTTGACATTTCAATCGTCAGTATCATCAGATCCAATAAATTGTAAAAGTGGCTCAACATGTTCCACGAGCCGCCGCTGACGTTAGCCTGTGTTCTGTGATCTTTAATCGGTTGTGGCTGTTTAAGTTAAAGTCCCAAATAATCTATAATTTCCCAACCCGAATTCCCATCTACCATACTACCTTTTTCTTCGCGACTTTGAAAAGGTTAACCACCCCAGACCCAACACATGCCCCCCTGTAGAATGCAATTATACCCCTGAATGCGGTTGCTAAGATATCAATAATTTATGCAGCTCTGAGCACAAGTTCTTGTCAGGATGATTGCGATCAACAATTTCATAGTAGGAGGCCATTCGTTCAACAATTAATTCAACGTCGTAAATCGTTTCATGCAGTCACCTGAAGTGAAATCTTAACCGAATGGACTTTGTTAAATTTGAATTTTGTGATTGTGGGTGCAAATGAAAGATTAATTATGTAACCTCTGCGGGAGGTTAAAACTCCCCGCATTCGCTGGAAAACGGGTTAAGAATCGATCTTTAACCGAGGCGGCAGGAATTCTCTGCATGAGCTCACTGAAAATAAGCAAACCGCTTTATTTTTACAATTAAACTTCGTCTGCTGCTAATTACTACATGAAAATATTTTTCACTCACTGTTAGGAAATACAGAAACACAAAGTTATTTTTGTTAAATTAGTAGAAATGTTCCGTTTTGATGCTGAATGATAACCTAGGCACCTTGGAGATTGTACTTCAAAATAATTTTCTTCTTTACCTTTCACTGTAGCTTCGTTTGTTAAACAGATAATTGGGTGAAATTTGATACACATTCAAACAGCACCTAGGGAACATGATGAAAGTATCGAATTTTCTTCACGATGCACTGTTTTTTTAGGTGCAGCACTTAAAATCTGTACTTGTGTATCGTTGTTGAAAGTTAATATTTCTAACCGCCTACCCGGTCCCTGGTAACTTTTGTTTTTGGAAGTCGTTAAGCGGATGACGTTTTTTTTGCTCCTTGCTTTAAAAATTAGAACTGTGCGGTCGTTCGCTCGTTGACATTTTTTTCTGTGCTTGTCGCTCTCTAAATTGTAACTCGTGCGCTCGTCCGCTTGTTGACCTTTTTTTTTTAAATTTATTTCCTAACGAATAAACTTTAGACTAAGCCCCTACCGCCCACTTCGAAAGCCCTACCTCCCACTAGTGGGTGGTACGGACCAGGTTGACTACCGCTGCTTTCAAATTTTACACCCCGTTACATCTAGGTGTGCTGTATAAGCCCAAATATTAACTCACTGTCTTAGGAGGTAACGTTTCTGAAAAATGGACGTTTCTTTCACTCTCCCGGCTCTTTTTCATCATGAACGCTGACTATGCTTTTCGATTTTTGCACGTTTATCACGTCCTAGATATAAAAGAGTTGGCGAGGGATTGCTGCTAGAGTTTCTCCTTTCGTTAATATCACAATGAACGCACTTAGAGAGATTAGGAATCGATAGCGCTTTTTGAAATATGGATTACTGCTACGGACGTTCATATCCTCAAGTGAAACGTATTGTAAACGATACGTTAGCTTAAAAACAAATAATAAGTTTCATCTCAATTCGACAAGAGTTATCATATTCTGTCCGCGCTCTTTAGTTGGATATGTAATCTGCGCCGTATTTTGAGATTAGTCAGAGCATTACCCCTCTAATAACCCCACCAAATAGTTAAACCTTAATTGTGGCAAATACAGACATTACATATAGACAAAATAAATGTTCATGTATTCGTCGGGGAAATAGGTTAAACCTGTTCATTCTACAGATAAAGTATGTTCATTAAAAAAATCTCAAGTGTGCCATGATTTTTTAATTTTTAAAATTTAAGTTGGTAACACATATTGAGGTTATGTTACTTGCAGCATGTTCCTACCGATAAATTAATTTGCTGTGACAAACGACGCTGTGTTAATAACATCCTACAAAGTACGTTTGACTGGTCTACCACTTCCTGGTTTACGGAGTTTCGTGATAAGGTATTTTTAAATTCATCAGAAATAATGGGAACGTAAGAAAATTCTACCTGAAACTCTGCCAAAGGTGCGTCGAATGAATACACCTAATTTCCGTCCATTTTAAAAATAACTTTCTACTGGAAACGTTTTTTGCTGGTTGCTGTAAACCATTATGACCACGGAATAATTGTATCTTTTAGAAAGATCTGACATTTTGTATGTCAATTACTAACATGTGTGCCAACATAAATTTCTAAAAATAAAAAAAATCATAGCACACTTTTAATGGTTTTTTTTAATGAACATACGATACAATTGTAAAAACGCCCATCGCCAACGCATCATTCTTACAGGCCGATTAGAAAATTTACGGGAAATTCGCACGTCCAAATTACTTAGTACAAATACAAATGGTTGACGCGATTGTTTTTTTCTATTTACACTAAGTACAGTCAGAGAAAATACAAATGCGAAACTCGCTCGGCGAGGGAATGCTGCCGCATGTCGGTGCTTAGTTCAGTCGAAACCCGTCCCCACTTAAAATAGAATTATGAGGTAATAAAATTTACAAGCCTAGTTCATTTCTTGCTCTTAAGTGATCGACTGACGGAAAATTTTATTTCGTTATATGATTTCCATCAGTTAATGCCATATTTGTGATTTTTTCATCTTCCAATTTTTGGTGCGTCATCTTCAAAAATTCGAATAACTAAAATGTTTATTTTGATATTTTTTTAAATATATTTATCAACAATTGAACAGTAATTTTATATAACATTATTGGTAATATTTTAATAGTAATTTTCTTTTCAGTTTCGTATAAATATGTTACCCCATTTTTGCCAAGATATGACCTTGAAACGCTCGAAAAATAAAATTTTATTTTTTTAATCACTAAAAATTATTATAATAATCTGAAAAATTCACATTTATTTTTTACCCAAATAAAAGTTTATTTAGGGTATTATTTTTTTTAAGTTTCACAATTTTCTTTTTTCGCCCTTTCTAACCTTGAAAAAATTTACTTAATTTGGTATTATATTGGTATAAAAATATTTATGATTTTTTTCAGATTTTTATAGTGGTTAAAAACAAAAACCCATTTTTCGAGGGTTTCATGGTCATATCTTGACAAAAAATTGGGTTGTTTATACGAAACTGAAAAAAAATTAATACTGAAATACTAATAATAATTTTACATAAAATGACTGTTCAACTGTTGATAAATATACAAAAAATATCGTAAAAATATTAGTTATTCGAATTTTTGAAGTTGTCGCACCAAACGTTGGAAGATGGAAAAAGTCACATAGATGGTATTTATTGATAGCAATCATATGACGAAATAAAATTTTAAATTACACTTTTTCAAGACTTTGAAACATTTTTTTCGGGCCATTTTTTTTAGTACTCTTAAAACTCTGGCATTTTTTTCAAGATAATTTTTTCTAGTACTCTTTTTGGCATTTTTTTCAGTTTTCAAGACTTTTTAGCATTTTTTTGGGACATTTTTTTTTAGTACTCTTAAGACTCTTTGGCATTTTTTCCAAGACAATTTTTTTCAGTACTCTTTTTGGCATTTTGTTCAGGACAATTTTTTCCAGAACTCTTTTTGGCATTTTTTTTTAGTTCACTTGACTTTTTAGCATTTTTTTGGGACAATTTTTTTTTGGACTCTTGAGACTGGCATTTTTTCCAAGACAATTTTTCCCAGTACTTTTTTTGGAAATTGATTCAGGGCAATTTTTTCCAGTACTCTTTTTGGTATTTTATTCAGGACAATTTTTTCCAGTACTCTTTTTGGCATTTTTTTTTTAGTTCACTTTTTCAAGACTTTTTAGCATTTTTTGGGAACTATTTCTTTTAGTACTCTTAAGACTCTTTGGCATTTTTTCCAAGACAATTTTTTCCAGTACTCTTTTTGGCATTTTGTTCAGGACAATTTTTTCCAGTACTCTTTTTGCCATTTTTTTTAAACAAATTTTTCCAGTGCTCCATTGACATTTTTTTCAGGACAATTTTTCCAGTACTCTTTTTGGCATTTTTTTTTAGTTCACTTTTTCAAGAATTTTTAGCATTTTTTGGGGACAATTTTTTTAGTACTCTTAAGACTCTTTGGCATTTTTTACAAGACAATTTTTTCCAGTACTCTTTTTGGCATTTTCTTTAAACAAATTTTTTCAGTGCTCAATTAACATTTTTTTCAGGACAATTTTTTCAGTACTCTTTTTCAAGACAACTATGGCATTTTTTTTTCAAAACAATTTTCTTCAGTATTCTTTTCCAAAACCCTTTTTGGCATTTTTTCAAGACATCTTTTTAGTACTCTTTCTCAAGACGAAATCGTTACTTCTACAGCAGGGTTTCTATAGCAAAACATAATTCAAAAATTATATAATTACGTAACACCAAGAATAAGAGTCTCTTTTAACCAAGTTATTTTAAGTTGTTTCGTGAATACATGTCTGAATTTAACTTTATGTATTTTATACCTGACGTGTCCAATATTGTAAAGGCAATATAATGATCTAATAAAATTGTATTTTCTTCTATTCTATTCTTAAGACTCTTTTAGGCATTTTTTAGACAATTTTTTTCGGTTTTCTTTTTGGCATTTATTTTCAGTACTCTTTCAAGACTACTTTTGGCACTTTTTTTTCCAGGACAATTTTTTTTCAGTACAATTTTTTTAGTACTCTTTTCAGTATTTTTTTTAGACAATTTTTTCCAGTACTCTTTTTGGCATTTTTTTTCTGGACAATTTTTTTCAGTACTTTTTTTCAAGACTTTTTTACTTTCTCCGTTACGAAGTACGAGAAAGTATTGTGATCGTGAAAAAATTTTCAAAAATTTTTTTTACGGAAATATCCGTTTTGGGGTCCCTAGATGCCATTTTAACAATTTCTGGAAACAAAAATTTTGCTGTGTGTCTGTGTGTGTGCGTGTGTCTGTCTGTCTGTGCGCACTGTATCTCAAAAACTAACTAATAGAGGAATTGATATGAAACTTTAAACATAAGTGTTATTCGAGAATCTGAATAACTGAAAAGCTTTTGGTAAAATTTCATACACCCGCAGTGGGTGTTTACCTTAACTGTTTTTTGTTTTTTCCCAATATTTTTTGAAATATGAAAAATGTCACAAAATCATTTAAACAAATATTGAAGACAACAAATAAATTAATATCTTTTGTTATTCGAGAAAAAAAAATATTAATTTGGTTTTCATTTTTGATTTATAATTATGAAACGATAATAATTACAGTAAATTTATGAATAATAAAATGAACAACTTATGAAGAATAATTGGTTTTGGAAATCTCGTTGGTTTTTAAGTAAACTGAGTTTTTGAATTTCAAGTATCATTTTTCCATCTTTCATAATTTTGAAGTTTGTAACGTCAGTTTCATCCAAGTCGACAAAACGCTCGATGCACATTTAAATTGAAAATAAACCATGAAAGCGTAAATATAAATTATACTACCAAGTCGGAGAAAGTAACAAGATGGCCACATCACCATTTTTTTTTTCAGGACAATTTTTTCAGTACTCTTTTTGGTATTTTTTTTCAAGACAATTTTTTCCAGTACTCTTTTTGGCATTTATTCGAGACAATTTTTTTCAGTACTCTTTTTCAAGACTACTTTTGGCAAATTTTCTTTTTTTATTTTCAAATATTTTTTTAATACTGTAAATAACGTTTAATGACCTTGAAAAAATTCACCTAATTTGGCATTTGGGTCAATAATATCTGTGATTTTTTCAGATTTTTAAAATAATTTTTTAGTGGTTAAAAAATTATATTTGAAAGAATCTTATTTTGGGGCTTCCCGGGTCATGTAGGGGTTTTTTTGATATACGGCTACTTTGGTTTAAGGGCACAACTAATGATATTTTCATATTTATTTAAAAATCTGTGTCAGGTGGCATTTTGACCATCTTATCTCGGGATACCCTTTTATTACCTCATAAATGGATTTTAAGAAGGGAGTGGTTTCGACCGAACTAAGCACCGACATGCGGCAGCATCCCTCGCCGATCGAGTTTCGCATTTGTATTTTCTCTGACTGTACATGTTTACACCAATCGATTGATTTTAGTCATTATTCCTTATGAGTGGATGATAATACCTCCCTAGAGTTGTTTCTCAAGGTCTAAATTAATACCTTAAGAAATGGCATTTATGTAAACTTTTTAAGCCCTACGAAAATGTCCTCTTGGCTATAATGTTTCACCTTGAAACCTTGAATGAATGACGGAGGCGAAAGAAAATCTGTTACAAATCTAGTTTTATTACCAAAGTACCACGTGATCGATAGCTGATTTGTAGGCTTAGTTCATACTGTTGCTATAATGAATGTAATATGTGTTTTGCTTATTTCTATTTCAATTAGGTTGACCCGAATGACCAGAACGGGCCAGACTTAGAATGCAAAATTGACGAGATGAAGCAAAGCATCCGCCGATCCGAAACGTCGAAGATGAAGGCGGAAGCCCGGATAGAAACGCTCAGGGAAGGAGGGGTGAACGTCGACGAATGGCTCCAGGAGGCGGAAACGCTGAACGTCCAGGACATCCAGAGATCCGCCAGCTCCTTATCGGTAACGTATTATCACCATCCTCTCTCTGTTCAGGAAAATAATGCACCCTTTAGGACCATCCTAGTTCCGACTCCTTCTACGACAGCGACTTCGCCGAGGGCGAGACCACGGTCGCCCCCGTAGTGGACGTCAAGGTCGAGAAGGACTTCGACGAGAAGTCCGCGACGAGGGACGACGACGAGGACTCGCAAGAGGTCGACGGTGAGTGGGGTAGGCAACGACTTCATTCTTGCACCAGATGTGTCCAGCATGATGTTCGTTGCACTCTCATATCATTTAAGTGTTTAAACATCGCAGGGTTTCCAACCGCTTCCCTAAATTATGCAATTACCTAGATTAAAGTGGCGTTCCGTTAATGCAATTAAAGGGATTCCTGATAAAACTTTAGAGAAGTCTCGCCGCCCGCCCTTCATCGACCCGTCTACTTCAACTATGTTATAAGTGCAAAAGTAAAAGAGGGTAAGAGAGTTGATTAAATCAAACTTCACAAATACACCCATGCACACAGACATATAATAAAGTTGGACAAGGCGTTAAATACTCGAAAGATTAATATTATTAATAATAATAATAATAAATAAAACTTTTAAATATATCGGCGCGAATGATCAAAGTTGTAGAACGGGTCTATAAAATCCCTATTATTACTAGTATAAGTTAGTTTCAACTTCATTGCGTCTTATCAATACAGCGCATCAGTCGATTGCGGCTTATTGGCATAGACCTGCGACTTCAGAAAAAGTCCAGCGGGGTCAAATCGCACGATCTTGGTGGCCAATTCACGTCATCTCTGCGAGAACCCTCAAATCGTTCACGCAGTATGTCCATCGTGGCGCCCGCTGTGTGGTACGTAGCGCCGTCCTCTTGGAACGAAATGTCGTCCACGTTAATATCTTTCAATTTGGGCCAAAAGAAATTGGTTATCATCGTTCTGTAGCGCTCGCCATTGACGGTGATGGCCGCACCAATGTCGTTTTCGAAAAAGTACGGACCAATGATGCCGCTGGCCCAAAATCCGCACCAAACAGTAACTTTTTGGGGATGCATTGCTATCTGGTGAATCTCTTGTCGGTTGACGTCGTGCCATATATGGCAATTATGCTTGTTAACATAGCCATTCATCCAAAAAAGCGCCTCGTCGCTAAAGATGATTTTTCGGCCAAAATTGGGGTCCTCTTTCAATTGCTCCGAAGCCCAGTCAGCGAACAAACGGCGTTGTCTATGGTCATCAACTTTGAGCTCCTAGGTCAGTTGGATCTTGTACGGGTGCAGACCCAAGTCCCGACGCAAAATTCGCCAAGTTGAAGTCTGCGAAAGGCCGAGTTCTTGTGCACGGCGAGGAATTGACTGCCTCGGATTCTCCTGCACACTTTCATTTACAGCGGCGGTGTTCTCGGAAGAACTGGTGTTGCTTTGACGTACGGGTGTTGGCTGATCGTTTACCGAACCGGTGGTCTCGAATTTGGCCACCAAACGTTGAAGGTCGACTTTGAAGGGCCACCGCGTCTGCCGTAAAATGATACAGTATTTTTTCTGCAGCCGTCCCGAAAATAAAACTTTCGGTATGATTTATTAAATCGAAAGTACCATGTTTTTGTCAAGGCCGCCTACATTTATACGCAAAGTCGTCCCGAAAGTAACAAAAAGCGTCCGGAAAGTAAAGAAATCGTTCCGAAAGTGAAACAAAATCGTCCCGAAAATAACTACTTTCGGTACGATTTATGTAAAGTGGCACTTTCGATTTAATAAATCATTCCGAAAGTTTTATTTTCGGGACGGCTGCAGAAAAAAGTTTTATCATTTAGACGTCCTGCTCAATCGTGTACCTTGTCATGGTGATTTGACATCAGTGACTGAATAATAAACAACAGGTTAGACAGACGCCGTCAAAACAACATGGCCGCCACAGGCTGCCAACATCGACCCGCCCTTATTGAAAAACCCTTTACTTAACTACTTTGGGCAATGCCACGCCGGATATGAAATGATACAACATTAATAACTACAAGTAGTAGTTTTAATTATTATTTAAATAGTATTTTGGGGTGACCTTTGTAACTTTGGTTTTATGAAAGATTTGGGAAAACTTAAAAATTACTTCTGGGAATCCGTGACTTTGGTATTGGTGGTTTTATTGAACCACAACATGAGAGTGGTGCACTTAATTTATGCACGAAGTAGCTTTAAAAGCACTGGCGGACCCAAGGGGGGCGATGCGGGTAATCGATCCCCCACAGCCGGAACCTATATTTTTTAATATATCGTGAACTTTCAGCGGTGGCATTTAAAAAATTAATATTTATGTTTTGTTATTTAATTTTTCATTAAATTTTTTTGAATACCTGTTTTGTTTGTGCACCGTTTTAAAAATCCTCTGGATCCTCTCTTGCTCAAAAGGCACCCTCTTTCGGTACACAAAATTTTACCTTTAGGTTTTCAGTTCCTCCTATTGTCAAATAAAGCCTATGTTAGAAAAGGTCCTCACTTGTAAACAATGTCTCATGACTCAAGCAGAGCTGCAAATTTGCACGCGAAGTCAGTTGACTCCTAACTGACTTCGCGACTCACTTCTCAGAGTTGACTTTCTCATGAGTTACCCGCCTCTAGTTCAAAGTTTAATCTGAAAACATTAGTAGTTTTCTTTTTTTATTTCGAATTCAAAATAAACACACGATCACAATACTTTCTTACACTTCGTATGCACACTATATTTTGTTCCAGATCACTGTTTTGTAATAAGTTATAAAACACAGTTTTTTTCGAGCCATCATTTTCACTGAGTCAAATGTTGAACAGTTGATAACAAATAATGAGCAGAAACGAGCAATTACTTTTGACGTATCAACACTGTATTACTTCTTCAATTATAGGAGTAGTAATTTATTCAAGACCAATCGTAAACAATTCCGGGATGCGTGATCCAAAATTCAGACCCCTCACAAATCAAATGGAAATTGGCTTTTGGTGAAATTGACCAAATTTTGGATATGTTGTTCCTTTCGATGTCCAGATCAAAAGTTTCCACGGGCGCAAAGCTCGAAAATCTTCCCTGCGAGCAGTACCCAGCTCCGACGGTTAGAGATCGGTAATTCCCGATTTTCGCTGATTTTACCTCTCCCCTTGCATTTTTGGGATATACACTGCTCAACATTTGAACTGGTACACTTATATAAAATGCAGTAAAAGCAAACAACCATTTTTAGGCATTTGGCATGACTTCCTAAATGATCAGGGCTCTGTTTCGGAATGCGAACAAATGCCTAATGCTTATACTTAATCAAGTTTTAAGAGAATTTTTGCGAATTTCTCGAATAGCTAAATATTCCTCAGCATTACATTCGGGATTTGATTTCCAGCATGCCAAGACGTTTCCAAGAGGTCATAAGAGCTAGAGGAGGTCCCACGCATTATTTATCTTTAAGTGTTTGTTATCATTTTTTTCCAGAGCAAACTTTTCTGTAATACTAAAATGAAGATTTTGTTTTTTTTCTATTAGTTATGAAACTATTTATTGAAGCCAGAATAGGATGTTAAATATTCGGATGAGAATTTGAAATTCGTAATTTAAGTTGTATTCTTTTAATTCATTGCCCTAAAAGTGTTTCCAGAACCATATACTATGAATTAAGCACGACGGTGTTGCTCAAAAAGTAGTAAATTGTTTTTTATATATGCTCTTGTAAGTGTACCAGTTCAAATGTTGAGCAGTCAGTGTATATGAAGATTATATATATTCCGATTATCTTATAAATATCCCGAAAATGCAAGGGGAGAGGTAAAATCAGCGAAAATCGGGGATTACCGGTCCCTAACCTTCGGAGCTGGGTACTGCTCGCAGGGAAGATTTTCGGGCTTTGTGCTCATCGAGACTTTTGATCTGGACACCGAAAGGAACAACATATCCAAAATTTGGTCAATTTCGCCGAAAGCCAATTTCCATTTGATTTGTGAGCGGTCCTTTCAATTTTCTACAAATCTATTGACTTATTACTAAAATAACTACATATTATCATATTACATAGGTGTGTTGCCTCCATAGCCATAACCGTATTATCAAGTACCAACTGTGTATTACACCAGTTCAAAACACTATTATAGTTGAAAGTTGGACGGTGACTAGCTCGTTCACTTTCAATATGCAAGCGTTTAGAATAATGGATTTCTACTTGCTCTGTAAAGACACTGCGGAATGAGAATTGAAAGCGGACTTCAGCTCCGTATTAGTTAGGTATTAGAAAATGGTCCTCAATGGCCGTATGGTATTAACAATGTCTGTGTTTGAAATGTACGGCTTTCCTTCCGGCAGTTGCTTGGGATAGCTTCAGAGATGCTTCTTCGGCATTGGGTTGAGATAATTTTTGCTAGTTTGTTTTTCTAGTTTATTTTTAATTTGGGTCATTTAAAAAACGCATTGTATAGGTTAAAACATTCAGAAAGTTGCATGACACCACATCAATATTTTTTAAATGTTGGGATCAGCGGATTGCCGTTACAATTCAGGTTCAATTACATAAACCCATGCATCAGAAATTATACCGTAGAGTTCTTGAGCCATTGTAGAACACTTTCATAGGTTTTCATTACTTCAAACAACGTGATCCTGTTTGGAAGTATCTATAAAATTATACGAAATCCTAAGCAACATTTTTGGCCTCAATGTGATGGTGCAAAATCTTTTCAATCCCAGTTCTCATGCACTCCAAACAATTAATTACCATATGGCAGTGATAGATAACCTTTTTCTATGTATGGCCCACATTTAAAACTTCAGAACCTTCGCGGGCCCCTCATAGGGAGCCGTAGAATGAGTAAACCGGGCTTTCTCAGTCGACAATCTGTACCTTGCATTTGTTACGCAGACTGCGGTTCGCTACACTGGCGCGTCGCTGGAAGTAGTAGCCTGAGTTTTTGTACAGCAGGAAAAATCGTACATTCTGCCCGTGGGCCGCAGGCTGCTTATCACTGCCCTATGTCCTTCTTCGACCATCTGCCGACAAGTCAATTATCTGTTCAGTTGGCAGAGAAATCTGTCACAGGTCATGGAACTCATGTTCTAACTGAAATTTGTTGAAGAATTTGTATACATATATATTTCTGAAACCTGAAACCACGGTGGTCTGGTATTTTCAAGGCATAAAATTATGTCTGAATAATGTTAACACGTTGAGCGCCACGCCGATTTTGAAGGCAGTCCCCGTCAGGCCACGCGTGCCACTTAGGGCCGCTTTTACAATCGTCGGATAAATGATGGTTAACTTATACCCTCTTTAACTAATCCCATCGTTTATCTCTCAGTTAACGCACGCTGCCTTTTACAAACGCTTAGATAGATTTTCTCCCGAAACGCCAACGTTGGCAGCATTGCGGATACATGCGATTGCGCAGTTTATAGAATTGGCATTTTTCGTTTTGCTTGCGGAAAGGTTAGAAAGTTGTGTTTGTAATCATTGATGCGATCCTTGACCCCCTCGAGCTTCTTTTCAATATTCCACCTAGAAATATGCCAGAATGCATGTTTCTTAGAAACTAGTTTGTTGCCCTCTAACTGCCCTTGTATGTAATATCGATTGCAGATCGCTATAATGCCGGTATGGTGCGTGTGCTTGCTGTGCGAGTTAACCGAGATTTATCTGCTGCTCCAAGCACCGGATAAGTTAACTGCGAATTATCTGCTTCTTAACCCTAACCCTGCTTTAACTAGGCATTGTAAAAGCGTATTTTCGCATTTAATCCGGAGATAGTGTTAACCTTAATTTAACCGACTATTGTAAAAGCTGCCCTTAGAAGCGCTGGTATTGTAGGCCAATATCTCTTATCGCAGTAGAAGAGTGCACCTTTAAAACGAGACGCCTATAGGCATTCATTCATTCGACACTTATGGTGTTATTCTGAACAACTGTTATTAACAGCGATGTTATTAACATTGCAATGTTATGTGAAATTGAACAGCGCTGTTAAAAACTGTATTCTGAACAACCCGATGTACACAAATTGGCAACGGTGCAATGTCTACAGCGCGACCAACTTCATGTATATTATAATAGATGATTAATAAAACGTTTTTTAGGATATTTTTAGTGTTTCCTAAAGCATGTATATGAATATTGGAATATTACTATCCATTTGAGTTTTCTGTTGACGAAAAACACAAACCACAAAATAACCTCAAAATATGTATATCACCATTAACAATCTCGTAACGTCGACCGTTTTGACAAGTGTTGTTTAACATCGAAACTGCTAATATACATCGATGTTAGTTGACAGACATTGTGTATAGAATCGTATATTCATAACATCTATCGATGTTAGCAAATAACATGGCTGTTAACGCTGACATTTTTGGTCAGAATAACACCATAAATGCGGCCTAAATGGAAAGTCCAGTGTCAGCCTCTGATGGCTGAAGCGGCGCTCAACGTGTTAACCAGGGGCCGGTGTTGGTAGAGTGCCTGCTTCCGTTTTTGTTAAATTGGTCGTGGTTTTCTATATCATCCGAGCTTCCTCAACCAGAATTCATATAAACCATCTTTTCTCTTCAAAAAATAACAATAAAGCCAACCGATATTATCCTCTTTTATGAAGGAATTCTTAATTTGTAGAAGAAATCATCATGACCGTTGCGACCGTTGTGGTATTCAATTTTGATATTTAATCCCAGACATAATAAATTATGGTATAAAACATCGAAAATTTTTACCAGAAAATTTATTATTTTGCTACGTAAGAAAATCTTTCGCTACTTTATGTCGAGCGACCTTTACGGGCGTATCCATTACTCCCATTCCTGAATGACCTATGTGCTAACAGGTCTATCAAACACTTGTCAGATTCAACCTTTGACGCGATCTATAATTGGATAGGTGGCCGATATCATTAGTCACTGATATTGACGTTGATTGCATGCGCATTTCCACACGAGCGGCATACGCTGGTATAGATTAACGACGAACAGATGGCGCAATTTAAATACTTTTTAATTACACTGCCCGACTTCTTTTAATCCCGAAGTTTAACCCTCAATATAGGATAAAGTCCCCAGTTCATTTTAAATCATAGGGTTCTTCTACGGCTTCAAGCAATGCTAATAGCTTAGATTTGATTTTCAAGCGAAATCCACCTAATGCTTAATGCATATTTGGGGTAATCTCCGAACTACTTTGCTGGATTGCAATTCTTTTCAGTAGCTAATCAATTCCGCAGTAAATATAACTTTAAAAATGGAATGGTGATGTAAAGTACAATTTTCAGAAAAGCCGATAATAAATAAGTTTACAATTTGTAGAAGGTTGTGTACACAATGCTAATCGATTCATCACATTATTATTAACTTCGTAAATTGATTTCCCGGTAACTAAATTATTTAGGGCATAATGCAGTTATATTACATTACATTACATTAGAGACCGTCTAGTGAATATAGCGATAAAGTGGAATTTAGTAGATGGTAGAGCTATGTTTCCTCATTGCTAATGAGAAGCTAGGAACTAAAGTGTTTCCCCAAGGGAGAATATTGCTAGGTTTAAATATTTCAGAGTGAGGGGAGATGGATGAAACGCGATAAAAGCAAATATAGCAGTGATGTATTGCTTGTTCTTCGGGGGTGCGATTCTGTTTGTATTCTGTTTGATTTGCATTGTTGAAACGTATTTAAATTTCAAAATAATATTCATAAAACATGAAGAAGTTCACTTCCTGAAGGTATAAAGGTGATGATGAGGCCGATACCGTATCTTGTATTCAGATATATTTTCCAGTTCCACACACAATCGCTCGCTGTGTGATGCAGATTTACAAAGCCCCGCCATGGCTTGTATTTGTGATGAGTAAATATTAAAAATATATGAAATTTCCCCGAACGCTTTCCGTTAACATGTTGTTTCTGCTCGTGACATAAAACCTCTTGAAAATGGCGTTTGAAAAAATCATCATTGATTAAACAGTGGGAGCGTTCGTATTAATCCAGGACTGTTCGTTCCCTCCATGTCAAGTTGGAAACTCTATAACATATGTGTACATAATTCCATCTGAATCTGCTTTGTTGGCTTCCTCAGAATTATGTACGAGCGCGCTTGGTCTACATTTCCATGGTTAAAAAATATATCATTTGCAGCAATATTAGAGCAAGAAAGGCAAAGAATAGAACAGATGACGGCCGGATGGGACGACCCGACTCAAGCGGATTGGGGGCACGTGGAAGACGCGGAACAGCCAGAAGAACCTCCAGCGGAAGCGCCGCCTTCAGGACCAATACTTAAATGTACAGCTTTATACTCATACACGGTAAGATGTTGTCTTTTTTACGCGCGAGTCAAAAAAGTGTCGTTTTTTCAATTGCGATATTTGCTTCCTTAACAATATCTAAATGGTGCGATTTTTTATCATTGCGACAAATTGTATAGATGCAAATGTCAGTTTTGTAGTATTTTTTTTGTCAGTGAATAAATAGAATGTAATCGTTATGAAGATTTCAATGCAGTAGGGTGAAAGTAGGGGAAGTTATTGTATCAACATTCCTGGTGCGGAGAAAGTTAACGTAAACAACAGACGCTGTAAATTTGATAATAATCAACGGCTCTGAAAGCTGTTTGAAATTTCGGAATTTTATATAATTATGATAAATATTTTCAATATTAAAATTTCTATGTATTCTAGAGATTGGAAAAGCTGCTACTTTTAAAACGCGTTACTACTTTTTAATATCAGTGATTTTAAACTGTGACTGTGATTGAACACAGTGGCGGCTCGTGGAACATGCTGATGGTAGAGCCACTGATACAATATACCCCCTCCCCCCGTTTTGCAGAAAGAAAGATAGATTTATTTTCCTAGACCAAAGTAACTGCCGAAAAAGTTCTTGCTGAGCTTGAAACTACAAGTAGTGCCTTGGCTCTACATAACGAGCCGCCCTTGATTGAACAAAGTAACAGATTTTTTGACTTGTGTAAAACCTATACAGTATTATTATATACATGATCATTATTAACAGACTTTTGACATGATTACATTTTTTACATATTTTTCAAATAAACAAGACTGTCACATGGGTCTTTTGGCCAAGGATTATTGTAATTACCAAATTTGGTACAAAAACTGAGAATTTTGAATGTTCTTTGGAAATCATTTGAAATCCAAAAATACATCTTGCCTAGTTTGCTCAAAATTCCTTTGGAGGAACATAACCAAATTTGCCGCGCAGATTAACAATTTAATGTTCTATGAAAATCTATAAATTAATATCTAAAACATGCATTCCTTAGTTTTAGAATTATTTTGACTTCATGGCATAACTGTAATGATTCTACATCAAGTAATAACTTTGAGGGCGATTGCACCAAATTCCCTCGTTAGAAAGAACATCACCGAATTTGACAAGAAAATTAAGAATTTTATATTCAATGTGCGAAAGTGTGATACTTTTAAAACAAAGTCTATGGTGATTTCTCGAAATTACCTCGCTAGAACATTTAATGTTCCAGAAATGCGCCTTTCCTAGTTTTAGAGTTATGTTGACTTAATCGTGAAAGTGATGATTTTACATCAAAAAGTAACTTCAAGGGCGATTGCTCGAAATTCCCTCCAAATTTGACACGAAGATTAAAATATTGTTCTCTGGAAATAAATAAAAATCAATAGTTTTCGAGTTATTTTGACTTAATCATGAACGTGTAATGATTTTACATAAAGAATTAATTTCAAATAATTAATGAAAAATCCCTCATTGAAACATTACTTAATTTGACACACAGATTAAGAATTGAATGTTCTTTGAAAAATCAATATAAATAAAAAATAAAAATATAATCAAAAATCTATTAAAATTTTTGCAAAATTTGAGATTAAAAAAAATTAGAGCAAATATTTGAAAAATATTGCATAAAAGATTTACTTTGTTTTTTATTTATTGTACACAAACTTTTCAAAAAGATTGTTGGAACTTAAAAAATGAAAACAAATATTATTTAAAAACAAAGTATTCAATTAAAAATTTGCAAACTTTTGCATCCCTAACTGATACATTAAGTCAGTATACTAACTACTAAATAATTTATAAATTTAGATTGTTGACCTTTATTTTTGAATCTTTTGAAGTAAATTTCCAAAATTTTCGTTTTTTCTTGCCGAAATTTTCGATCTGTTTTTTAAAATTTTCGATATTTTTATCTAGATTTTTCATTTTTAGCCCCTAATTTTAGTTTTTTTGTCTAAATTTTTGATTTTTTATCTAAATTTTTGATTTTTTGTCTAAATTTTTGATTTTGTGTCCTTTATTTTAATTTTTTTAACTTGAATTATTGATTTTAATGCGTGATTTATTATTATTTTTCTGATCGGAAACTTAGAGTTAAAGAGTTTTTTGCTCTTTATATAAAATTTTCGTTTTTTTTTTGGCCGAAATTTTCGATTTGTTAGTTAAAATTTTCGATATTTTTATCAAGATTTTTCATTTTTAGCCCCTAATTTTCGATTTTTTGTCTAAATTTTTGATTTTTTATCTAAATTTTTGATTTTTTGTCCTTTATTTTAAATTTTTTAACTTGAATTGTTGATTTTAATGCGTGATTTATTATTATTATTATTTTTCTAATCGGAAACTTAAAAGTTAATGAGTTTTTTGCTCTTTATTTTAGATTGATCTGAATTATTGTTTTGTGTTTGCATTTTTTTTTTTAATTTTAAGCCATTATTTTCGAGTTTATGGTCGGAATCTTATTTTAAGCTAAAGAGTTAATTTTGGGGCTTAATTAAAATGAAAATTATTTATATTTTTGGCCCATATTTTGGATCTTTACCTGTATTTTCGCTTTTTGTTTATTGAAATTATCGATTTTTTTGGTCTGCGTTTTTAGGTTCAGGTCAGAGTTTTCAATTTTTGGTCAAAATTTTCGATATTTTGGGCCTTAATTATTAATTTCTTATGAGCGAATTTTTGATTAGCGTATATATCAGATTTTTAACCTGAATTAGTGATTTTTGTCTTAATATATAGGGGTTATTTTAATTTAATATTAATTGATGTTTATCTAGAAAATGCAGTCTTCGGGATTTATGCTTAAGGAATTACTTAATTATCAAATGTTTAAAATTTAATCGGTTTTTAATTTTTTTAGAACTTCCTATTTTTTTTTAATCAAAAGAGTGATTTTTGTAGTCAATTTTCAGCGATAGGGGGGGGGGGGGGGAGCTCAAATTAATATTTTACAAATTTTTAAGGGCTTCATTATCAAAAATTTGTCTTGATTATTGTTTTTTTTTTTGAGTAAATTTAATCTGTTTTTAATTTTTTTAGAACATCCTATTTTTTTAAATCAAAAGTGTGTTTTTTGCAGTCAATTTTCGGCGATGGGGGGGGGGGGGGTCGCTTAAATTAATATTTTACATTTTTGGAAAAAATTTAAAATTTTTAAGGGCTTCATTATCAAAAATTTGTCTTGATTTTTGTTTTTTTTTTGAGTAAATTTAATCGGTTTTTAATTTTTTTACAACTTCCTATTTTTTAAATCAAAACAGTGATTTTTGTAGTCAATTTTCGGCGATGGGGGGGGAGCTTAAATTAATATTTTACAAATTTTTAAGGGCTTCATTATCAAAAATTTGTCTTGATTATTGTTTTTTTTTGAGTAAATTTAATCTGTTTTTAATTTTTTTAGAATTTTCTATTTTTTTAAATCAAAAGAGTGATTTTTGTAGTCAATTTTCGGCTATGGGGGGGGGGGGGAGCTTAAATTAATATTTTACATTTTTGGAAAAAATTTAAAATTTTTAAGGGCTTCATTATCAAAAATTTGTCTTGATTTTTGTTTTTTTTTTATGAGGAAATTTAATCGGTTTGTAATTTTTTAAGAACTTCCTATTTTTTTAAATCAAAAGAGTGATTTTTGTAGTCAATTTTGGGCGATGTGGGGAGCTTAAATTAGTATTTTAAATTTTTGGAAATTTTTTTAAATTTTTTTAAAATAATTTTTGCTTTGCTCTATACAACGGAAATATCTGTTCGAGGTCCTCCGAAACGATTCCAACCATTTTTGAAAAATGTCTACGTCAAAACCTACTAAACATGTTTAAAATGAAACTTTAAACAGGAAAGATTTTGGTAAAATTTTGTGTACCGGAAGTGCATGTTTACGTTAATCGTTTTTTTGTTTTTCCGATAATTTTTTCAAATGGTAGAGTATTATAAAAACTTGTTACAAATATTAAAGATAACAAAAAAATGGTAATCTTTTGTTTAAAAATATTTTTCATTGCATTATGTTTCTCAAAAAATAATTAATTGAAAATTGTTGCCATTATTATGAAATGATAGTTATATCAAATTTATATTAATAATAATAATAACAATAATATTAGAGAATGCGAAAGTGAACAACTTATAAAGAATACGTTTTTTTCGAAATATTATTAGTTTTTGAGTCATTTTCATCTTACGAATTTTTGACGACTCATTTTAGTCGATTATTTTCCACGAGTCGACTCACAAAAATTAGTCTTTTCGCCCACCTCTACTTTAGATCCGTCTTAAGCTACGCGCACACTTGTCGGAATCGGACGGACGGCACGCAACGGATAAAATTGCTTAACACAGTTGTAAACGAGTCAACGCACATTTATCGGTACGGCATGGTATGGATAAATGTGCGTTGACTCGTTTACAATTGTGTTAAGCAATTTTAGTAGATGCGTGCCGTCCGTCCGATTCCGACAAGTGTGCGCGTAGCTTTAAGGTGTCGATTACTGAGCGCGTTCCACTAAGATTGCGCACGCACCATGCATATCGTCTGGTATACCGGCGCACACATTTTGCTATCGTGTTTATTTATATACGTATATTCTTACCCAATTAAATACTCACAGTCGGCATTGACTCGGTACCGAGAGATCCGCACTCTAAGCATCACCCACCCAAGCGGTCTTCATAGACTAATTGAGCGCCGGATTTAATTATGAAATAAAAAAATAAAACTAATGTTTAGTTGATGTCTTTTACTTGGCATTAAAAGTTAACAAAAACTTTGTCTAAACAATACAAACCTCGATTTTGATTGCTAACCTTAGCTCTTTAGTCTTAGTAAGACTTAATTTTGCAGAGTTACGAACCGGTTGAATATTTACATATTCAGGCTATATTTCGTTAGCTCTTTTTGATAGCAAATCATCAATATTTTGATCACCTTCATCTATGGCTGCTCCCAAAATCGGCAACTGTTTGCGGATTATTGGCAAAAACGTAGCACGGCGATCTTCCCGGCCAATTGAGGCATGAATTTCATTCGATTATGCGATTTAGAAATTTTTGCTGCGGTAATTAGATTATCTCTCGGCCAGTATGGCAATTGGAATCCTCCTGCTAAAACCGCATTTGCTCTCTGCAGTCCAGTTGGTGTCATCATGTTACGGTAACGATCACAATTTACAGTTACCGCATTTTCAAAGAACCTATCACACCAACGCAATTCCATATGTACTAATTGGAAGAATCATATAACATCACACGGTGCCATTCCTTTGCACATTTTACTCTTTCTATGTCACACTCTAGCCTCTTGCCACGATGACGTGGGGTGAAATTAAAGGTAGGCACGTAGTAAAAAAAAATCTCGAGCGGTGATACTCCGATGACATCAAGGTAATGTTTCACCAACCTCATTACAGATTTACAATTCATTTTGATGTTCAAGATCTGTCAACAACATTAAATGCGATGAGCTTTTGGTGGAAAACACGTGCCAGTGTTTAATATTTAAATGCGGGCATGAGAAAATAGTTTTGGCGTTGCTTATAATTAAAATAGCTGAGAGTGTCTGTAATAATTAACCTTGGGGAGAGGAATACGTTGTAGACGTAACGAGTTAATGCATGCCTGAGAGACCACGGGATCCAAGCAATAACTACTAAATAAGATTTGTTTTAATAAATTATGGCATCATTATCACAATTTTTGAAGAACGACATTTTTTTACTCGACGAATATTTCGAAATCAGTTCATGATGTTGGTATTTATTGATTAGGCTCAAAATCCCGATGAACTGACAATCGTGGAGAACGAACAGTTAGAAGTGGTGGGCGAAGGAGACGGCGACGGCTGGTTACGCGCCAGGAACTACCGCGGGGAGGAGGGTTACGTCCCGCACAACTACCTCGACGTGGAACGGGAACAATCGGTGACGACACCAGGTTTAGTAAACCAAATATCATTTTCATCCGTGGATTACACGTACAACGACAACGAGGACGACACCACACAAAACACCGACACGGCTAATCAGTCACCAGACCAAGTATCTGTAATTGCAGCTCCGGTCGAACCTCCGGAACCAGACGTCTTCGAGCCGAGAGTCGAGTACTGTTACGCCCTTTACGATTACGACGGAGAAGCTCCGGAGGAGCTCAGTTTCGAAGAAGGGCAAGTGATTAGGATCGTCAGTAAATGCGCGCATAGCATCGACGATGGCTGGTGGAAAGGAGAGTTTGAAGGCACAATCGGTAACTTCCCCTCCCTGGTCGTCGAAGAATGCGATGAATACGGAGAACCATTATCTAATTTCGAAGACATGACGCCCCCCTGTTCAGCTCCGCCCGTCTTCACTCCGCCGGATGTTCCTGAGTTTTTAATCGCAAGTGATATTATCATAACTGACTCGACGTCGATGATAGATGGCGGCGTGTTAGAACCGCCAAGCATAGAAGCGCCTCAGTTGCCGCCCGAGGCGAACGAATCGAAGTTTTCCATTGAGCTGACGAGGGGGCAGCAAGAGCAGTATGGGACGCAATTCCAGGGCCAGCCCATTCCGAGTATGTATAGTTCCTCATTAACCTAGTCATGCCGCTTGAAGGAAACTTTAATGTTGATTGTTTTCATGCCCGCTTTAGCGATAGGTGTTACGACGGAAGAGGTGAGTTGTTTTTTTATAATTTAACTTACAGTATTTTAAGTATTTAGGTGTGAAATATAACGACGAATCAGCAATTCACAATTTAAACGATGGTCGAATTTTCTTCTGATTAATGTTCAAGGCCGTTACTTTGTGATCATGAAATTTAAATAAAATGCACCTATAGAGCTATTCAGCAGAGATGGCGGTCAGAGTGTCTTGTCCGTCCGAATCAAGTAGTGTCCGTTGCAATTTTCCACCATAGGCTAAATCGCGCGCGCCTATGAAATAACCGGTAAGTAAGGGACGCCGTAAACTATTTCTTTCTCCTTCTACCGCTCGGTCTAAGACCGAGCTACACAGGCCGCGTGTGTGTTTTCTAGATACGGCCGACGACGAAATCGTACGTCTTGGGAATATCCGCTCGGTTATCAGGTAGTAGAAAAGGATACCAATATTATTTGAATGTTCCGAACTTAGTTCGCAAACCGCCCTTACTCATGAATAGGTCTATAGTTGTGTGTTAGTAATAAAGTTAATTTTATTGATAGTTTCTTAAATTTCTTCTGCTTAAACGATATTTTATCCGCGTGTGGATATTCTTGAATTCTGTAGTTCTCCTTCAAATTGTATAACTGTTGCTTCTAGAAGAAGATCAAATACAAATTCAATTAGAGCAGGTCTGCTTGCCATAATTTAAACAATCTCATTTAAATAGTAGACAAACGAACATGACCTTCAATAAAAAAAAAAGAAATTGCTTACGGCAAGTTCTACACTGTGTTCGTTATTGTTTGATAGCTGTTTGAATTTCCCGCTCCTAAAAAAACTTTTAATGTTTGTACTTGCCAGTGGCAGGACTATTAGGGAATTTATTTTGTACTAAACTATAACAGATGTTCAAACTGTTGCCCATTTTGATCCAAACACAAATTTACCCGGCGTTTCATGTTGTTGAAGACATTTTGTAGAATTTCAGGTATAACATTGTGCACCGCTTCTGTTATTGTATTGCGCAGTTCTTGTAAAGTATGGAGTCGATCAGTATACACTTTATTTTTTAAATATCCGAACATAAATATCTAAAATAGTCCAGCGGTGTCAAATCTGGTGAGCGAGGTGGCCATAGATCTTTGCTAATTAACCTATCCCCGAAGAACTGCCGCAGGTGATTTAACGTTGTATTTGCAGTATGCGCAGTAGCTCCGTCCTGCTGAAAGTATCCTCGCGAAGCTGCATTAGAGAAGACGTTTTAATGTAGTATATTATTATCACTAAACCATTGTAAGAAGTTACTTATTCCCCTTGCAAAGTCTTTCGGAAGAAGCTCTTGGGTGGCAGTAAATCTTCTCTGGTCTGAGCTCTCTCTGAAAAACGGGAAAATTTTGGGAATTAATATAATCAGGAAGATGGAATCAGGCTGCATTATAGAAGAAACTCTGGTCCAGCATAATCTTTTCCGATCTGAGCGCAGCCACCCAAAGTATACATATTCAGCAGATAAAGAGATTCTGCTCTAAATCGTGGAAGATTTCGGCAAACATTTTTCAAGAGTTGTCATGTCCAGATAGGAGGATTCAAGCTGCACTAGAGAAGACATTTTAATGTAGTATATTATTATCACGAAACCATTGTAAGAAATTATTTATTCCCTTTGCAAAGTCTTTCGGAAGAAGCTCTTGGGTGGCAGTAAATCTTCTCTGGTCTGAGCTCTCTCTGAAAAACGGGAAAATTTTGGGAATGAATATAATCAGAAAGATGGAATCAGGCTGCATTATAGAAGAAACTCTGGTCCAGTATAATCTTTTCCGGTCTGAGCGCACCCACTCAAAGTACACATATTCAGCAGATAAAGAGATTCTGCTCTAAATCGTGGAATATTTCGGCAAACATTTTTCAAGAGTTGACATATCCAGATAGGTGGGTTCAAGCTGCATTGAGGAGAAACTTTGATGCAGTACATTCTTATCACAAAACCATTGGTAGAAGTTATACATTTCCATTGCTCTTTCGGAAGAAGCTCTTGTGCAGCAATTAATCTAATAAGCTCAGCCATCTATAGTATACATCTTCTGCAGATAAAGAGGTTCTGCTCTAATCTTTCTTGTTGGAACCATATCACCTAATTATCAGCTAGAAAAGTTTGAATCATCTGCCGGTATCGCTCACCAGTTTAGGTTACTGGTTGAAAAAATTGCACGAAAATTCTTTCGGATGTAGCACTGCACCATTACCGTTCATTTTTGCGGATGAATAAACCTCATATTTTCAGTTTTCAATAATAGATAGTTCTGTTTGTTAAAGCCACTCAAGTAAAAGTGGTCATCGCTCATTAACAGATTATGGATGAAGTTCACATATACATATGAATTTGAATTGCAAATATTAAAATTTAAAAATTGGCCATCTATAAATCTACCTATGGATGAAGTCTTCATTTTCTTGGAGCTATTCTTGGAACTTTACAGCGTAATTTAGGCGTTGCTAGAGGTAACTCTTGCACGAATTGAATTTTGTATGGGAACATACATAAGTCCTGTAATATCTACTGCAATGATCTCGAGTAATGTTTAAGTGAAGAGAACGTCTATTCAATACTCGTTGAATATTCTCTTCAATTAGAGCTGTCTGTGCATAGTCTTCCGGATTTTGGTAACGGTTGCGCCATCTGTTGCGATAGCATTTGAAACTTGAATAGTTCCGCCATTTTTTGACGTATTGACATATATAGTGGCTTGTTCGACGCGTCATTTCAGTCTATTTTGTGCCATGAATCAACTAACACCGATACAACGAGCAGAAATCTTCAAATTGCATTTTGAAAATGGGTCCTCTATTGTCAAAACGCAACGTGCCTACAAACGTTTATATCCGCGTGAAACACGACTTTCACACACAACAATTCGCAATTTGGTGCAAAAATTTATGGCCACCGGCAGTTGTGCAACCAATTGGCAACCCAGAAGACCGAGACCAAGGCGCTCAAATAAAAATATCGCTGCCGTAGAAGCCGATGTTCATGAAAACCCAAACACATCGTATCGATGCCGTGCATTGCAGTTGGGCTTGTCTGCAACGACATTGCGGCGCATTTTGAAGGACGACCTGCGTCTTTTCCCTTACAAAGTGCAAATTACACAACGTTTGTTGCCGCAAGACAAGCCGCGACGTCTTGCGTACGCTCATTTCGTCGAAAACATGCTCCATGGTGATGGTGAGTTTTGGTTCAAAATCATCATGAGCGATGAAGCTCATTTCACATTGAATGGCGCGGTTAATAGGCAAAAGTGCTGCTTTTGGGCCGACGAAAATCCTTGTGAGATATTCGAGGATCCTCTCCATGATCAAAAAGTGACCGTTTGGTGCGGCGTATCGGCCAAAAAGATCATCGGGCCGTATTTTTTCGAGAACGAGGCTGGCAACGCCGTTACGATCAATGGCGCGCGCTACAGAGCGATGCTGCGTGACTTTGTGTTTCCGGTAATGACTGAAAATGACATGGCCCACTTCTGGTTTTAACAGGACGGAGCCAGAGCACACACTAGCCGCGATTCAATGACGTTACTCCGCACGATGTTCGACCGACGCGTCATATCGAAAAAAGGCGATTTCGACTAGCCGCCGCGCTCACCCGAATCTTTTTGTGGGGGTATTTGAAGAGCAAAGTTTACATCGACAAGCCGCAGACCACACTCAGCTTAAAGCCAATATTCGCCGGGAAATATCGCATTAACACCGAGACGCTGGAAAATGTGATGCAAAATGCACGAAAATAAAGGCGGTCATTTGTTGGATATTATATTCAAAACATGATGGAAATAAAATAGAAAGGAACAAATAAAGTTTGTGTAAAAAAAGAAATAAAAAAAGTTGTCTACATCAAAAGTTATTCAAGTTTCAAATGCTATCGCAACAGATGGCGCACCCGTTATATCCCCAACTGAACCATGGTGCCAAAAACTTTCAACCAAACGTCTAATCATGGAAACGGAGGGCAAATAGCTTACTTTAAAGTGGCGAAAACACCTTCGTTAGGTCTATATTATCGAATGCTGATTTTTAAAATTACATTCGTAAGTAGGTACGAAAAAAAGGTTCTAAATCAAAAGTTGAGTAACTGAAAATGTTGTGTTTCGATCCTCAGTGATCCATATTTTTGTCCGCTGAGCCACTGCGTACTTTTCCAAGATTAACGGTAGAACCGCCAAAGTGGCGGAATCTATTGCCTGAATGTTGTACTGAACCCAATCCGAGTGGTCTAACCACCGACAGATATAGGAATATGCCGTTTCCCCATTAGCAACCGGTCTGTAGGTGTTCTGATCGGGAAACAATATTTAATATTTTGATTTTATTGAATTTACTCGTATATTTTTGCATCATTCAAAATGTATGACGAAGTGAAAGCCTCCACAATTACCTTTTTAAAAGTGTATAGTATTTAAAGTAATTGTCCTTTGAAGTATAAAGGAAAGAGGCTGCACTTGCGCCCCAACCACCATGAATGTTCTACTCATATAATCAAGTATTTACTTTGGTGGCCATTATTTTACTTTATTGCTCCATTAATAATGTACTATTACCCTACATTTTTATGTATGCATGTAGAATAGTATATTCTGTAACAAGGTTAGAATGGAAATTCGATGAACCACGAGCATCAGAATTTCCATTCTTACCGAGTAGAAGACTATACTTTCTCCTCGGCCAGATAAAATTGACTAATGATTAATTAATTAACACAAAGAACTTACGTTTTATTATTCCGTTTGTGGTTATGTTATAGTATTTTAACAATTATGATATCCAAGGATAATTGTTTTATTCGGAACGGTGTGAGAATATTCATTCCATTACTTGTTATGGAATGAATTACATGCAGAACGCATAAGCGCATAGTGTTTTGTTCCATAACAAGAGTGAGAATTTGTACGTTCTATGATCAAAATTGATTTCAGAATGCTTAAATTTTACAGAGGCTGCAATAAAATGTACTATTATTATTATTATTATTATTAATATGTCTTTTGGCTGATATGCCCAGTTCTTTAAATGCACCCAGCCGCAATGTAAATTATAATCTACTCAAAATCTTTCTTCCACTAGAACTGTCGATGTTTCCAAACGATGGAAATGAATGGAAATGAATCCATTTGGGTCCTTTCACATGGGTGGATAAAGGGGAATGCTTTTTCGATCGGCGTGTTTAATTCAAGCCTCGATGAGTTAAAATACACTGGGCTTATGCAATGTATTGATTGCGCCAAATAATATTTTAACATTTTCAAAATGTTAGAATTTAAAATTGATGTCTGTATTGCTTAGGTCAAAGTTGCACTCATGGTTACTTGTGTGGAGCTAAACACCACATAACTTGTAGAAATGAAGATGTAAGAAAACAACAAAATAATTTTTCTTCTCTCTCAGGATTTATCCGTTAATGAATGAAATTTGATTGATACACTCAATACAATTTTCTGTTAAATTATTAATAATGTCATTTCTCATTTGTCTTTAAGGGCAGGGAATTCGTACGCTTCTTGAAACTTCATATTGTTCTCCTAAAGTTGATCTTGTAAACAGCTAAGAAACCAAAAATTATAAATTAAATTAAATTGTTTATGTCTTCAACTATGTGTTATTGTAAAAAAACAAATTCTTATTTTTTTGTCATTAATTAGCGTAAAATAGTTTTATAGTAACTTATTTTGAGTTTGATGCATAGATAATTCAATTTAAAGTGACCATACTAAAACTCATCATTATTGATTGCCAGTTACTCAACTTCAATAAGAAGTTAGATTTCTTAAAATTGCTTAAAAGTTGTATGCGCGCGACGAAATTTAGTTCAACGCATTCCTCACGAGTAGCGCTCATCCCTTTCTCTCCAATCAGGTGGATGCTGATAACGATAATATATTCAAGGGGGCGTGATTATAGTTCTCGCCTTTGTATATAGCAAAAAAATGGAAAGGGTAGATACGTGATGTTTCCGAGCGTGCCTCCAGTTTTGTTCTCTCTTTGGTATGACTTCTAATAGTCGCTCGTCACATCTGAATACCGTGATCTTAACCCTTTCACTGCGGCGTTAGGCAAACACTCGCGTGCCTGTGGTGCGGCGTTAGATTGGTCTGGAAAATCAACAGCAACGGCATCTAGCGAGAACGTATAAATACGTTAACAGCATGCGAATTGTTTGTGAAAAATTAAAGAACTAAAAGATTTCTTGGATCGATTATTGTCATCACTTACAAAAGTTTTCTTTTGATTGTTGGATGTTTCTAGAGATTCACCACATGTTTTCTTCGATCGACTGTTGGCATCACTTACAAATGTTCGATTTTCAATTCGCCATACACTTGGAGAATGTTACTCATCATCCTTACTAAACGTCATGTTTTGTTTAATTTTTTTACGTAACTTCTCCTTGAGTTCACTTCGAATAATTTCCTTTTCGTTTTGTGCATTTACCAATGTTGGATTAAAAAATTCTTTTTCTAGTGAATTTATTTCTGCGTCGCGTTTTAAATCGTTTTTGCAAAACCTTTACCGTGGCCAATACCAATCAAAGGCGGTTTACAAAGGTGTAATTTAGGTGTCCAAAATGAATTTGGCAAAATGCATACGTATATATAATAATAATAATATTTATTTTTCCCAACAGACAATTGTCCAATTACAGAGAAAATGTAAGGTGTACAGAGTATATTTATACATATATAATTAGAAAAATTTATAGTTAACCTATACATTAAAACTAAACTAATTTGTTATTGTTAATAATCTAATACAGTTTACAACATAGTAGCGATGACACGGTTACAAATGAAGCGATTTAAACCAAAAAATTAATGAGTGATATGATATTCAAATTTACATTAGACTATTCCTTAAGTCAATATTAAATTGCTTTAAGTTATTGCAAAAAATGTCAACGTTGTATTGAACATCATGGTAATGCCTAAACATTTTATTGAGAGGAGAGTTGACATGATTATTAGTACGCGGAGTGAGATAAGAAAATGTATGCTTATGGCGAGCCGACAATCTGGGTACAGTGAAATTAATATTATCTAAAATGGTACTATTATCGATATAACCATTCACTATTTTAAATAACTCATTTACGCAGATTAGTTTGTGACGATTAGAAATAGAAAGAAGTCCGAATTCAAGTAGCAGTACAGGTACGCAGAAGCGGATCGTAAATATGCGTCTGTAGCAGCGAAAGGGTTAATAAGCCCCCAAAAAAAGAAATCTAACGGCTTCAAATCAGGTGATCGTGCTGGCCACTTTACAGGTCCGTTTGTTCCCATCCAGTTATTCCCAAAATTAATATTTAATAGGTTTTACACTATTCTTGCATTATGGGCTGGTGCACCATCTGGTTGAAAGAAAATAGTTCTTCGTTAGTTTTAATGGTAATGTATCCAAAAAGTTTTCATTAACGTGTTGGTCTAAAATTTTATAATAACGCCGTCTATCAAGGTTTCCTTCCTAAATTTCGCTTATGCCGAGTTTACACGATGCCAATTGGGGAGACAATTGTCAGAGGAGAATTTACTGGCATAAAATTATTGGCTACGTGTAAACACCTCTGGCCAATTGGCGTGCCAACTGCCCTGCCAGTTGTCCTGAAATTCGATTGTCTCCAGGAGTAGACAGAGGACAATTGGCTGGGCGCAGTGACACCCCCCACCACTCTATCAAGGCAGTTGTCTAGACAATTGGCGCCGTGTGAACGTTGTAGGGCAGTAGATCTCTCGTTTTGGGCCAGTTTGCCTTTGTCAGTCGAGACTGCTACACAGCAGACGATGAGCACTCCACCATTTTTCGTCACCAACTGCCGTGGCAATAGTTTGTTTCACCGTGTGAACAAGTTCTCATTCAATTGGACTGGCCTCAGACATTCACGCAACTGGCCCCGACAATTGTCTCTTCGATTGGCATCGTGTAAACCCGGCATTATAGCTGATTTTTCTGAGTTTTTCTTTGGCATACCAAAGATAGGATCTACTTAATATGATCCTCAGTTTCGACATGAAATATGAGTTTTGCGCGCAAATTTGTTTCACCGCATTATTTGGAGTTCAGCTCATCCCTTAGGCTTTATAATACACAAGATGTTCAAATGTAGACATATTGCCTGGCATAGCTAGCTTTTAATTTTTCAACCGACAGTTATTTGAAGAGCTACGTTCCATTTGTAACATGTCATGGAAATTTTCCACAGTAAGACGGATGTAGTCCTAAATAAATAGAAACCCGAGCGTTCAGGGTAATCGATAAGGGTGTTTTAAAAAATTCATGGCCAGCCGAATTTTCCACATGACTCGATGTAATTCGTAATTTGTGAATATTTATGATATTTTCGTCTATAACGAACTTTTCTCGCAAACGGGAGCTAGTTTTTTATTATTACTTCCTGTCTTAACGATATTTCTCAGTCAGTTGTGGCTCCTTTTCATCAGTGTAATATTATTGCGTCCACAAAGTTGGTTTTATTATTAAAATTAATTAATAATAAATTAAGCTCATCTATAAAAAAATTACCTTTTAAAACATTTAAAACAACTATTACAAATTTGTTAATAAAACTTGCGCCGTACAATTCTTTCAAAGTGATATTTAGTTAATCGAATGTTCTTTTTTTTCTCTGTTTCTAGATTGTAAGTTATCCAATGTATGTATTGTCGACCTGTGTAAAACGTACGTTAAAACACCAATAATAAATAAATAAAATTTCCAAAGCAAGCTTGAACAATTGCAGATATTGATCGCCGTATGCAAATGCAAACCGAACTGAAATATCGAAATTATTATTTTTTCGATATAGCTTATGTATCTGGGCCCTATATTATCTCCTCGCAGCCTTCCTTCGGAAGATTTTTTATAGGGACGGCTAAGCCTACATCCTCATAGCCCCTATCATACTATCCGCGGCTCCTGAATTACTTCAGTTCACCCCAGAGTCGTTGCACCCCACAGGCGGATTACGGTTTATGCCCCCACCTGGTCCGCGGCGGTGGTTTTGTATGAGCTACGTGGGGGTGTGTTTCCATCTGGCCCAGTGAGGGCACATTCGTTCTCCCATCCTCCAGCTGGAAACGCGTGACGTACTACTACCCATTTAGCTCGACCAAATAAACTTCTCTGGTTTATACTGATTTCTAGAAAGTACTGATTCTGATGGTGTTGTTCATACTGTGCCCGTTTTCAATATACACACGTCGGAAAAGTCTAAGGATATTTTTCTACAGGTAGGTTTTCTAGTAGTGATGAGCGTTATTTTCACTAACTGGTACTTTGTAACCGTCACTATGAAATTTTTCTACATGTAGATTTTCTAGTAGTGAACACCGTTATTTTCACTAACTGCTACTTTATAATCGTTACTTTGAAATAATAACAGTAACCGTTATTGAGAAATTCCTCAAGGTTCTTTTATTAAAGGTCGAATAATTCAATAACGAATCACTTCTTAGTAACAGTAACAGATTCAATCATGTATCAGTTCTTGGTAATAGTAGCCCATATAACCGATTTAATAACGAATCACTTCTTAACTTATACAGGTTTGAGAGCTCTGGAAACGGTCAATCACGTGCTTATTTTTCAAAATTTCGAAAAATGTTTTAAACAGAAGTTGTGTATAAAAGTGAGCTGCACGCCCTAAAAATATTAAAATTTATACAGGGTGTCTCATAACTTGTTTTTTTTAAATGGAACACCCTGTATTTTTTGTCATTTTTGAATTATGTGGAGCAATTAAAGGTGAGTTACTTCAATACTTGCTATACCTATTGTTTGCCGTTTTCGAAATATTTGAAGATTTGTTGAAATGCATGGTCTGGGTGAAATTTTATTTCTGCCCCAGTGATTGATGTTGAACGATTAAAATCATTTCTATTATTTGGTTGAAGGTTCGAACTATAGAGCCAACCATGATTCCATACAAAAAATTATACAGGGTGATAAAAAATGCGGTAGAAAAACCCAACTTATAAAGTTGAATAACTTCGTTTTTTCAAATGGCACACCCAGTATTTAGTAACGTATTCTCAAGTAGAATCCAATTAGCGGTGCCCATCAAAATTAATCGATTAAATTGGTGACAGTCCTTGCGGGGCCCATTAGATTCACATTTTGACCGCCTACTGATGTTGATTTGCGTCAAATAGCAACTGTTATAATGAATTAAGCAAAGTAATTGGTAAAGATCAACGGCTCCGCTGCACTGTGCCATCAATGAAAAACATATTTTTTTTCTAAATCAATTTTAATTTTTCGTTTTTTATTTTTCATTTTTAATTTTCATTTTTCATTTTCAATTTTCATTCTTCATTTTCAAGTTTTAATTTTCAATTTTTCATTTTTAATTTTTCATTTTTCAATTTTCATTTTTAATTTTTAATTTTTAATTTTTAATTTTTAATTTTTAATTTTTAATTTTTAATTTTTAATTTTTAATTTTTAATTTTTAATTTTTAATTTTTGATTTTTAATTTTTAATTTTTAATTTTTAATTTTTAATTTTTAATTTTTAATTTTTAATTTTTAATTTTTAATTTTTCACTTTTCATTTTTCATTTTCCATTTTCCATTTTCCATTTTTATTTTTTTTTTAATTTTTTATTTTTTATTTCTATTTCTATTTCTATTTATTTTATTTTTTTTAAGCCAGTTGTATCCTCTGCGATCCCTGAAAATTTCGGCTTTCCGACTTGAAAAGAAAAAGAAATGTCCTTAAAAGAAGGAAAACGTAGGGGTAGTTCCGTAGGGGTAGTTCCAAAAATTTTGAAAAAATATCTTGTGCCATTCCTGAAAGTTTCAGTTTTCCGACTTAAAAGAAAAAAAATCGTCCCTAAAAGAAGAGAAACGAACCCAGGGGGTGAAAATGGAGCGTAGGGATGGTTCCAAAAATTTTGAAAAAGTTTCTGCTGCCTTCCCCGAAAATTTCAGCTTTTCGACTTTAAAAGAAAAAAACACGTCTTTAAAAGAAGAGAAACGAACCCAGAGGGTGAAAATGGCGCATAGGGGTGGTTCCAAAATTTTTGAAAAAATTCTTAATGAAAGCCAGTCATCCCTTCTATCATCCCTGAAAGTTTCAGCTTTTCAACTTTAAAAGATAAAAATACGTCTTTATTGGAAGAAAACCGAACCTTCCCTGGATTGGTAGCATTGGTGGCGCGTAGGGGTGGTTTCAAAAATTTTGAAAAAATTCTCAATGAAAGCCAGTCATCCCTTCTATCATCCCTGAAAGTTTCAGCTTTTCGACTTGAAAAGAAAAAAATACGTCCTTAAAAGAAGATAACCGAACCCAGAGGGTGCAAATGAAGCGTAGGGGTGGTTCCAAAATTTTTGAAAAAATATCTTCTGCCATCCCTAAAAATTTCAGCTTTTCAACTTTAAAAGATAAAAATACTTCTTTAAAAGAAGAAAACCGAACTCAGAGGGAGCAAATGGCGCGTAGGATGGTTCCAAAATTTTTGAAAAAATTTCCAATGAAAGCCAGTCATCCCTTTTATCATCCCTGAAAGTTTCAGCTTTTCGACTTGAAAAGAAAAAAATACGTCCTTAAAAGAGGAAAACCGAACCCAGAGCGTGCAAATGAAGCGTAGGGGTGGTTCCAAAATTTTTGAAAAAATATCTTCTGCCATCCCCAAAAATTTCAGCTTTTCTACTTTAAAAGATAAAAATACGTTTTATAAAGAAGAAAACCGAACCCAGAGGGTGCAAATGGCGCGTAGGGATGGTTCCAAAAATTTTGAAAAAATTCCCAATGAAAGCCAGTCATCGCTTCTGACATCCCTGAAAGTTTCAGCTTTTCGACTTGAAAAGAAAAAAATACGTCCTTAAAAGAGGAAAACCGAACCCAGAGGGTGCAAATGAAGCGTAGGGGTGGTTCCAAAATTTTTGAAAAAAATATCTTCTGCCATCCCTAAAAATTTCAGCTTTTCAAGTTTAAAAGATAAAAATACGTCCTTAAAAGAAGAAAACCGAACCACCCCCTGGATTGGTAGCATTGGTGGCGCGTAGGGGTGGTTTCAAAAATTTTGAAAAAATTCCCAATTAAAGCCAGTTATCCCTTCTGCCATCCCTGAAGGTTTCAGCTTTTCTACTTGGAAAGAAAAAAATACGTCCTTAAAAAAAGAAAAAAAAGTTTTTTTTACCCTGCTTTTAAAAAATTATATCTCGGAAACGGGTCAAAAATTCAAAAAAGTGGCTCGATCAATTTTAGATATTTTCTTTAAGATTATTTTAAGACATACCGGGATCGTCCAGCTCCAGCGGTTACGGAGGAGATTTTTTTTTTTGGAAACGTGCAAAAATCGAAAATTTGCGCTTGAAAAATCACCCCTGAGGGTGGGGGTGAAACGAAACGACGGGACCGGTTCTAAAAGCTTTCCCGGTTATCTGGGCGTCGATCTGCGCGCAAAAACTAACAAAATTTTACCGAATAAGGCCCCTATAAGGGGTGAGGTTTAACCCTACCCCCCCGTTTTAAGGGTGAGTTTCGGGGGACGCTATTTTCAAAATCCTCCTCATATTTTTGGGCGAATTTTTCGTGCCGGTCGGCCGATGCCCCTTTACAGCGATTTTTTCTGGGCTGTCAAACTTTTCTTACGTAATTAGTATAATATTTTCTTCACCTGATTAATCAAGTTTTCATAATCAATAAAGAACTTTACAGCAAATAGTGGTGTAAATAGTCAAAAACATATTTCTATAGTTATAGTTATAAACATTGTGTATGTATATTAAAAATAATCATTATTTGATTTAAAGGATGGGGATGAATCCAGTAGAGGCTGTGATGGAGGTGACGGTTTAGGAGTAGCGCAGATAGTGATAACGGCAGCAACGCCAATGATAGAAGAACCAGAGCAACCATTCCCTCCACCGGAAGACCCGCCCGAAAACCACACCGATGAAGTCGCCGAGGAACCCGAGGAGCTTCCGCCCGTTCCGGAGGAGGAGGAGGAAGAGGATCCGGTCAGGAACCACAAGCGCGCCCTGAGCGACGACCTCGATCAAGTGGAGGACCAACCGACTGACTCAGCGCCCTTTCCCATCAGCAGTAGCAGCGACGGCGACACGACCGGCCCCAGCACGGCGGAGAACTCCATCAGCCACGCGCCCCCCGCCGCCCAAGAAGAGCCGAAACAGGTCGTCGGCGGCAGGGCGAGCATCCCCGACGAACTAGAGCCCCACCAGCTAGCGAGATTGCAGGATCTCAAGGAGTCCAACGCATAGTTACTTTAATTCGTAAGTTGTTGATATTTTTTACAACATGTTCCGTTCTGTATGCTATAGTTAATTGTACGCTTCATCAGAAAGATAGCTTTTTACATCCGTTGACACACCAGAGTAACATTCCGATCCTGAAAACCTCGGACGGATCTCTACGCGCATACTGCAGTACCTAAGCATACCTTTGGGTTGGTGATATTACTGAAGTGGGAATTTCTCTTTAAACGCCATATTTAAGAATTTGAAGTCGCGCGTGGTGTTTTTTAGTTGCTGAAGTATTGTTTTCAACTTTTTTGTTATTATCAGGCAGTGCTACGTAAAAATAAAACAAAATAAGATATTCATTTTATTGACTTTGCTGCAATTTTTCGGACGTCAGATGAAATAAAAAATGAGATATTTAGTGGTTTCTTAAAACCGTAATGTTGAGTATGGTATTTCTAATGGCCATGGTCGTGGCAAAAAAATATCCATGCTGCAGCCTGCAAGGTCGTGGTTTGAAAGCACTTACGTCTAAAACGAAAGGACAATGTTAAAAAAACCTAACGACGCAGCGGGAAAAACCTATTTAATATGTATCAAAATTTACTATACTTCGGTGTACGAAATTTTCCCAAATGCTTTTCTATTCTTGGGATTATCAAACAAGACTTATGTTCAAAATGTCATGTTAATTCCTGTATTAGTTTTTGAGATACAGCGCGCATTTTGAATTTCACCTGATCTCACGTAGATATCACAAGGTCAAACCAAGGTCACCACTATATGTTCCCCTCCAAACAATCCATCTTTTATCTGAAACATTTTTCTGAACCATTGATAGTTTCAGAGAAAATCGATATAATCCGTCCTGAATTTTTGACCTTTGATAGAACCTCAAAAGTTTTCCCCACACTTTTCCGCGGTCTAACCTACTTTTTCATCATCCATAGGCGTTACTAAATAATTTTTTTCTCGTTGCGGGGTGTTTTTTTAACATTGTCCTTTCGAACCTACAATCAGGCAAAATATATAATCAAATCTGTGAACTCGTGGCTGAATGGTCAAACCTTTGCCCAAAAAAAAAATCTGTGAAGGAGCTAAGAGCATGGTAGACATTGATTCTGAAAATAGTACTCAAAGCCAGAAGAGACGAAGTACGAGAAGTAAAGAAAATAAAATGTATGGTTGACTTCTCTGATTTCTTGATGTACGGTCCTTTCTCTTCTAAACGAAAATCGGTTACTCAGCCATTTAAATCCAAAAAGAAAAGTCTAGAAGTACTAACTGCTGAACCGCAAAGAAGATTTTCAGACAATGTAGATCTAAAATGAAATTTCGAAGCTACAATCAGGCGAAATATACAGGGTGTTTCAGACCACCCGTTCACCTCAAATATCTCACGAAATACAAATCGGATTGACATACAAAAAAATACGTCTAAATTTATTTTTTGAGTTCTATTATGTGGTGTGAAATATAAACCACCACCCCTCCCCCCTGGGACAGGGTGGGGGGTAACTTTGAAATCTTAAATAGGTACCCCTATTTTTTTATTGCAGATTTGGCTTCTACTCTAAAATATATTAGGTTTTTATTCGAAACATTTTTTTTGATTAGCAAAAAAAAAATTATTTTTTTATTTTTTTTTAATTAAAAAAATCCTCTTTGTCGTTACAAACATTCATACTTTACCACAATAGAAAATAATAGAATGGAATTTTATAATCAAATTGATTTTTATTCGTTTCTTCGATTTTTTTTACAAATAATTTTTTTTTTTGCTTATTTCTGACATAAAATTATGAATGACTTCAATTAACGCCTTATTTAAGAGATGACTACGTAAAAAATTTCGTCATCTATTTCATACTACATGATAGGGCTCAAAAAATATTTTTGAGCATATTTTTTTTTATCTCAATCCGATTCGTATTTCAGGAGATATTTGGGGTGAACGGTTGGTCTGAAACACCCTATATAATCTAAGGCCATTTTAGTTCTATTATGTGGTGTGAAATATAAACCACCACCCCTCCCCCCTGAGACGGGGTGGGGGGTAACTTTGAAATATTAAATAGGTACCCCTATTTTTTATTGCAGATTTGGCTTCTACTCTAAAATATATTAGGTTTTTATTCGAATCATTTTTTTCGATTAGCAAAAAAAAAATTTTTTTTTTTTAATTAAAAAAATCCTCTTTGTGGTTACAAACATTCATACTTTACCACAATAGAAAATAATAGAATAGAATTTGATAATCAAATTGATTTTTATTCGTTTCTTCGATTTTTTTTACAAATAATTTTTTTTTTTTGCTTATTTCTGACATTAAATTATGAATGACTTCAATTAACGCCTTATTTAAGAGATGACTACGTAAAAAATTTCGTCATCTATCATTTGATGCGAGAAATAAATGTAATTCAATAAATGTTTTTGCCGAATATAGCGCCATCTGTCGCTCATCGAAATTTTTTTTTCGGATAAAAACCTAATATTTTTTAGCATAGAATCCAAATCTGCAATAAAAAATTGGAGTTCCCATTTAAGATTTCAAAGTTACCCCCCTCCCCGACCCAGGGGCGAGGGGGGGCGGTTCACATTTCATACTACATGATAGGGCTCAAAAAATATTTTTGAGCATATTTTTTTTTATTATTTAGGAGATATTTGGGGTGAACGGGTGGTCTGAAACACCTTATATAATCTAAGGCCATTTTAGCGATTCTGAAAATAGTACTCTAGAGGCAAGAAAGACAAGCAAAGAAAACAAAATGCATGACTTTTTGATTTCGGTCATCCTTCTTCTAAACAAAGTACAGAAACTCAACCATTTAAATCCAATTAATTTGAAACTCTAGATATGTGTTGCCACCTTTATTATCGTGGAAGTACTTTTGTCCAAAATATCGTGCACCATAGATCAAATCTCAGTAATTCTTTAATATGTCCTTCATCGAGTTCCACAAAGGTTGCAAGATTTAATTGCAAGAAAATAGAATCTAGAGCTATAGCATGGCATTCGTCCTCGAATCTAGTGCAGAGGTGAACCATATCTTCATTCATAGAATGCAAAGTCTATCAAATTCGAATAAAAAAAGTCCGTTGGATAGGTTCGACATGACCAGCACATTGGTCATTCCAAAAACATGTTTCCCAGCTAGTCTTTCACAGCCTTGGCATAGCGCAGTGGAGCACTAACTTGCACGGACCAAGTAGTTTGATCCAATATTGACATATAATTTTCATCATCCACAAATTCTTCAAAAAGATACAAATATTCCGATGATACAGCCTTCTAGTAAACATGACGAGAATCCTGCCATTGAATAAACAAGCATTACCTTCGAGGCTACATCTTGCAAGTGACGACTGTTGATATCGATGCTGTGATTTAACCGATTTCTGAAGTTTCTGACAACTCTCTCCAAGCAATCGGTATGCTAATAATTCGAAGCTTCGAGCAATCTGAAGAAACTAAGAATCGAAGTTGCGAAGATTCGAAGTATCAAAGTTGCGAAGATTCGAAGTATCGAAGTTCCGAAGTTTTTGAATTTTTCAGAGAATCCAAATTGTGAAGTTTCAAAGTTTTAAATTTTTCATCCGTGTCAGCTGACGCGTGCGACGTTGACAAGCAGCCACATAAGACGACCGCGATGATTCTCTTGACGACTGTTGACATCGATGCAGTGATTTAACCGATTCTGACAACTCTCTTCAGGCTTAGTGCTCGGGCAATTGGTAGTCGACCAGCAGCTTTTGTGGCATTGACACCTTGAAGTTAAAAATAAAATATTCTTGTAAATTCTCATAAAAATTGTTCTGTAGTTAGAGGCTCAAAAAATATGACCTGCTTGTGCCAAACAAATCTAATCGATTATAAAATTAATTAGCAAATTGATTGGGCAATCAAAAATCTACGATCGACTTCTCCCACTACTCGGCAAAGCATCAAATGCTCTCATATCTACCTCTATCTTCGTCAATCGCAAATAAATGCGAATGTCAACATCATTTTCGCAATTTAAGCCAATTCGCTATTGCCTGATTTCTCAGACTCAAATGATGTATCTCTGAAACCAAGCGGTATTTTTTTTAATCAATTCGCACTCTAGGAACATTAACCTTTCATTTGGTATCAAATTGTCCGAGATATCTACATTTGAACTAAATGCAAGAAACATATTTCCTATGCTCAGTGCTATTGAGGCTAGCATTCTAACGAATCAGAATTCAAAACTTCGAAACTTTGAAAATTAAACTTAGAAAATCAACAAAGTCAAGATGCCGTCTAGGAACATATTAACCTTTCATTTGGTATCAAATTTTCCGGGCCATCTTCATTTGACCTAAATGCAAGAATCATCTTTCCTGTGCTCAGTGCTCTGGAGGCTAGCATTCTAACGAATCAAATCAGAATTCAAAACTTCGAAACTTTGAAAATTCGAAACTTAGAAAATCAAGAAAGTCAAGACGCTCTCAAGGAACATATTAACCTTTCATTTGGTATCAAATTTTCCGGGCTATCTACATTTGAACTAAATGCAAGAATCATCTTTTCTGTGCTCAGTGCTCTTGAGGTTAGCATTCAAGACGCGCTCTAGGAACATTAACCTTTTGTTTTGTATCAAATTTTCCGGGCTATCTTCATTTTACCTAAATGCAAGAATCATCTTTCCTGCGCTCAGTTCTCTTGAGGCTAGCATTCTAACGAATCAGAATTCAAAACTTTGAAACTTTGAAAATTCGAAACTTAGAAAATCAAGAAAGTCAAGACGCTCTCCAGGAACATATTAACCTTTCATTTGGTATCAAATTTTCCGGGCTATCTACATTTGAACTAAACGCAAGAAACATCTTTCCTATGCTCAGTGCTCTTGAGGCCAGCATTCAAGACGCGCTATAGGAACATTAACCTTTTGTTTGGTATCAAATTTTCCGGGCTATCTTCATTTGACCTAAATGCAAGAATCATCTTTCCTGTGCTCAGTGCTCTTGAGGCTAGCATTCTAACGAATCAGAATTCAAAACTTCGAAACCTTGAAAAGTCGAAACTTAGAAAATTAAGGAAGTCAAGACGCTCTCTAGGAACATATTAACCTTTCATTTGGTATCAAATTTTCCCAGCTATCTACATCTGAACTAAATGCAAGAAACATATTTCCTATGCTCAGTGCTATTGAGGCTAGCATTCTAACGAATCAGAATTCAAAACTTCGAAACCTTGAAAATTCGAAACTTAGAAAATCAAGGAAGTCAAGACGCTCTCTAGGAACATATTAACCTTTCATTTGGTATCAAATTTTCCGGACTATCTACATTTGAACTAAATGCAAGAAACATCTTTCCTATGCTCAGTGCTATTGAGGCTAGCATTCTAACGAATCAGAATTCAAAACTTCTAAACCTTGAAAATTCGAAACTTAGAAAATCAAGGAAGTCAAGACGCTCTCAAGGAACATATTAACCTTTCATTTGGTATCAAGTTTTCCGGGCTATCTACATTTGAACTAAATGCAAGAAACATCTTTCGTATGCTCGGTGCTCTTGAGGATAGCATTTAAGACGCGCTATAGGAACATTAACCTTTTGTTTGGTATCAAATTTTCCGGGCTATCTTCATTTGACCTAAATGCAAGAATCATCTTTTCTGTGCTCAGTGCTCTTGAGGCTAGCATTCTAACGAATCAGAATTGAAAACTTCGAAACTTTGTAAATTCGAAACTTAGAAAATCAAGAAAGTCAAGACGCTCTCTAGGAACAGGGCTCTTGACTGCTGCTGCATTCGGACGTAAGGAAAGTAGGCCAAAGGGTTAATATCTTTAGAACAAGAGCAGAAGTTGTGTACTTCATGTTTATAGTCAGCATCCTCAAATGCTTAACATAGCTTAATGTCATACTTGCAATTGAGGATGTCAAAGAGCTTGTCTAACGTTCCTGTGAACGCCCCTACCACTTCCAGGTTTCCTCTGCTAAGTGATACGTTTTTGGCCTTTTCCCAGTGTTCTTCTATCTTCTTGGCTCCACAAAACCATTGTTTGCTGGCTCTCACGTTTCAAACACTTTTAGATAAGTATCCTTTGCAAGAGTGGCTGCTGGGTAATTTCTGACATTCTCTACACTCTGCTTTCTTAGTAGAAACCCATATTTTAGAACATCACGCAGTTGGGAGTTTAGAAGGCAGCATTTCTCGTACATTTCCAATGAGTAATACAAATTAAATAAAGAAATTAAAAATTCATAAAAAGACACTCAGCGGCAAATGAGTATTGCTAGTTTAAAAACTTTTACGAGTGGCATTTTTTTTTACAATATAACTATATTCTTAACTTTAAAGCAGAAGTACAGCCAGAAATAATGATAAGAACGAACTTCTGTTGAGAAGACAGTTTGCTGCAAATTTAAAATGAAACATGAAAATATCCTGAAAATATTTGAAGTAGCTATTTACCAAGCAACCCAATGTAATTGCCAGTTCTTGTAAATAACGGGTGCGCCATCTGTTGATTTGTTGCGATAGCATTTGAAACTTGAATAACTTTTGATGTGGACAACTTTTTTTATTTCTTTTTTTACACAAACTTTATTTGTTCCTTTCTATTTTATTTCTATCATGTTTTGAATATATTATCCAACAAATGACCGCCTTTATTTTTGATGCAAAAAGATGCCCTTTTTCGTGCATTTTGCATCACATTTTCCAGCGTCTCGGTGGTAATAAGCGATATTTCCCAGCGAATATTGGCTTTGAGCTGAGCTATGGTTTGCAGCTTGTCGATGTAAACTTTGCTCTTCAAATACCCCCACAGAAAGAAGTCCGGCGGCGTCAAATCGGGTGAGCGCGGCGGCCAGTCGAGATCGCCGTTTTTCGATATGACGCGTCGGTCGAACATCGCGCGGAGTAGCGTCATTGAATCGCGGCTAGTGTGTGCTGTGGCTCCGTCCTGTTGGAACCAGGCAATGTCCATATCTTCTCTGCGTTAAAGCCACCCGGATTTGGTTCAGTACAGCATTCAGGCAATAGATTCCGCCACTTGGGCGTTTCTACCTTTAACAGATTAATGTGTTTATGTGTATTATTCAACCAAACTTAATTCGTTTTATTCAAAAATATTCCTTAAATTACTTAAACAATTTAATTAAAAATATGGCGGTTAAATTCCCTCTTCAGATATAAATCAATCTCCTTGCTAATCAGGCAGAACTTGCTGCCTCGCTAAGGGATGAATAATTACGCACTCATTTCTCCTCGACTGCATAACATTCTCTGGGAATGAACGTTCCACTAATTAAAATATAAGGAGCGGCGGTGTCAACTGTATAATCCCAAAATTACACTGCTCATATAATCCAATCGTTTTCTGTACGAGACGACGGGAGAAATAAAGACGTAACAAATTTGATGAGAATACAACGACCTAAAAAATTGTATTTCAACTACTACAAAACGCACAAAAGTTTTGTTGATTTTTAAATGTATAAATAAAATTAAACGGTGGTGTGCTTTGTTTGTTATCTTTTTATTTCTCTATCTATATGAAGTTACTGCATTTAAACATAATGATTATATAAACTATAGGTATCGTCAATTACATATTACTTATACTTCGTGAATACATTTATTGCTAAGATGTTTTTGAGAAATATTGGGACAATAAAGCAAAGATTATTTAAATTAATCCTCATAATGTTAAGATAGGTTAATTAAGTATAAACAAATGAGTATTGTTAAATATGTGAAAGGCGTGGATTTAATTAATTAATTAATTTCACAGCAAATTGAAGGGCCTCGTTTCTTACTGTAATTTACGTTAAATTGCGTTGCGGACGTTATTTATGGTGTGTTTATGGATGGAGAAATGATTCATTAATTAAAGTGGTGGATAAGATTAGAACTTATCTAGTAATTAGATTCTGAGAGAAAATCATGAATGCAATAATAGCGGGTACCGATAATCAGTATATTTATAAAAACAAGAAAGCCAAAAGGATTTGTTTCTTCGAGCTAAATACCCATCAAATGTGTAGCAATAAGACGGACGACTAGTGCTGTTATTCACACATTATTCATTACGTTATAAATTTTATTGTATCTGTATATACTAGACCATTATTATCATTAAACAAATTTTAATATGTAAGTAGTTGTTAGAGATGTGTATTTTATTTTTGTTAACTGTTATCATTCGTTATTAACTAATTCATTGACGTGAAACAGAATGTATTATTTATTAACGATTAATGGATTGTATCACGGGCTCTATTTCTTGAGGTTAACTTTTAATTAAGCATGTATTAATTAACGCACACGAAAAAAATGCATATGGAACATACATCTTAATTAAAAAAAACTATTTATCATTAATTTAAATTAACCTCGTTGTATAAAGAATTCTGTAATTAGATGCATTTTTGTGCGAAATGTATATTTGAATTCCCCGTCTTCTTTCAGCGGTGCCTTCTTATTATAAAAAATGAAAATCTTCAATCTTCACACTCCTGTAGATAATTGTGACTTAAAAAAGAAAACAAAAACATCCCGGCTCCATTATCATTTTCGAAGTAATGTGTACCAGCAAAATATATAATAATAAAGAATTTATGTAGCATACTTTCTTGTATTACACATCTATATATATACATGGATATTTTGATTGCATAATTTTTGCGTTGAACGGCACATTATACAATCATTTTACACGTCTTATAAATATACATTGTTACATGTTGTCCTTTGTCGTTTTAATACAAATAAGAAATTTTCAATGGTTTCATTTGCTGCGTCAAACAGCGACCTAAACAATTGTTTTCCATTTTGTTTTATACACTGCCTTCAGGAAAAACTGTTTGGAACGGTAATATTGAATACTGTTATTAATTGTCTGTAGAGCCATCCCAAAATATCGTGACGGAGAGAACGCGATAACAAATATACGCGAGGCCGCATCACCGAATTGGAAATGAATCATCACTTCGCGACCAATTCTGTGTCTATATTTACATTATGTTCGCTGAATAATTATGAGTTTCCGGCCCTCTCTTTAAATTTAAGATGTTTATTGCGCAATGTGTCACGACATTTTGGGACGGCGATTTTCGTCAGGATGGTTGCGAGCGTTGCCATATGACAGCGGCGGATTGTGGAGTCTAAAGCTTGAATTACATTATACTTTTTTCGTCTAGATTCTCGTTAGATTTTGCTTCAAGACAATCTAGTATGAATGTAATTCAGAAAATTCCATCCAATTTCCGTTCAAGTTTCTTGAATAGAAATATGCAGCCGGTCCTATTTTCCGTTCGATATTGGTCCAAGTTTGGTACTGCCAACGACGAAAAAAAAACAACAAGCATGAGTTGTTTGTGCAAGCAACATAACCTTTATAACCTGGTGACCACGTTGATGTTTTCAATTTTATTCATAGGAAGCAAATATAGAGGAAGCAAATATAGAGGAAGCAAATATTCTGCTGCTGTTTTGTTCAAACTTTCTGGCCGAATTTCCAGAGCCGCCGCCGCTGCCACATGGCAATTCAATTAATAAACACTGTATTGGACCGATGATAGGCTGATGCTTAGTGAAACTCCATTATAAACTTTGTAATTACATACGGGTGTGTATCACAGGTTTTTTGGTGAATACTACAACTTATTTTTTGCTTTGGCTTATTAGTCAATCAGCCACTAATTATTATAATATTGTGTAATAATAATAGGGAAAAAAGATGAATTATCATAATGGGTTTATACCAGATGTTTCCAGATACCGCACCAATAATTCCAAAAATACTGCATCATTGTTTTTTTTTATACACTGTGTACATAAAGTAAGGATAAATTCGATTAAAATTCAGGGCATTTTCTTTCAGAAAAATGCTCGGACACGTGTATTACTATTTTTTAACGCGCATTTTTTGAGATAAAATTCAAATGTACAGGGTGTCCCAAAATCGAGATACGACCCCTAAGTTAAAATTTTCAAACGTGAACCCCCATTTTTTGTTGCATTTATGGCTTCTACGTGAAATTCTGAGTATTTTTCATGTAGTGTACCCTATATCGATATTCAGCTGTTTTTGAAGAAATGGCGTTTAAAAAAGTACTAGTCCTATTTTATTTCTGTTAAAAGATAACATGATTTCATCGTAACATTGGAATTAAAAGGAAAAATCATTTCATTAAGTAAATAATAATTTTTGCTTATTAATTCCAAATTTTCGATGAAACCATGTTATCTTTTACCAGAAATAAAATAGTAGTAGTACTTTTTTAAACGCCATTTCTTCGCAAACAAATTAATATCGACATGGGGTATGCTACATGAAAAATACTCAGAATTTTACGTAGAATCCATTAATGCAACAAAAAATGGGGGTTCACGTTTGAAAATTTTTAATTATGGGTCGTATCTCGATTTTGGGACACCCTGTACATTTGAATTTTATCTCAAAAAATGCGTGTTAAAAAATAATAATATATGTGTCCTAGCATTTTTCTGAAAGAAAATGCCCTGAATTTTAATCGAATTTATTCCTTACTTTATGTACACAGTGTATGCATTCTGAAAAGGAAACAAAAATATTTTAAGCCACTAACAAATCAAATCTTGAAAGAAGGCAATAAAATTCGCTGTAAATTAACAATTAACATCTGCAAGAATATTTAAATTAAATTGTATTAAACAAGCTTTTATAATTTTTTTAAATATTATTGAATGTTTCACTATTTATTCTGAAGGCAGTAAAATATATGGATATAGGATATATATCCATCAAAATTTTACATCCAACCCGAATGGGCCACGCTTCCACTAACACCAAAGACATTTATTTTCAGGCAACACGAAACCTCTTAAAATGATTATTTTTAGATAAAATAAAAATGAAATTATGATCGGAGTGTTTCCACACATATATGAAGGTAAGTGAAATAATGTATGATATTATTATTTTTTTATTATATTTTAATACTCTCCAATATGATTAATCATAGCACTAGTTATACACTCGTCGTCGAAGAAAAAAGCGCCACTTAAAAAATCGCGAAAAAACTCACTTTTTCAAACCGTCGTAACTTGGTTCAATTTAGTCGAAAATCGATTAATCTTTCAGTTTGGGAAAGATTCAGGTTTTATCTTTAAGAATGTGTAGTTGATTTTGACCCCAAGTCCAACCCACCGCCCGTAACAACGCGATGGAAAAAAAATGTTTTTTTATGTAAAAAATTGTCCAACTTTGACAAGCTGTACCGTGCGCAAAAAAAATCAGCGGGAAATTTCACCACAATGCAATGGCAGAAAAATTTAATAAATTTCCTTCAAATGCCTTAAAAATTCGAGTCGTTTCGATGATTTGGAGCAAAGTTATGAATTTTTGAAAAAAAAATTACTTTTTTGGTCATAACTTGAGTAATTTTGGAAATTGATTAAATTTTTCTACCATTGTGGTGAAATTTCCCGCCGATTTTTTTTGCTCACGGTACAGCTTGTCAAAGTTGGATAATTTTTTACATAGAAAACATTTTTTTTCCATCGCGTTGTTACGGGGAGTGGGTTGGACTTGGGGTCAAAATCAACTACACATTCTTAAAGATAAAACTTGAATCTTTCCCAAACTGAAAGATTCATCGATTTTCGACAAAATTGAACCAAGTTACGACGGTTTGAAAAATCGAGTTTTTCCGCGATTTTTCGAGTGGCGCTTTTTTTGACGCCGAATATTTGGCGTTAATAATAGTATGTTTAGTGTTTACATATTTTTCGTTTTTCTTTTCTCCTTTTTAATTTTTTTTTAAGTTTTTTTTCTTATCATCTATTATATTCTCGCGTTTATAAATACTTCGAGCAATATTTATATTTTTCCAGTCTGATGTGGTTTTATAAATCGGCATTCTTCTTCCTGTTATAAAAGCCCTGTATATGTATTTGCTTAAACTGGCAACCAAATGACTACCGGCTCCATAATGTACATTCTTAATTCCCGGCGCGTCCACCAGAAGTACAATTTATAAATTAGTTCATTAGTTCAAGCGATGGTTTCGATTGTTATAAACTAGCTCGTTAGCTAAAGATTAAATTAAACACTTATTTAACTTTGAAAATCTTATAGTTATAGAGAAAAAGACGTGTTTTAAAAAATCCAAAAATTGAATAACGCCCGATATCTCCCAAACTAATCAAGTTAGCGATGATCTGTTAAAACAACTTTTGTTATTTCAGAAAAAGAGGTCATAATGTGTATATCATATTTTTTAACTCTTAAGGTTACTGTGATAGCCTACAAAAAAAAAATACAAAAATATTCAATTTGGGCCACATGGTACAGATATTAACATTGACATTTAATAATAATGATTATGCACCAATTTACAAGACTAAATTTTAGAAAATAGACACGCACTAGATTGCAAAGGTGACCGCAATTGTACACACAAAAATCAAACACAACCCATTGTTTTCTTAAAATTGAAAAAATTGTGGATTAAAGTATTAATAACGACTGTTTTTTTCAATATGAGTAATCAGATCGGATGACTTTAGTAACGTTCGTGGTATGATCCGAACTCTTAAGACAATTGTCCAGTGTGGTGTAATAGTAATTTACGATACAGTAACGTTATGAAGGTTTTTACGTTACGAGAGAAAACTTTGAAAACCGCAAAAAGTGCTCTGTAAATCAAAACGAAAATGTGCCGCGGGCCCGGCCCGTCCCCGAAAAATGTTGAATTACATAAATAAAATTACTGGACCCATGTATTCCTTAAAATTCTTAAAATACATTGAATTGGTGTTAATAACATTTTTTTTCAATTAACTCAGTTGTTGCTTTCTAAAATATAATAAAATTAAATTTATCCAAGCCCGGCCGGGTTTTATTATCCATCGGAAAGCCCGGCCCATGCAGGCCTCTGCTGTAAATATCCATAAAATAAAATTTCCTGATAAATTTGTAGATAAATACAATAAAATGAGAAATACTATACTTTTCGTCTTCTACAATTTAAGAGTCTGTAAATATGTTGTAGTTTTCAATTAGGAATACATAAAAGTCAACGCCGTCTTTTTTGCATAAATCCTTTGGTTTTCTGGAGATTCACCGCGGGGGTGGGATGCAGAGACGGCTCGCGGGGTTACTCATGGTACGGCCGAGGTAGCAGAGAGGTGGCAATTCAGATAGGTAGGGTCGGTTGCAGAGACGGCTGGAGGCATGACCGCACCTATCTGTATTGCTACCTCAGCCGTACCATGAGTCACTCCACGAGCTGTTACTGGAAGGGGGGGTCTGTGCGGGATCGACTAGAAATTTTGAAATGAATCGAAACAAATAACAATCCATTAAAAATTATATGAATAATTTTTTTATTACAACTATACAAAATATAAACACGTAAATTATTTACATCAACAATAATATAACGAACACAACTGTACATATGCCTTTTGTACAACGCTTACAATAATTCCTAAGTATACACGTGAAAACATAAAATATACATAATTTAGAATATATTGGTATAAGATTTTATATAATATGACTTAAGCAATGTTATAATAGATAAATTAAGAAATATTATTCATTGAGGCAAATTCAGAAGTTAAAATCGGAGGAGGGTACTTCCTTGTTTTAGTTACATAAAACTATGGAATTTCCCTAATGCCGAACATGTTAAAAAAAATGAAAAAAAAAAATTGTGGAAAGTCTGAAATTGGTAAGTAAATGAAAGCTATATTTATTGTCGATATTGTGTGAAATAACTGAAACAACTCTACAAATAATGGAAATCACATGCATTATTTTGATTTACTGTCGTTAAATTAATCGCCTGGGTATTTCGACTTTTGTCACTGCAGTATGGGCCGTTGAAGACAATGTATTACCTCGTGTCATCTGGGCGTGAAGTTTGCGCAGAGCGAGAAAGTATTCGGAGAGAACGCGGTAAACATATGTACGTGTGGCCGCACCGCTGAATTGAATAAGAATCATCACTTCGTAATGATTTTGTGTCTATATTTACATATGTTCACGCGACGCTAACTAAATAAATCAGGCCAGCAATATTTTATATTTTCTTGGACCCAAGAACTAGACTATATGTTCCCAAAGGATTGTGACGCTCTGAAATCGAATACGTGATCCAAATTTGTCCATCACGTCAGGATTCGGAGATATTCTAACCTGAAAAATTGGGAATTTTTTGATTCGGAGTTATTGGGCGCGTTCGTCAGAATTTTCAACTGCCAACATGTTTATTTTCATTTACGTTGAATGTTGGTATTTGATGAACGCCATTCTGATTGCAGTGCGTTTGTATATATTTAACATAACCTAGAATCTAGCGATGGGTAATGCCCAATTTTCTGGCACAGATTTAATTCCAATCCTCAATAAAGCAGTGGATTTAACATTGCTGGTGGAAGATGTTTTTGGTGTGGAAAGACAACCACGAGTAAGAAATCAAAATTTTTGTGAAAGTGTAGTGCCATGATATACAGACACACAATTTAGAGACCACTTTAGAATGTGTAAACAAACTTTTCAGTAAGTTCTAATATTGTTATACTCGCAAGACTTTGTAACCTCAATTTCAGCGGTAACTTCAACACTTGATTCCAACACTAATCAGTCTAATTTGTACGATTGGTAAAATGGCGACCGCTGGACGAACTTGTTCACGATCAACAGTGCGTTCATCAGAAAATTTCCCAACGGTTGGCAGTAAATACCCAACTGTTTAGTCTGACGAACGAGCCCATTGATACTGAAAGAAAACAAAAAATTGACATTTTAGCACTTTCAGGTTAGAATATCTCCGAACCCTGATGTAATGGACAAATTTGGATTACGGATTCGGTTTCAAAGCATCGCAATCTTTCGGAAACACATAGCCTGGTTCCTGGGCCTGTAATTGTGAGGTTTCGGCTCCCCCTCTCTTGAAATTTAAGATGGTCACTGCGCAACTTGCCACCAGATCTTGGTCATTATCTTCAACGGCTCATACTGAAAAGTGACGAATTGTCAGTTGACAGCAGTCACCAGGGTTTGGTGTCAGTTGCGCCCAAAACACTTGCGACGCTAGCAAAAATCGGGACACTTGCGCCCAACGCCCACACGGGAATGTCACCTGTCACCTTTGTCATTTTTTAAATTTAATTAAACATGACTATTAACCGAAAAGTAATGACGATCGATGGCTAATCCACTCCGGGTAAAACTACTGGGCGGTCCAAAAAGGGAGGAACTTAAAGTAAGCCTAACCTAAGCATAAGCATTTACCATTTGCAACCATTAACTTGCAAGTAATGATGATAGCGAGCCCGTATAACTACTGCTTATGCATTCATGATGGCTTTGCCGCAGTGGTGTATTGGAGGGGGAACGGGTAGGAACGACGTTCCGGCACCTTTTTTCAGAAACGGAACGCGTTTGTGTTTGTTAATATTTTGTATAGTAAGAATTAAAAAAAAAATAGAAAAGCTTACGAGGAAAACAATAGTTTGCTTAAAATAAGATGATCTCCGAAAAACTTTCAGCAAGCTGCTTGTGGAAAGTTGCGGACTATTTTTTTGCTCTCACCATGCGTTTCCTTACTTCTTTGCTCTCGCCATGCGTTCCCTTACTTCTTATTTTACCAATACACCACTGCTTCGTCGTCACCTAAAGTGCAATGGTCCGTTTCTGGGCGCAAGTGTCCCTAATTTTGACAGAGGCGCAAGTGTCCCGGGCGCAACTGCCTCAACACTCTTCTGGGCGTAAGTGTCCCGATTTTCGACGTGGGCGCAACTAAGCCTTTACCGTCACCAGTGGGCATACACCCTAATTTTACAAAACGACAGTGACTTTTTCATGTCGGATTCAAAGGTTGTTGGTTATAATATTCACCAGCACAATGCATCACTAAAAATGCTTGTCAAATTCAAATCGTCTAGTTTACTCATAGGTTACAAATAGTTCCAAAGAAGCGACGGCGAGATCAGGCATTACACTTGATGGAGCATTCACGAACCGCCACTGTAAAAATCTGCTATACCGTGGACAGTTTACCTTTAAAATAGCACCGCGCTTTATGTACGAATTTAAAGATGAACAAATTTAAACAATAACCGTCCTGTAAGTTCAGCAATGGCTTTGGAAATATCGAAACGATACCACAACTAAATAATGTGTGAATTTTATTTAACAGTAGAAGTGGTATTTGTCAAACAATTTGCCTAAATTGGCCATCGATATCGAAATCCTTCACCGTGTAGGTCAATGGATTTAGAATCACTGAATTTTTACCACAATTTAAATTTTGGTGAAAAACAAAGAAAGTGTTTTATTCAGTGATTCTATAATGAATTACCACGTAGTAACGGTCGCAACCATCACCATGGTTAATGGATTTGTGTGTGTGTGTGTAACTGGGCTTGCCACTCCGAAGCATCATTAATTGTGGTGAATGGTATAGTTGGACAGGATATTATTGACTAATCCCTTGGCAATAAAGATCTTACGTGTAAGGGTCTTTGACTATATACTATTGGACTGCTATGCCCCCTCCATTTCCCATATGATCACTGCTCCAAAAGTTGTCCACGAGCTGGAGCCCAATATAAGTCCCGCCCCGTAGCCGAAAATGGAGCGTAATTTAAAAACCGGAAAGCAAAAAAAATATTTCTCGGTGTATTCATCAGCAACGTGGATCATATAGGAAATGGAGGGGGAATAGCAGTCCATTAGTATATAGTCAAAGGCTTACGCCAATTCCCCAAAAAAAAAAGAAACATACCAGGACTGTGCCAAAACCATAGCCGCCGTAGACACTTATTCAATTATATTCTGTCCAACTATACCGGTTACCTACTATTTAATAATATTTCTTATTTCACTATATTTCTCGTTGGCACCGTATTATATCATGTTGTCTTTAATTTTGTAAATCACGTCCATCAGGTATTCAATTAAATATTATTTAGCACTCGCCGACCATTCCGAAAAGCTGCTTCTCGGTGTCGAAGGTCCGTCAACTGGTGCGAAGGATTCCCTGCGTTTGTTGATGACCCTTTTGAGGATGTCGGCCACGCCGTTGTTGAGGAGTGCGTTGATGCAACTGTTGGCTGACGATTGAGATGAAGGCGGTGGTGCTTGTTTCAGGAGTGCTTTTTGCTTTTGAAGGTCTTGTGCGTCCACGCAGGAGTACGAACGGTCGCGCTCATCGTTGAAAGAATTCTGGAAAGAAATAGTTCTATTAAGTCTATTTTTTTTGTAAGGAAGGAGATGAGTTCAACAACTATTTTGGCTAATAATAGGAAAACCTACTATAATTATTAAAAATTTACAGGCTGATGTCGCAGTTATGCGTCTTTTGTAAAATTGTCGTCAACTACCACAATCTTCCACTTTTGCTTCATTTGCGATTTTTAAAACTGATATAAATGGCACAATAGCATACAAAGAGTGTATATACTGAAAATCAGAAACATTTTAAGTAAAACGCCATTTGCTGTTAGTTGTGAAATTAATTTTAAATAGATCATCATCATCATCATAATATGAGGGAACATATGCTTAACCTGGGCAGCAGTGACGGTTCGCGGGGTTTTTTTCTGGTACGGCCGAGGAACAAGAGGTGGTAATACAGATAGGTGCGGTCACACAGCCAGCCGTCTCTGCAACTGACCCTACCTATCTGTATCACCACCTCTTGTTCCTCGGCCGTACCAGAAAAAAACTCGCGTACCGTCACTGGTGGCAATAAAGGTGGGTGCGGTCATTCACTCAGTGAGTCTAATTCTATCAGTGCTATTAGTCGGCCTGCTCAATTTCTACTTCCGTTGGCCGTACCATGCATCACGCCGCCAGCCGCCACAAACCTGTTCCCTCTCAAATCTCAAATTTAGAGTCAGAGAATGTCACAACGTCACATTTATTTGAGTTTATTATAAGGTATGTAAGTATTCGTAAATACTGGTAATTGGAGAAAATAATAGTTAATTGTACGAGTGTGGAATGTATGTAATTAGTCCCGTAAGAATATGCTTAATTTTCCTAAGGGACTAATGAGGAATTCCACATGAGTATAATATAACATTTTACCCAAAAATAGTCTCTAATTGAATGAAATATTGAAATAATATTTACAAAATTTTGACGTAATTACATAATTACGACCGACGTAATTATTCCGTGAGTCCGAGTTATTCTCTCACTAGTGGGTAATGAACAACATTGCTTCCCTCAAACGACTACAGTAATTCGCTTATTACACACGATTTTGGATAAAGATTATTATTATTATTTAAGCAGAAAGTAAAAATTCAAAATACATGATGTAAAGAAAATCGAAGAAATTGTGTACTGGGTGACTGTCTATAATTTATTGAGCCTCTTTTTGTGAAGTCGGTCGTACTGTGATGTAAAACGTAGGCTTACGGGCAGAGTATTGTAGATTTAATTAAAAATGAAATAATCTGAAAGTGAGGTTAGTTTCATAGTAACAAACGTCATACTCGTCAAAACGTTCAAAAGTAAAAAAAAAACATTTTGAGATGGATTTATGTGCACTCTTAATAAATTATCAATTATCGAGTTGATTTTTATTGTATCTACTTTATTTTTATATCTACACCAATGAACAAAAAATAAGTATCACCAAAGTATTTTTTTCTAAATCTTTGCCAGCTTCATAAAAAGAAGTCTCAAACAATTACAGTCATCTGACCTTTGCCAAGTGGGATTTAATTCGTAAGACTTTCGATTCGAAAGTATTTTGAAATGCAGGAGATGTGGGACTATTGGTTCATATGGCAAATTACACGTTGGATTTTTAAATTTAGGGCTCACTACACATGGGAATTTTGATCGTTGGACTTTATTACACGTGGGTCTTTTGATCGTAGAGCTTATGACAAGTCGGACATTTGATCAGTAGTGCTTATGATCCGTAGAATTTTTGATCCGTATATCATTGGTACAACACGTTGGACATTGATCGCAGGGCTTATGACACGTTGGACTTTTGATCAGTAGGAATTATGACACTTCGTACTTTTGAACAGTAGGAATTATGACACGTCGTACTTTTAATCCGCAGGGCTTATGACTCGTTGGACTCCTGATCTGTAGTGTTTATGACATATCGCACTTTTGATCCGTAATGATTTTGGATAATTAGGATCAGATCGTTTTTCTAGCTAAAAGTCGGCGATCCTGCTTTTAGCACTGGTAGGTAGTGTTTACTCTTAGCAACGCCCTTCAAAGTAAACGTCGCCTGAGAATCAGGGTTGGTCGATAATAATATAATAATAAGAAATGATGAAATCACCATAACTTAATTTTGATTTTTGCGTTTTGATTTTTCGGGTGTTAGAAATGGAGTACATCCAACGATTTGCCCAGCACAAGATATTTTCTGTTGAATAAATGGTTTCTTTCTGATATATACAGCAGTTGTCTAGCGCCTTAGAGGTTATTATACCTTGGCTCAAGCATCTCAGTGCTCTAAAGAATGTTTTCGCCGCCTTGATATACAAATAACTATTCTGTTACTGCCATTTATCACGTTAACCTTTGACTATATACTAATGGACTGCTATCCCCCCTCCATTCCCCATATGATCACTGCACCGAAAGTTGTCCACGAGCTGGAGCCCGATATAAGTCCCGCCCCGGAGCCGAAAATGGAACGTAATTTAAAAACCGGAAAGCAAAAAAAATATTTCTCGATGTATTCATCAGCAACGTGTAGAATGCAAATGCGAGCATATTTCGGCAACTCGGGTCCACTTTCCTGCCTGTTCTTTACAAGCAAAGCATCAACCCATAATTTTGGAAGTTCCGGATTTGATGGAAATCTAATACAGAATTTTAGGTTATAAGTCAAAAGTCAACTGACGTGTACATCAGCTGACGAGTATTATAACGGCGTTGGCATATATCCGTGGACGTATTGCAGCCTTTCGCATAGCAATATTTTGACATAGTGTGAATATTTGACAATATAAATGTTTATATATTCAAAAGTGTGAATAAATTGCAGGATATCACAATATGCAATGCGAGCTCATAGAGTCATATGTCATAGACACAAAATAGCTACCAATTTAGTAACATACCGCAACCATTTAGGGTCCCGCCGCGCCACCGTTGCTTGGAGACACACATGAAGCGGCACTAGCAGTCCAATAGTATATAGTCAAAGCTTTTGGATAATTGGGGTCAGATCGTTTTTCTAGCCAGAAGTCGGCGATCCTGCTTATAGCACTGGTAGTGTTTAGAAAACTTAAGAGTAAATTCATTTTCACTTGCACAGTTGGTGAATTTTGCTGCTGGCAGAGAGAGAAATATTGCAGTCATGTCGAAGATTATTATTTTTTTATTCAACTGAACTAATCTAGTCTTTTATGACGTGAATTGTCATTTTTAAATCAAACTGACAAGTCGAGACAATTTGTTATTAAATAGTGGCTTTTGCATTTAATGAAGTTCAAAAGCGATACATGGTAGAAATCTATTTAAGAAATGGCAGGAAAATCAATGGCGAATGGGTTTATGAGGAAAGAGATGAATAGAGATGATCTTCGAGAAGAATATCCTCTCATCATCTATTCGCCGTTTTATGGATATGTTTACGGAAACAGGAAACGTAAGTAGCAGAAAAGGCAGTGGGTCAGCAATAGTTAAAAATGAAAAAAACTATCGAGACAGTGAAGCAACGTCCACAGATTTCTGTACGAAACATGATCTACATTTTCATCCGTTTGCAAGCAGTGCACGAAATACTCCTCTAGACAGACCCCGAAGACAATCATTTTGTCGGCGCTTCAAAACTTCAAGTTTTTTTTCAAGGACGAATCATGGTTCCACCTCTCTGGCTACGTGAATTCTCAAAATATGAATTATACTCTGCATAGCAGAACATGGTAAGCATATAACCCATCTTACTTTTTTATTTTCTCCAACCAACCCTTTTTTTCGTATATTATGATAGTTCCAATCAGGGGCGGCTCGTTATATAGAGCCACGGAGCCATGGCACTACCTGTAGACTCAAACTCAGCAAGAATTTTTAACTGATTCTTCAAAAAACTTTTTAAACACCGCGTGAAAGTGAAGTGAAAGATTTTTGGTTTTTTTGTTTTTTTTTAGGATAGATTTTTTTAAATTTTTTATCCTATATTTTAGATTTCTTTATCCTTAATGATTGCTTTTTATACGCAACTGTGTTATTTTTTGCCGATAATTTCAAGTACAGTTTCTGATTTCTTGCCCTTCATTTCAGATTTTCCAATTTGAATTATTATTTTTTATGAGCGAATTTTGCTTTTTGGTTACTTTTTACCACCGTTTTCGAGTTTCTGGTCGGCAACTAATTTTGAGCTAAAGAGTTATTTTAGGAGCTGAAAATTGCAAATTAATTCTGTTTTCCTTGATTTTTCATTTTTTTTTTTTTGGTTTGCAATTTTTATTTTTAGACCAGCATTTTTTATTTTTTTGGCCTATATTGTAGATATTTGACCTGTATTTTTTATTTCTTCGTTCCAAATTTTAGAGTTTTTGCCCGAAATATTCTTTATTTTGGTTAAGCTTTTTGATTTTTTTTTGTTGAAATTTTCGGATTTTTGGTCTGCATTTTTTTAACGGCGAATTTTTGATATTTGTCTAAATTTTAGATTTTTTGTGCTTATATTTTAGTTTTTTACCTTAATTAAGAACTAATTCTGCAAGTGATTATTTTTTTTTACAATTTTTCAAAACATTGAGTGCAATTTCCGTTCCCTCCAGTGCAGTTTTGAGTCAAATCCTGTGGTTTTCATTAGCAATATTGCAAATATTTTTACAAGTAATGAAAAGTACACTCTTTCTGCATAGTTTTAGTAATTTTGGAGATAATTCTACAAGTGATTAATTTTTTACAATTTTTCAAAACCTTGAGTGCAAATTTCCTTCCTACAGAGTAAATTTTGAATTTATTCCCTTGTTTTCTGCAGGAGCATGTCGTTGTTGTTAGGAACTTTCATGTAATAAAGTTTTAAAAATGTTCAAATCGTCGAGTGCAAATTTCCTTCGCTACAGAGCAAATTTTAAGTTTTTTCGTATGTTTTCTGGGGCTAATATGGCAATTTTCGTACTTGAATTTTCAATCTTCTTGTTTTCATTTTTTATCGTTAAGCCCGGATCGTTTAGTCTTATTTTTTTTCTAAATTTTTGATCTGTTTGTTAAAATTTTCGATTTTTTGGTCCGCAATTGTGATTTTTAGGATCGAAGTTTTGGTCAAAGTTTTGAATTTTTTATTCTATATTTTAGATTTTTTTAACATAAATGATTGATTTTTATACGCGACTTTTTTATTTTTTTGCCGATATTTTCAAGTTTTTTTGATGGTTTTTGATTTCTTGCCCTTGATTTTAGATTTTTTAACTAGAATTATTATTTCTTATGGGCGATTTTTTTTTCTTTTTGGTTACTTTTTGACTAAAATCGATTAAATTTAATTCAAGTCTGAGACCATTCTGAACACTATTTGTCCATCAAATTTTATTGTGGGACTTCCAGAAACTGAGGTTTTCGAGTATCTGGTTGGCAACTTATTTTGAGCTAAAGAGTTATTTTCGGGGCTGAAAATGGCGAATTATTTTCGTTTTCCTTGATTTTTCAATTTTTTGGTTTGAATTTTTAATTTTTAAACGAGCATTTTTGATTTTTTTGGCCTATATTTTAGAACTATGGCCTGTATTTTTCATTTCTTCGCTCCAATTTTTTTGGATTTTTTTTGTTGACATTTTCGGCACTTTTTTAACCGCGAATTTTCGAAATTTGTCTAAATTTTCAATCTTTTAGGCGTATATTTTAGTTTTTTACTTTAATTAAGAGCGTATTTTTTATTGGTCTACACTTTGGATTTTTAACGTGTGTGATTGATTTTTATGTGCAAATTTTTAATTTGTTTGCCGGTATTAATTTGTATAATTTGTCATTTCCATCTTTCTTAATTTTGACATTTCAAACGCCAGTATCATCGGATCTAATACATTGTAAAAGTGGCTCTACCATCAACTTGTTCCACGAGCCGCCACTGGTTCCAATAGCCTGTAGGTTAAATGTCCTGATTTTTAATATACTGAAGGAAAAAAAATGAAACACTTAAAATTCTTGAAATTTCGACCATTTTCAAACCGCCATAGCTCCACCCCTTTCTAGCACCTCTGTGAAAAAGAAAAGTTTTTTTCTGGAAACCATGTCCAACTTTGACGATGTCTACGGTGTTGGAAAAATTTTGTCGACTCGATCCATCATAAAGGCATTCAAATTTTATCAATTCCCTATGCAGGACTCAAAGAACGAAGTTCCTGCGACGATTTGGCACCAAGTTGTGGGTGCTTGAAAAAAAGTGCCCATAACTTTGTGCCAAATCGTCCTAAGAACTTCGTTATTTGAATCCTGCATAGGGAATGGAACACATTTCAATGCCCTTTTGGTGGATCGAGTCGATATATTTTTTCCAACTCGGTACACGTTGCCAAAGTTGCCAAACGTGTTGTTTTTTGTTCGGGGTTGCAGGGTTCGAATAGGGATCATTCCAATCTGAGTTTACCTCCTTAAAGTAGAGGTTTTTTCGCAAAAGAATCATTAAATTTGGTTGAAAAGTCACTGAGTTATGTGCGAAAAACCTCAAAATGCACTTTTTTCAAACATCCATAACTTGGTGCCAAATCGTCGAAGGAACTTCGTTCTTTGAGTCCTGCTTGGCTTTAAAGAGGACACTTCAAAGTTTTTCGCCCTCAAAGATTCATCAAAATCAATTGAAAATACGCCGAGTTATGGGGGTTTGAAAATGGTCGAAATTTCACGAATTTTAAGTGTTTCATTTTTTTCCACCAGTGTATAATAGAAAGAAAATATAGTGTACACCTTGTTCGCGAAATCGTTTAGCGCCCTCGAGATTGTCATGCCTCGGCCGCAAGCAGTCTTGCCAACAGTCTTTATCTCGGTACTTTTTGCGGCCTTGGTATACAAATAACTATTCTATTTCTGGCATTTATCACGTTAACAGAATTTTAAACCAGTCAAGTACGCTATTTTCACCCCTGTGCTTTAGCTCTGATGATATTGAATGAATAATAAATATAACAACTCGTACCCATACCACTTGCTTTTAACTAAATGACAGAAAAATGCGTCAATAATGTCATAAAATCTTATTTATTTGAGCGGAAAGAAAAAACTATACATATTTTGTCAGTAATGCTTAGATTTTTCTTACACGTTTTGTCATTTAGTTGAAAGTTTCTCAAAATGTGTGGTATTCACGTACGCCAATTACTTTACAAATCAAAGATAACGTACTTTACTCACCGTTTGTTGTGAACACGAACCATGCCTGCTTCTCTCGAACAACAAGTCAGGATCATTATCACTTCGTTTCAAAGCCCTTTGCATAATATCCACCAATCTTTGCGAACAGTGCAACGCCTCCTGCACCTCCTCCAAAGTCAACAGCACCTGTTCCGCGGCCAGTTTCTCATTGAACTCCCTCTGAGTACTGCAAGTACTCTTACAATCCGAAATATCATCCCCGGTCCGATCATCGTTAGAAGGACAGAGGTACGGACTCGAAAGGTACCGATTGTGAGGATTGTTGTAGTTCAACCAAAAGTTGTTCCACTCCCCAACTTTGTTATCCACATCAACAATATCATTGGTGGCATTAGGGGTGTTCTTATTTCCGAAGAATTCGCTGTTAACACTCTCAATCCAACTTAGGTAACTAGCCGAGCTTGGGGAGGCGAATGTTTTGTTGTCGTCCCTCGCGTCCTTATCGGTGGCGCTTCTGGTGGCGTAATCCGTGCAATCTGACGAGGTCGAGTGTACCGTTTCCCTGTAGGACGCAGGGCCTAGCGAGCAGGAGGAGAACGATATCTTCGGTTTGTATTCCGAAATGCTCTCCAGGCTCTGTCTGTACGTGCTGTCCAGCGATCTTCGATATCTCTCGGGAGGCGGTAAGACCGGCGGTATGTTGAAATCATCCTGGCTCTTCGCGAACGAATCCTGCTTGTTCCTGAACGAAGCGCTGCTGGCTCTCCTCACCGTGGCGGAACGGTGGTGTTTCGTGGCGGCTGCTCCGAAGAGGATCAAATCGCTCGCCTCCTTCTCGCTCCTTAGCATGTACACGGCATTCGGCGAGCTGTTCGACGATTCCGATTGCGAATCCTTTGGACTAGTTTCACGCGACATGGTTTTATTATCGATGCAAACTTATCACTGAGGTGTCGAGGGGTCGGTCCTTCCGCACGAAGGGCGACATCACCATGCCTACGATTAACCAAAGCGATCTTACGTTTCGGTGGATATATCCGGTGCTTATTTAATCGATATGGTTAATTTACCGTGCAGCACATACTAATTTGGCGCGTATGGGAAACTTATTAGCATATATATATAAATAGATATTAATAATGTTTAAAATTGAAAATTTAAATATAGATTGTCCACTTTTTTAAATACATGTGAAATTTGTGGAATTAAGAAGCGTTAAATGAAATAAAATTAAATGTTGGCTACGATGAAATGGCATCTCTTAAACTTTAGAATAAAAACTTTGTTATTAATTGAAATTCAACTGCAACTTTATCAACAACTAAATTACGGTTTATATTGAGTAATGGGTTGTATGGATTTAAAAGTCGTTTTTATTTCAGCAATTGACACCAAAAATTCACACCAAAATTTATTTGTATTCTGCTCGTGGAAGATGTTGATGGTAGAGTCACTTATACAATATACCCCCCCCCCCCCCTTCACAGAAAGTAAAAACGATTTATCTTCTAGATCAAAGTAACTGGCGAATGGCCAATTTTGAACGCAATTAAAAAATGCATGTTTAACAACGAACAGTTATAACCCATTAAAAAATTATTGAAATTTAAGAAGTTGAATATATTCTCAAAATATAATAATTTAGGAGTTGCATGGAATTATTTCAGAATTTTTGAACAATTTCTACTATTTTTTATTTATTTTAGAAAATGATCAATTTTGAACGCAATTAAAAAATGCATAACAGTTATAACTCATTAAAAAATTATTGAAATTCAAGAAGTTGATTATATTCTCAAAATATAATAATTTAGGAGTTGTATGGAATTATTTCAGAATTTTTAAACAATTTCTACAATTTTTTATTTATTTTAGAAAATGGTCAATTTTGAACGCAATTAAAAAATGCATGTTTAACTACAAATAGTTATAACCCATTAAAAAATTATTGGAAATTAGGAAGTTGATTATATTCTCAAAATATAATAATTTAGGAGTTGTATGGAATTATTTCAGAATTTTTAAACAATTTCTACTATTTTTTATTTATTTTAGAAAATACTCAATTTTGAACGCAATTAAAAAATCCATGTTTAACTACAAACAGTTATAACCCATTAAAAAATTATTGGAATTTAGGAAGTTGATTATATTCTCAAAATATAATAATTTAGGAGTTGTATGGAAATATTTCAGAATTTTTGAACAATTTCTACTATTTTTTATTTATTTTAGAAAATGGTCAATTTCGAACGCAATTAAAAAATGCATGTTTAACAACGAACAGTTATAACCCATTAAAAAATTATTGGAAATTAAGAAGTTGATTATATTCTCAAAATATAATAATTTGGGAGTTGTGTAGAATTATTTCAGAATTTTTAAACAATTTCTACTATTTTTTATTTACTTTAGAAAATGCTCAATTTCGAACGCAATTAAAAAAATGCATGTTTAACTACAAACAGTTATAATCCATTAAAAAATGATTGGAATTAAGGAAGTTGATTATATTCTCAAAATATAATAATTTAGGAGTTGTATGGAATTATTTCAGAATTTTTAAACAATTTCTACTATTTTTTATTTATTTTAGAAAATGCTCAATTTTGAACGCAATTAAAAAATGCATGTTTATCTACAAACAGTTATAACCCATTAAAAGATTATTGGAATTTAGGAAGTTGATTAAATTCTCAAAATATAGTAATTTAGGAGTTGCATGGAATTATTTCAGAATTTTTGAACAATTTCTACTATTTTTTATTTATTTTAGAAAATGGTCAATTTCGAACGCAATTAAAAAATGCATGTTTAACTACGAACAGTTATAACCCATTAAAAAATTATTGGAATTTAAAAAGTTGATTATATTTTCAAAATATAATAATTTAGGAGTTGTATGGAATTATTTCAGAATTTTTGAACAATTTCTACTATTTTTTATTTATTTAAAAAAATGCTCAATTTTGAACGCAATTAAAAAATGCATGTTTAACTACGAACAGTTATAACCCAATAAAAAATTATTGGAATTTATGAAGTTGATTATATTCTTAAAATATAGTAATTTAGGAGTTGCATGGAATTATTTCAGAATTTTTAAACAATTTCTACTATTTTTTATTTATTTTAGAAAATGGTCAATTTCGAACGCAATTAAAAAATGCATATTTAACAACGAACAGTTATAACCACCAGTGGTGGCTCGTGGAACATGTTGTTGGTAGAGCCATTTAAACAATATACCCCACCCCCTCCATTTTTGAAGAAAGAAAGAACGATTTATCTGCCTAGAGATCAAAGTAACTGGGGAAAATGTGTTTTAAGAACTAATTAAAAATTCTTGCTGACCTTGAAACTACAGGTAGTGCCATGGCTCCTTAGCTCTACATAACGAGCCGCCCCTGATATATTGAATTAATGTTTTAATTAACGGTATATCCACTTTATACAAACAATCGGGTGTGCGAGTAAAGCGTAGTTTTGTTCTACAAACTAACGTGTTTCTTAACAATTCTAAATTACATTGTATGTAATTTATTTCAATATAAACGTATCCATTGTTGGCCATTACATCCCATTAAAAGCACACATTACGGTACATGAAAGCTCATACTTTCCCGTCATGAGCAGATCCGCTGCCCTCGGAAAAAAAAACATGGCCCATTCATTACTCAAACTAATGTTGCTTTGTTACACGATTTATTGTACGATTTTTTTTTTAAATGCGCTAAACGGGTAATTTAATATTACAACATGGAATCGGGGCGAGCCTCGTGGGTCCTTATTAAAATCTTGTAATGCATTCAACGGGTGCGAATTAATAATCAAGAGTCAAAAAAACCCAATCAATCCAGAAAAAAATAATTTCTTCAGACAGTCGCAGAAATATGTACCTAGCAGTTTGCAATCTGCCATAACTAAATAAAAATTTTATTGGGCTCGTAAAGATGCACTTCTTTGCCCATTTAACCGTTTCTCTATCTCTTATAGTTTCCGAGATCCCCATAGAAAACATTGAAATTCTATGGGCATATCGGAAACTATGATATAGAGAAACGGTTAAAAGGACAAAGAAGTGCAGTTTTACGAGCCCAATATAGTTTTTATTTAATTATGGCAGATTTCAAACTGCTAGGTACAGATTTCTGCGACTGTCTGAAGAAATTATTTTTTTCTGGATTAAAGGGGTGCCCGTAACTCACCCTGTATAGGTAATTACTAATCTTTTTTTTACAATTTCTTTATGTATTATTATTTATATTTGTTATTGTACTAGGCTGAAACTCCTCTGGTCAATTGCCTCTTGAGGTCATTTGTAAAAGTGTCTCAATAAATATATTATCTCTCTCTCTCTCTCGTCATTCAAAATTTTAAAATAAATTAACAAATATCTAACCCATAATTTACAAACAAAGCTAAATCATTTATAGCTGTAAATTCAGAAAATATTCTTGCAATAAACATTAATTATATCATAAATTGCCATAATTAGTTTCGAAATTTGACACTAGAAAAAAAAAATTTCCCCACTTTTAATAAAAGCTACAAATAATCTGCAAGCAACTTTTTCAAATTATATTTTGGCATTTGATTAGTTCAATTTAGAAATTGATAGTCTCGAATCGATAAAATATAAATATTTCATATTTAAGGTTATAATTGTTTGAATTTGGCGCGAAAACAACTTTTCAGGGACATTTCAGTGGCAGCACTGTTTTCAGAGTACGTTGCCATTTATCAATCATCACCGTTCCTCGTATCCCGGATGCCCGGATTGTCCGGAAATGAACAATTGGTTATAGTTTCATCTGCCTCAACCCCCGAATTTTTAACACAAAAAACCGGAACACTATAATGCCAATAGCACCGACACACTCGAAACGGTGCAACTGAACCAATCTCTGACAGCAAAGTAAGTAAACAAAACCTTTGTACAGGTTAATTAACTACCACAGATTGCATGGCCTCACGTTCAGCGATCCCCATATTCCCCGTTTCAGCAAAATGGCCACGACTGAACAGTTCTCCCTGAGATGGAACAACTTCCACTCGAACCTCACGACGGGCTTCCACGACCTGCTCGAGGCGGCTGACATGGTGGACGTTACGCTTGCCGTCGAAGGACAGTTCCTACAAGCGCACAAGATCGTGCTCTCGATCTGCAGCCCGTACTTCAAGCAGATCTTCAAGATCAGCCCCTGCAAACACCCGATTGTGATACTGAAAGACATCGCCCATGACAACATGAAGGATATACTCGAGTTTATGTATTTGGGGGAGGTGAACGTGCTGAGGGAGAATCTGCCGTCGTTTTTAAGAACCGCGGAGCTGTTGCAGGTTAAGGGGTTAACTGGTGATGATTCTGTAAGTATTGTATGATAAATTTCTAGCCTGTACAGTTTGTTATTAAAACGGTTACTGACCACAATGTGCAAGGCATGTTTTCCTCTCATGACCTCTGTCTCGATTTCGGTATACAAAATTTAAATACAGTAGAACTCTGATAATCCTAATTAAATGAGAGTAAAACTCCGATGATCCTAATCAAATGAGACCCTATTAAAGTAACTGAATGATGAAAAAATGGTAATTTCTTAAAATGTTATTTTACTGATATACATAACCTAGTAATGATGAAGGAATACAATATAGAGTGCGACAAGTGAATCGTCTTAGTTTGTGGACAGATTGTGTCTTTTAAAGAGTTACATTTGTATGTATTTAATTTTTGTCCCACTAAAATGGATTCAGATAATTAGCGATTCGCATAGATGGAGTTCGGATAATCGGAATTCTACTGTATATCATAGTATGGTATTATCATTGACTTAGGGCCGCTTTTACAATAGTCGGTTAAATTAAGGTGAACACTATCTCCGGATTAAATGCGAAAATACGCTTTTACAATGCCTAGTTAAAACAGGGTTAGGGTTAAGAAGCAGATAATTCGCAGTTACCTTATCCGGCACGATAAATCTTGGTTAAATCGCAGGCAATGCGCACAGCAAGCACACGCACCATACCGGTATTATAGCGATTTGCAATCGGTATTACATACAGGGGCCGTTAGAGGGCGACAAACTAGTTTCTAAGAAACATGCATTCTGGCATATTTCTAGGTGGAATATTGAAAATAAGCTTGAGGGGGTCAAAACACAACTTTCCTACCTTTCCGCAAGCAAAACGAAAAATGCCAATTCTATAAACTGCGCAACCGCATGTATCCGCAATGCTGCCAACGTTGGCGTTTCGGGAGAAAATCTATCTAAGCGTTTGTAAAAGGCAGCGTGTGTTAACTTAGAGATAAACGATGGGATTAGTTAAAGAGGGTATAAGTTAACCATCATTTATCCGACGATTGTAAAAGCGGCCCTTATTAGAATATATCGCTAACTCCCTAATACCTCAGTTGAAGCTTACAGAAAGGTAGGAAGAACTGTGTATCCTCTCGCCAGACCAACGTGAATGCTTTATTCAAAAACGTCCATCTCTAATAACTTTATTTTTAATTCTATATTATTATCTTTAACTATGTGTTTACAAACTTTCCAAATAAATAATAAATGCATCATAATACTCAGATTGGAGTACAACAATTTTAGACCACCAACAACCTGTGCTTTTAAAAATACGATCTTTTTTAAAATTGTTGCTATACATAAAATGCTTTCAAAATTATGTATAATCCATTCACGATCAACTTTTAGTTAGGGTGACATTTCTATTGGCACAGTTTAGTCATCTTGTTTTGAAAATATAATTTATGAAAGTTAGTCGTGCAATCTTGCCAGCAATATTTTCTTGTCGCTTTCCCATTGACAATTTTTTTCATGCAAATAAGATTGTGATAACTTGAAAAAAAAATACAAAGAATTTTAATATGTAATAGAAATTTTTTATTCATGTTATCGTATTAATGGTGCTTTATGTTTTAAAAATTAAATTATCAAACTTTGTTTTGACGATTTTCAAAATTTCCTGCTTCAAACATAATAAAAAAAGATCATGGCTTGCTTTAAACTAGTGATGGGTAAGATCGATCAAAAAAGATCGAGTACTCGATCTTTGCAAATGATCGAGCCGCTCGATCTTTTCAAGTCGCTCGATCTTTTGATCGATCATCGCCGCTCGATCATTCGATCCATCATCGCCGCTCGATCATTTGATCCATCGATCTTTTTTGAAATGCCTGAAAAGGTAGTGATAACCACTTTTTGTATTTTTCATGATTTGTACATTTCTGAAATTAAAATTCATCAGAGATTGTAAAAATTAAAGAAATCCAGTCAAAAATAAATATTTTGCAATGCAGTGAATTTTAATTCAAGTTTTAGCAAAAAGCTAGTGATAGCCACTTTTTAGATTTTTTGTTTCGATCATTTGATCGATCAACGCCGCTCAATCTTTTGATCGATCAATGCCGCTCGATCTTTTCGAGCCGCTCGATCTTAACAAGTCGCTCGAGCAGATCGAGCAAAAGACGAGCGGCTCGATACATCAACTGATCGATCACCGATTGATCGATATTTGAGATACTCGATCTTGCCCATCACTACTTTAAACATTACAATAAATGTATCTGGTAGTGAACGTGCTGAATAAAGTATCGTGTGAGCCATGAAATTTTGTTTCAGAGTTGGCTGTGAAATAAATGAGTTATGTCGCATATTATTACGTCATGAGACTAGATTACTTCAATTGAATTAGATTGAAAAAAAATGACTTAATCTCAGACATGACTGCTATGTTTCTCTCTCTCGGGCATGGTCAACTATGAAACAAAATTCTGTGGCTCACACCTTATGATTAAAATTTGTTTTTATCAAGGGTGGCTTAGAAAAACAAATAATTATGATGTCATGGACATTACTATTAATTTCAAACAATTTCCAAATTTACATTTGCATTAAAACAACAAAATGCATTTTAACCCACATTTGCCCGAGATTTCAATTAAAGGAAAATAAATGATATGTTTCTCTAAACCAAGTAATTAAGATTTAAAAACACAGAGAGATTATTTTTCACTTCAAATGTCAATGAATAATCACTGAACGTACTTATTGGTATAAAGAAATGATAGATGGCGCTGACAATATTCTAGATATAATTTTAAGAGTAACTTTAAAATAGTCTGCGGGCATATTTGGTTTAAACAACAATTAATAATAATTGTCTTTTATTTCAACGGAAACATAAAATATAATTATTCCATGGTTAGCAGTGAAACTAAAATAAAAACATTTAATTACATATTTATGTGTGTAGAAATATGGCGAAGTTCAGCTTTACATATGATAGCTGTTTTTCAACTTAACCTAAGACATTAAAAACCTAACAATATTATGTTCGAAAAGCGATGGATAATGCATTACATTTAAAAAAAAAATACATTTTTTTAATTCAAGCTTTATACAATAAATAATTTTTATAGAGCAATACAAATTTTTGTTTACTAACTCCAAATTCTAACATGTAAGTCGGGCAGTGGTTTATTATTTTACTAATTTAAACTTTATTTTTAGCAAAGTGAAACGTCTTCGAAAAAAGACGAAAAACTAGACTCGATAGGAGACCCGGACGACGACCAAGAGTACAACCAAATTATAGAGGCCGAAGCGGCGATGCTCACGCAGTTCACTTCGGCCATGCCTTCCTCCACACCAAAGCCGGCGCCGAACACGAAACGGCAGGCCAGGAACCCGATGAACCACTCGAACACGAAAAAAATCAAATCGGAATACGCACAATCGAAAGCCAATCAGCAGCAGCCGCACAAGACGAAACCCGCCGACACGTACAAAACCGAACAGGAGGACGTGCAGATGGATCCGGTGACGAATATAAAGTACGAAATGCCTTACGAGAACGAGGACATGGTCAAGGACGTCGTCGGCAATATCGAAACGAACGTCGGTAGCATATCGATGAGTTTGGAAACGACGAATTCTCAGGACCAGGGTGAGTTTGTTTTGTTGGTTTTTTTATTTTCCGCTGATTTATTTGCTATGCCCTTTTTTTATTTTTGTGAAGCATTTTTTTTGTTATTATTTACGGTGTTATAATTTTTCACTGGAATTTTGTCCTTACCAAAACATAATTTATTACTTTCTGCGTTTTTGGTAAAATTTCTTGTTATTGATAATTTCCATCATGAAACGCAGGTAGATTTATAAATTCAGCCTTATTGGGTATTAACACGTTCGCTGCCATCGACGCGCTAGTGTGTCCGACTTTATATTTGTGTAAATGCAATCCCAATTGCGGTGGCAGCGCACATGTTAACCACGAGATTTTAATGCAATTGGACTTCCTGATTCAAAACAATAATGCTAATAGAGAAATTTTAATTTTCTAACTAGCCTTGACAAATGATCAAGGCTAGATTCTTTCTGCGGAAATTATACCGTGAGATCAAAAATTTAAAAATAGTTGGCAGCGGAACTCCTGTCAGTTACCTTGTGTTTTAAGGGCTGCCAACTATTTTCGACTTTTTGATCTCTCAGTATTATTTCCACTAGATGTATGATTTACCATCAAGATATTCATAATGGACACTTAAAATGTACATCTAGCAAAAATAAAATAGTTTGTGAAGAAAGATCTAACCTAAATCATTTGTCAAGGCTATTGCAAAGTTAAAATTTAAAATGTTTTTTTTTTCCACCTAACATGACTTGGTAATTTAACACGTTCGCTGCCACCGATGCGCTAGTGCGTCCGACTTTATACTTGCGTATGTGCAATCCCAATTGTAGTGGCACTGAACGTGTTGAAATAGCTTTATTGTCTAAAGTCAGAAAGATTTCTAATAGTCGATTGGACTTATTATTTAAATACAAACAATATTCTTTGTGAAAAGTTAACATATACGATGTATTTTTTTTTGCTATGTTTATTACGTATTTCTGCCTAATATCTACTTAACTCTGATTTTGTTTTTAAGTTAGTTAGACAAAAATTAAAGATTTTATCTGCTATGAATTGTAAATACTGAGTTTCTAGAATATAAGACTTGAGATTTAATGAGAAATATATATGTCATATACTTGTTTCTCATTGATCACTTGGTGAAACATTATGTTAATATAGGTTTATAAATAAAAATTCACTTGGTTTGTTTCACGATTAAATTATTTTATTATCAACTAGTTTCGGCTTAGTGCCATTTTCAAGAATGATGTACAAACGAAATTTTATGGATTATATATATATTAGGTGACCGTCGGTCAGGTAATAAGGGCATTTAATATCGGGGAATTCCAAAGTTCCTCGTTGTCATTGACCACATGTTTGCCGGAGGAACTTTGGAATTCCCCGATATTAAATGCCCTTATTACCTGACCGACGGTCACCTAATGTATATATATAATCCATAAAATTTCGTTTGTACATCATTCTTGAAAATGGCACTAAGCCGAAACTAGTTGATAATAAAACAATTTAATCGTGAAACAAACCAAGTGAATTTTTATTTATAAACCTATATGAGAAATATATATTGTTAGATGACTGTATGACTATAAAGCCATTTGATAAAGGTGGCAAGTTCCTGGTCAATTAATATATTTGCGCCAACTTCAAAAATATAAACAAGTTGTCTCTTGTAATGGCAAAACTGCCAAAAAGTATACTCGGAACTGTAGGAACTGTACAAGGGCTTACGCTGACATAGTGTGTAAAATGTGCGCAACACAGTCACCAAAAATTTCAGGAGGAGGAAATATGTGAAAATATTTCTTATTTTATTTACACACACTAATGCATTTATATAGAGTGGTTTTATTTTTATTGTGAGGGTATACAGGGTGCGGCATTTATACTGGTTACCCGAAATGTTATGGAAACGAAAGATTCAGAGAAAAAGTGTTTTAAATTAAATATATTTGCCACAAAGGGGCTAATGCAGGAGGCATATATATTATCAATTATAAGTGGGTTTTCAAGGTCAACTTGTGATTTTTAAATAGAGGCCTATAATTTTCATTTCACTTTTCACGAAAAATAAACATGTTTACTCAGAAGCAGATCGTAAATATGCATCTACAGCAGCGAAAGGGTTAATAAAGTAATTATTAATTACGTTTAATTGATATTGTGTTAATTTTTCTTAATTAATTAAATATTGCAAAAAATAAGCATTGAAGAGAAAATGTTTTTGATTTATGTACTCTAATTCGTAGATTCATATGCCTTATTAAAAATTACAGATTGACCTTGAAATGACCTTGAAAACCTGCTTAGAATTAAAAATATGTATGCCTGCTGCATTGGCCCCTTCATAACAAATACATTTTATTTGAAACATTTTTTCTCCGAATCTTCGCTGCCACAATATTTTGGATGTCCAGGATAAATGCCGCACCCTGTATAGGGGCGCCAACTGAAATTGTGTCGACACCTGGGCCAATACCATAGAGTATTTCTCAAATGGAAAGAAGCCCGAGACAATGATATCGTATCACGTGGCCCAGCAGGCCAAAGTTGTGAGACATGACTAACATGTCTCATGACGGTTCACGTTTTAACTGATTTTAGAATTGGGCAAGAACAAAAAACCAATATGATAAGCGAAACAGCTTTGCCAATTTATTATTAAATAACAAAAATGTAGCGAAAGGTGTAAAGATATTTCAGAAATTTAAACGATTGTGGTGTGTTAATCGATAAATATCAACTCTGTTATTTGCTAAATGAAACAGCTTTGCCAATTTATTATTAAATAACAAAAACGTCGCAAAAGGTGCAAGGATATTCTTGAAATTTAAACGATTGTTGTGTGCTAATTGATACAAATTGTCCAAATCCTTTTCACACGGTTATAACACTATCTTCTTTCTCTTCCCCATTGTACCATTATGTCCTGATGAGCTTGGATTCCAATGAGGAGACAGGAAGCAGGCTCAATGTTTAATGATCGACTGTCAAATACAAGTGGCGCCCTCTCTTGATGAGCCGCACTAATACATGTATAAGGACCGCTCTTAAGGCGAACAATACACACCCCTATTTAACCTTCCAGTAGCCGCATGAAATTTTTAAACAGTAGTAGTCGCATCTGACTCACAACGGTACAGATTTGGCCCAAAAATTTTTGCAAATGTGGTTTAATAAGCAAAAATTAAGGAAACTTGAACTGAAATTTTCAAACCTGGTTTCAAAAAAAGGAAGGTGATGTTTTAAAATTGGTTAAATAAATATACAGGTTGCATAGGAAAGTCCCTTTAACCTGAAAATTCTTGCGGAGAGAGCTACAGCTATGCAATCTGAATCTGAGGTAACGGTATAGTAAACCGACTACGTCCGGCCTAATGCAACTGATAACAGCACGCCTACTGCTACAAAGTTGTAGATAATCAATTAATTAGTACAAAATGGCATTTGGTTCACACGAATGAATTGACGCCTGTATACCCAAAAACTTCCGATAGCGATGCACTCCACTTTGTGTAAACATCTGAAAGGAATGCAGAAAGCTGCACAATTTATTGCATAAATACGTCAATTTGTATGCGGTTGAGATTATGCTATCAACCGAGCGCCAATACCTTTTAGATTATAATGCATTTTAAATTAAATTAAATTTGGAAAGTTTCATGTCGATGGTAATTGTCTTTATATTTTTTTAAGTCGCAAAAATAATTATTTTTTTTTAAATTATGCTCTGTTCATATGAATTTATCGCAAAATCTATGGATGAGGTGTTTGCTGTTTTTTTTATAGAATTTTAATCCTGAATGTATTTTGAATAAATTTGGAAAGTTTCATGTCGATGGAAATTGTTTTTATATTTTTTTGAGTCGCGAAAATAATATATTTTTTTTTAAATCATGCTCTGTTCATATGAATTTATCTCAAAATCTGTGGTTGGGGTGTTTACTGTTTTTTTTATAGAATTTTAATCCGGGAAGTATTTTGAGTAAATTTGGAAAGTTTCATGTCGATGGCAATTGTTTTTATATTTTTTGAGTCGCGAAAATAATTAAAGATTTTTTTAAAATGTATGCTCTGTTCATATGAATTTATCTCATCCTAAACGTATTTTGAGTAAATTTCGAAAGTTTCGTGTCGATTGCAATTGTTTTTATATTTTTTTAAGTCGCGGAAATAATTAAAGATTTTTTTTAAATTATGCTCGGTTCACATGAATTTATCTCAAAATTTATAAATGGGGTGTTCGCTGTTTTTTTATAGAATTTTAATCCTGGAAGTATTTTGAGTAAATTTGGAAAGTTTCATGTCGATGGCAATTGTTTTACAGGCGTTACAGTACCGTAAAACGTCGCAATCTGTATTGCATTCTGCTACATTTCCGACATGTGAATATGCAGAGTAGAATCATCGCACATCGCTTGCGGACATTGTTGGGTATACAGGCGACAATTCATCTTATCTGTTTGAACCACACGTTGTTTCCTACTATTTTTTTTTTTTTGGCCTCGGGAATGTAACCCATATGGCCAGCTCATGGCGGCTGATATATTGTATACCAGGTCTATAAATATGAAACCGGAATTTTTGTATAGAAAATACACGTTTATTGTATGAACATTATAAAATAAATATTTTATGTATTGAGTATTGCTCATCGCTAGCTATACATTTTTCCCACCCGTCTGACAATTTGTGGATGCCACGCCAAAAAAACCGTTGCTCTTTTGAGGCAAACCAGTCATCGAGCCATTTTCGTACATTTTCATAAGAAGTAAAGCGCTGCTCGGCAAGTGCGTGTCCCATCGATGCAAATAAGTAGTAATCGGACGGAGCCAAGTCTGGAGAGTAAGCCGCATGCTAAAGTATTTTCCAATAAACGCCTCAATCGTTTCCTTGACCAGTTTTGCTGTGTGTGATGGTGCATTATCATGAAGCAAAATCACTTTGTGTTGCTTTTTTTGATATTCTGGTCGTTTTTGACGCACATCTCGATTCAAATTGATCATTTGTTGTCGGTAGCGTTCAGTATTAACGGTTTCGCCAGGTTTTAACAGCTCATAATAGATCATACCCTTCCGATCCCACCAAACACAGAGCATTGTCTTCCCTCCATAGCGATTTGGCCTTGCAGTCGATGTCGATGGTTCGTCTGGAGTTACCCATGATCTTTTACGCTTCGGATTGTCAAAATATATCCACTTTTCATCGCCAGTCATAATTCGATGGAGAAACTGACTTTTTGTACCTGGCGAGCAGCATTTCGCAAGTGCTTTTTCGGTTTTCCTGCTGTCTTTGATTCAGTTCACGTGGAACCCATTTTCCCATGTTTTGGATCTTACCCATGGCTTTCAAACGTATGGAGACGGCTTCTTGTGTCACATTTAATTGATCCGCGAGTTGTTGTTGCGTTTGAGCGTCATCCTCATCCAATAATGCTTACAATTCGCTGTTTTCAAACAGTTTCGGTGGTCTTCCACGTTCTTCGTTTCTCACGTCAAAATCGCCACTTTTGAATTTTTTAAACCACTCAAAGCACTGTGATTTACCAAGAGCATGTTCACCGTAAGCTTCGACAAGCATTTGATGCGATTCTGCCGCAGTTTTCTTCAATTTGTAACAGAAAATCAATGATGTCCACAAATCTTAGTTTCCAGGCACAAAATTCGACATGTTTAATGCTATTACAAACTATGCTGTTGTATGAAACTTGTATTGTAGTCAATTACATTGACAGCCAGGGATATCTATGGGCAAATTCTGGTTTCATATTTATAGACCTGGTATACAAATTGGTGAATAAATGAACAAATGAATAATGCCAGACGTATACACAACAACCGTGGACCCGACCGAATATTTCTCGATCCCCGAGAAATATTGGGGGTTCGAACCCATACGGCTCGAGGTGCAACCGGCACAAGCGCTCGCCTGAACCCACTACACCAACGGGCCGCCCTTCCTGCTAATTAATTGATACTCTACAACTTTGTAATTGGAAATTTTCCTCTATCTCGTTTCATTTTCGATTTGCACTGGGGGCGCTGTTTTTGGTTGCATTAGGTTGGGCGTAGGCGCTGTACAATACCGTTCGCAAGAATTTTTAGATTAAAGGGACTTTCCTATGAATCGTGTATACACAAAAAAACTTAAAATAACTTCTTATCTCTTTTCCATTGTAATAAAACTGTTGGAGCACGTTCTACATTTATTCCCGAAATTTCTTAGAATCTCGACCTCGGGCATCGAGAAGGATTTTAAATTGTTCAACGTACTTAGGGTTGCCAGGTGTCCCGATTAATCGGAATTGACCCAATTTTCATTCTCGAATCCCGGCGTCCCGATGAGATCTTTCGGGACGGTTAAATGTCCCAGTTTATCGCTTTTTCGATTCTTACCAAAGTTTGGTGTTGTAATTACTTAAAATAATTTTTTTAAATAAATCACGTAGTGATGTAGTGCGAGCGGCCGTCGCTCAACCCTACTCAGGTCTACACTATCGAATTAGAGCACATGACCAAGTCTATAAAGCTCCTGCGCTCACTAGAATAAAGATTTCTAACATGTTTATGTCCTTCTAACAATGAACATTTCATAGAAAAATGTTTGATTTATTGATAAAAATTTGCACGACAACAAAATTTAACATGGGATATACAATTTTTATGATGTAAATGTTTCAAATTCGAGGCTCACCATGGGGATCTCGCTTATTCGAAGAGATAGAGGGTATGTTTAAATTTGGCACTTTTGCAGAATTTTATGCTGATTAATAATCCACTGCAAAAAATTACTTACATTGTTTTGTTTTTTAGTTTAGTCTGGAAAACTGATTTCCGTTTTTTCTTTATATCTTCGTTATTTGAGGTGATATTTAAAAACGGTAAATACGTTCTTACAGCACTTTTTTATTATCTAATAGATGGCATAGGTTTTTTTGTTGTAACAGGTTTCCTTTCTTTTGAACCATCAACAACTTTCTTATTTCTTATGGACGCCATTTTTAATTTTTATCGCATCTCAATGCTCATTTTTTTGTGATGACAATATAACACAAATTTTAACATTAACATTATTTTTCACGAAATAGAAAAAGTATCATTTACTTGCACTTGCATACAATTTGTCAAATCGTAACATTTATTAAATAACATAAAAAAATTATTGTCAGTAAACACAAAATGTCAATTAAAAACAAGTATTTTTAAAAATAATTAAATGCTTTAATATTTGTGGATTGGACACTCGCTTCACGCCCTGCGGCCATTCAGGGCAACTTGTCGTATATAGACACAACAATAATTTCTCTTAAACAACATATTTAACAACGTCTAATAAATTATGATTCAATATTACATAGCAGATAAAATCAAACAGTAGAATTAGAATTAGAATTAACCAAATTAATGAATCCGAGTAAAGTAGTTATTACAGCACCATTATTATTTAACGGTTTGTTTTTCGTTTGCGTATCTCGTGCTCAGTTGTGTTATTTCCACCATTAGTTCCTTTATGAGTTGTGCATGGTAAGTAACGATACTAATAATAATAACCAGAGAACCCTGCCCCCGTCTAATATTTCAGCGAAGTGTGGCGAGTGCGGGAAAGTCATGCGAAGGAGTAGCATACGGAGGCACATTTACGACGTGCACGTCCCTTCGCAACAGCTGCCCTGTGATATTTGCCATAAACTGTTTAAAACCATGAACAGCCTAACCACGCACCTGATCACCATTCACAAACAGTTCAAATCGCACAAAAATAAGGTCAGGCTGAGAGCGTTGACGTAATTTTCATTGTTGTTTTTGTCGTTTTTGGAATAGCGGAGGAAAAACGAGCCTGAAAAAGTTGTGTGGCTGAAATTGTTGAAGCAGTTTGGTGATTGAATATTGTGATTTAGGGGGTTGTCGAAGCACTGAAAACCAATATATATACCGTGTGTTCGATAAAAAACGCCCAATGCCATAACTCTGTTATTTATTGACCGATTTGAATGAACTAAAAAATAAAGTCAATGCCTGTTTAAATACTGTAAAATGATGGTAATTATATATTTTTTCAAAATCAACTTCATTGCCAAATGATAGTCAACTTTTAATTTTTAAATGGCTTTAAATAAAATACATTTCTAATTTTATAATATTAGCCATTGTTTTTCTGAATCCAATTATGCCCCTTATGTTGGTTTTAAGTGAATATTTATGCCAAAAAAGGTAATAATAAATCTTGTTCACATGATTTTTTTGGTAATAAAAGTAGTGTGCCTTGAAAAAAATTCGAATCGACAAATGCCATTTATTGTATAAGTAATGTCAACCATTTGTTATTAGTGTGTGTTTCAGACATAATCATGAACAATAGCGAATTAACAGACATGTTCCAAATTTATTTTCTATGTAATAGAAATCGAAGAGCTGCAGCACGGATTTATCATCTACGGTTTCCAAAGCGGCGAATACCAGAACCTAAAATTAGAAGGCTAGAAGGAAATTTGAGACGATATGGAGCCTTTAAAAAGTCAAAGACAGTGGATCAACAATTTCGTGGACTTGCAGAGTTCGACGATCTACTTAGAGTTTACAATAATCACAGAACATCTAAATCACAAGTGAATTAATACTTGCACTACTTATTTATTCTATTCTACATTGAGTTGTAACATAGGTACTTATTTATTGGGTGCTTATTGTTCATGTCTGACATAACCTTACAACAAATGATATTTGTCACATTTTTTCCAAGGCACGCTAATTATAATTTTTTTAAAATATAATTTTAAATGGAAGATTTATTTTAAATTTTTTCGTCCAAAATATTGAACGAAAAACAACATATTGGGTATTATTGGATTCAGAAAAATAATGTTGAAAGTAAAAAAAATAAAACATTATATACTGCCATTTAAAAATTTAAAGTTGACTATCATTTGGCAATGAAGTTGATTTTCAAAAAATATTTATAGTTTTAAACAGCCATTGACTTTATTTTTTAGTTCATTCATATCGGCCAATAAATAACAGAGTTATGGCGTTGGGCGTTTTTTATCGAACACACGGTATAGTCAGCGATTAACTACGTGAATATGAGTGTTGAAATTCGAGATGTGATTTTTTTATATGTTTATGAAATTGTTTTTCTGTGAAGACAACCAAAAACTACATTAAAAATTTGCTACTTAATTCTATTTTCTATTATATTAACCCTTTGAACTCGAGGCCTTTTTCGCTCGGGCGAACCAGCAACTCGAGATGATTTCGGCTGTATTAGAGAAGTGTTTACAGGTACTTTAAAATCATTGGGTTAGGTTATGTTAGGATGCATCACACCTTCCGGACGCCTTAGCAGCGCCGCTCAAGTAGACGCATCAAACCGCCTGGGCGTCGTAGCGACGCCGCTCGAGTGCAAAGGGTTAAAGCTTTGTCTCCAATGTGTAATATCTTTTTGTAAAAGTCATGTGGTGACTGTGGAAATTTTGGTGTGATAGTGATAAAAATGGAGGAGCTTACTCTTATCCGAAGATCCTGTCACTCACTTTTTAAGACTGAAACTTCCAACTATAGAGGAGCATATTTTCATTATGATACAGACAATTGTTACTCAGTGGCGGCTCGTGAACTTCTCTAGTGGAGGCTAAGGGAAAGATGTGAATGCGTCTCTGCAACAACTAGATATGGGCGAAATGACTCTTTTGAGAGCTGTCACACTGAAAATAGTCAGTGAAAAGGAGTGAGAAGAGAAATTCACTTTTCACATGGGAGTAAATTTCTCCTCTCACTCCTATTCACTACTCTTTTCAGTGAGGCAGCTCACAAAAAAGAGTCATTTCGTCCATCTCTAGTTGTTACAGAGACGTGTTAACATCTTTCTCTTAGCCTCCACTAGGGAAGATCACAAACCGCCCCTGGTCTACACTGCGTAACAATTTACTTTCATTCCCATGTGAAATGTAAATTTCTCCCTAAAATAGTAGAGAAGAGCAAAAAAAATCCACATGAGTCAATTAACTCCACGACGCACTTCTCAGAATATAGCCGGGCCCACACGATGCTACGAACCTTTGCCTCAAATGTTTGCTTCCAAGTGATGAGTCAAACGTTGGACGAACGTCTTGACACATGCGCTCCCACACGATAGACAAACGTTGGATCCAAATGCAGTTGGTTCCAACGTTTGTCTGAAGGAGGTTCACCCCCTTATTAGTTCTCAGAGTCACCGCTAGGGTGACAGTACATATAGTAGAGGTTATTATTCATTTATGTTATGATAGTTACTTAATTGTTTTTACTTTTTTTAATCATTTAATCAAGTATTAAACCCTTAAGTTCAATTAATTTTATATTTATTTTTTATAATTGTCATGATTTACTAATTAATAAAATATTATTGCCAGTGGCTGAACTTGTACCTACCTACTGCAATAAGCAATATTTATAAGCACGTAAAATAAATATTAAAAAGACCGTTACTTATGATACAAGGTTGTCATTCGTATAAATGTTTGTGCATGTCGTGTGGGAATGTATCCAATGCCACCAAGTATGCCAACCAATGACAGAAAAAACCCTTTGAAGCAGAGTAAAAGACCGACAGCCGGCCGAACACGTTCCAACACGAACGTTTTACGCTGGAAGCTGGCCACTCGTAGTTCATGGATCTCCCACATGATGCGCCCAACCATCCAGCGCCCAACGTTGGAAGGTGTTCGTAGCATCGTGTGGGCCCGGCTTAAATTTAATAAAGACTTCTCAGAGTTGACACTTTGTGATGACTCACTCATGAGTTACCCATCTCCAGTAAGAACGGCTCGGGATGCACTATTTTTATAAAGGAAGCAAGTATCGGGCCACTGTTTTCTTACATGGCATCCTCCCTGAACTTTGACAAGCCGTTGCTAGTGTAGACTAGCCATTTTTTAGAAATCACCCTTTATGAATTAGTAAGAACATTCATTTCTCATGTAATTAAAATTCCGGAAGAATGTTAATTTAAAAATATAAACTTGATGTTTTCCAAAAACCCAAACATATTCAATTCCCAAACTGCTTTAACCTATTTCGGACTGATACAACATGGCGCACTTCCTCCTCTACTAAAAATTTATATCACTGTTAATTGTTGTGATCTTTCAAAATTTAATTTTATCGTTGTTAAGTGATTCGAACACCGTGATATATTTCGAATGAAAAGTGATGAGTGAACATTTGGTTTAAAAAAGGTAAACTAACAGGGTTTTCGTTACAAAAAAATAGAATAAATAAAATATGTATTTTCATGTTGGTGTACATAAGAAAAGAACTGTGCAATTAAATTTTTGTATAAGGTCCAGATCTCTATTTATAACAATAACAATGTATTACTTGTGTTTAAATATAAACTAATAACAATAACGACTTTATTTTCTTCTTCTAACTGCATTTACTTGTGAATGGGCCGATAGATTAAACCCTTAAGTGATTGCTTGTGTATTGTATACTGCTCGCGCGGTGTCTATCAAGTGCTATCAATGTGATTTTAATACAGCGGAATGTACTAAACAAAACTTGTGCCTGCGGGATGTATTCGAACCCAGTGTCTATATCAGGCATGTCAAACACGCGGCACGCTTATAAGTTGTCTGCGGCCCGGCAAGGTTGGTATCAAACATTAAAAAAAAAAATTATATACAAAGTAAAAATAATTATTTTTTGTTTGGTTTCAATTGTAGTTTTTTTTTTGGTAATGCGGCTTGTGTGTAATACTTGATGTGGCCCTTGGTGGTAAACGAGTTTGACATGCCTGGACTGTATAGTATTCTTTTTTTTATTATACAGGGTGCGACAAAAGTCAGTTAACCGATCCAGATATGAGTAAAAATCAGTGACGGTTCGCGGGTTTTTTTCTGGCACGGCCGAGGTAGCAGAAGTGGCGATTACGCAGCCAGCCGTCTCTGCAACCGACCCTACCTATCTGTATTACCACCCTTGCTACCTCGGCCGTACCAGAAAAAATCCTCAAACCGTCACTGGTAAAAATCGAAAATGACAGCAAGCAAAAACGTGGTTTGTACAAAAAAACCTTATAAGTTACATCTTGTGTATGGCATTCCACCTTCATCAATAACATAAATTAATGAAGCTTATGAGTTGTGTAAGGCAAGCAGTCTTCATCAATGCACTTACGGGACCGCTTGAGTACGGTAAAACAGGTTTTTCGAAATAATTTTGGGTTTGCGCAAAGGGCGTCAAATTCCTCTTCAATCCTCGTTCTTAAATATTGCATATTACATGGTGTGGTGGCAAAATTTTTATCCTTAAGTACTCCCTTTAAATCCATGGGCATTGACATAGAATTGATTGCATTCGCCGTTTCCTTAACCCTTTCGGTACGGGTATATCTGGCAATATCACACCCGACGGACGTAAGAAATGTCCATTTTTCAAACATCGATTTCTAGTGTTGTATTTTGCTCCGAAACTAAAAACATATCTGCAGCGACAATGATGAGCGTTTTTCGGATATAAAAACAAGTAAATTCATCAGAACGCTTATTGATGCTACCCGGCTGTCGCAGAAGTTACGTTAAAACGCTTATTGATGTGACCCGTCCTGAAAGGGTTAAAGAAAAATGGACCTACTTATTTTAGCCCTCGCTGTTATGTCAGGAGTATTCAACTCTTCGGTGATGGTTACATGAGGGTTCTTAGTTGTCCAGTAAACGCAATTGTGAGGGTTTAATTTGATCTGTGCATCATCGATCCAGATAACGGCCGTTCGCTCCCGTGTGGTTTCTGACAGCGTTAACTTACTTTTATCGCACTCTGTACCACCATATAGTGGTTTTTGTAAATGAATTTTATTTAATAAATAAAACACTTTGATGGTGTAATGGGAAATTTTTATTTTTGTGACTAGTTTCTGCAACTTTAACTTGCCATTATTGAAAATATAAATTTCAAGTTATACAAACATTTTTTTTAAATTCATCGTATAAACACTATCGTATGTTCATTAAAAAAAAACCTCAAGTGTGCTATGATTTTTTACGTTAAAAAATTTAAGTTGGAATTGACATACAAAACGTCAGATCATTCTAAAAGTCACAAATTATTCTGTGGTCACAATGGTTTACAGCAACCAGCAAAAACGTTTCTAGTTGAAAGTTATTTCCGAAATGAGACTAAAGTGGGTGTATTCATTTGACGCACCTATGGCAGAGTTTCAGGAAGAATTTCCTGACGTTCTCATTATTTATGATCAATTTAAAAATACCTTATCATGATCTGTTGTATTATTTCATGACACGGGTAGTATTCTCCGTAAACCAGGAAGTGCTAGACCAGTCAAACGTACTTAGGATGCTATTAACACAGCCCAACGAATTTTGGAAGGTGAACCTACGTCTTCTCTGCGTCGTTTATCATAGCAAATTAATTTATCGGTAGGAACATGCCACAAGCAACATAACCTCAATATGTGTTACCAACTTAAATTTTTAAAAATAAAAAATCATGGCACACTTGAGGTTTTTTTTTTTAATGAACATACTTTATTAACCCTTTAACTGCGGCTGTCGTCAATAAGCGACTCGGGTAAACTTTACCGTAACTACGGCTGTCGTCAATAAGCGATTCACATATTTTTTGCCGGTCTTTTATGCCGTGAATCGCTTATTGACGACCACTAGTAACATGATTGGTTCAAATGGAATAAAATTTATCAAATTTTCAGTCTTTGTTTTTTTGCGTTCAGGCAACCAGTTTCTTGAAAACTTTTTAGTAGCTAAAGGGTTAATCAGCAGAAGAATCGTGAGGTCAATAACTACTATTGGAAACGAGAGACATATGATATTTAGATATTTTTATTAAATTTACGCATTCCTTATTTGTGGTAATCCATAATTTAAACAAGTTGAAAACTTCACTTAATTTTTAGTTAGTTTTGTAGTAAGCATCAATATGTCAGGCCACAGCGGTCTAGTAGGTAGAGGTCTCAGCCTCTGCGGTTTTGAATCGTGTACAGGCATCACTTTTCTTACAGAAATGGCTGTGCGGGTCCTGGTTGTGTTTTGTATGTCCCTTTATACAGTGTGTATCAGCCAAATGGAATAAATTTGATAATAAATAAATGGGGGCGTGTTCGAAAAAACGCTCGGATACGTCGATTAGTATTTTTAGTTGGCACCCCAGATGGACCTGTCGCAGAACCCCGTTACCTGTACTACTCATGGATGTCAAAATCACAAGAGTGTGTTTTTACACAAACTTATAAATGATATTTAATTGAATTGAATTTGAATTTTTATATGCAGTGTATTTTTGTTCGTCCAAATTTTCATCGAACCATAAGTAGGGTTACTATTCTCTCCGTTTGTTTACCGTTCGTCTTCATGGAAATTTGTCCCCATAATTAAAAATGTCAGTCACGAATAAATAAACAGTGTGATATTAACTAAGTAAAAGTGTGCTTTATTTAATTAATAATGTATCACGAAGTAAGTGCAGCCAACCTTAATCAGTTTATTAAAAATGAATTTACCATTACAAATAATCAGTTGTGGCAGAATAGCCTAGTGCAGGGGTTCCCAAACTTTTTCAGTTAGCGGCGCATTTACTGGTTTAGTATTTTGTCACGGCGCCCTCGTCGAAATATACAGGGTCTTTTTTTAACTCAGAACATATGATTGATAATGTCTATGTTATAATAATCACATCAACGCATTGCAATGCATTGACAATGTAGGCAACCAAGTACACAACGGTGACAGTGACACAGAACGCATTAGGAATAATGTTAGGTTAAGTAAATTAAATACGGTTTCACAGAATTCTGTTCGTTTGCCTTTGTCCTCATTTGATAGTTGCTGATGATTTGAAAACTTGTAAGCATTGTATTTAGATTCTTTTAATGTCTTGTAAATGGAAGCTGAACTTATTTGAAACTGTGCTGGTGCTGCGATAACTCTTAACGATGATATGGGGTTCTGCTCTACGTAACATAAAATGTTGAGTTTCATGTCATCCGTTAAAATGTGATTTCCTTTAGCCCTTTTAATGTGAAAATTACTCACGCAGCCAGTATTGTCAAAATGATGGACAATATTACAAATTCTTGAGATGGATGGAACTTGTCTGCTCGGATACTCAACCGAAAACAAATCTCTAACACGTCGAATGCTGTTTCCACTCTTGTACCAATTAATTATCAGTATTCTTTCTTCGATGGTGTAATACATTTTTATTAATAACATAATTTTGACAATTAAATAAAACTGAGTGTAAGTATGGTTGCCTACATTGTCAATGCGTTGATATGATTATTATAACATAGAACATAGACATTGTGACAGCTACTCAAAGAAAAATCTTGGCGAGCGAGGTCGTGGGTTGTTAGGGAGCAAAAAAAATATGTTATAGAAAAATGATAAGCACTAAGTAAATAAAGATTGATTTAATTAAATAAAAATGTCTATTGAAATAATATAAACTAAACTTATCCCTGTAACTACATGTAAAAATAACGAACGCTTAAAATTAAAAGAATCCGCAAAAGAAACATAAAATATGGGCGCCACCTAGAAGTATTATCCTAGGACGTTAACGAAAATGATTTATTCGTAATAATCTAGACGGTAATATACAGTTTTATACTTTGTTCATCAGCTTACAATCAACTATTTTAGCATCTCCGTAACTCCTCCAAATAATTAGTGAACCGATATACGCGATTATAAATAAAAAAACTTATCTTTTGGCTTCTGTTACTCCTGCATCCGCAGCTATAATCATACGATTGCTGTACGGTGACTCCGTAACGGAATGAAAAGAACTTTCCTGAGAAGACCTCCGAAGAATTTCCCACGCGGCACGGAACGCCCGTAATGGTGGATCGGTTTCCGGAATTTATTTCCTCGATATTTAATTTGATGGCCAGGCCCTTGATTGCCTATGCAATATAGAAACAAATATAAGGATTCGTAATGGTTTTAGATCAGGACTCGCCTCTAGCGTAACGGTACGGTAATATTAGATCGGGACGGTAGTACGGGAACGGCCTGCCCGAAAAGAATCTCTCATCTAAAACCACAACGCTCTCCGTTCCTCGTTTTCGCCTCAACCATAAAAAAATTAAAGTGATCACGGTCTCACGTCGTAGGCAACTATATGCACCTATTTAAATTCAAAATGCTACAACATTATCAATCATATGTTCTGAGTTAAAAAAAAGACCCTGTATGTGCAGTCGTGTACAACAAAGTGTTGCACATGTACAATGTATAAAGTATGTGCTTTACAACCCGCCAAACGTAACTCAAACTCTGCATTACCGGAAAAAAAGCCCCTGTTTACTCTAGACGCCGCCCCTGGGCGCCGTTGCGCACACTTTGGGAACCACTGGCCTAGTGGTCTTTCATGGAGCTTTTGCCGATTTTCTACTGCCCAGTATGACAGATTCTGCTTGTTAATGTAACTGGACAAATTAAAGTAAACTTCATCACTTGGTATCAATACAGAATTTTCTGGGATATTTTTAAGGATATCGTTACAACATACACCTGCGGTTTTCCCAGTTTCGTTTACGGAGTTTCTTCAAGGGAATTGGATTAGAATTGTACAAGTTAAAATCAGTGGGCAGCAAATTTTAAATATGTCTTCAAGTTTTTGGCTATGAATATTATGTGTATAATTTTTTTAGAAGGTCTAGTTTACCGTTAAGGTACAATATCTGCTCTGTACAGGGTGTATTTGAAATAACGAACAGGCTTTTAAGGGCACGTACACAAAATATTTGTGAACCCATTTCCGTCAAAATTTTTCGAATATTTTTTTTTTAATTTTCCTAATTTTTCGAGGTTTTTTAAACATTTTGAGAACCGATACTTTTCTCATTTAACTAGGTCTGCATGGAATGTGTCTTTGTTTATTTAAAAGCAAGATACGATTTCTTGCCTCCGAAATTTGAAGTTTTATCGCAACGTTTTTTTTTTGTAAAAAATAAACAGTCCTCAAGTTCATTGACGCTTAAAGAGCACTCAGATATTTCCTACGCGCTTGTTATAATTCGATATCTAAAGCCGATGCTGTTTAAAAATTAGGTCATATTACCACTGCCCCCAAACATGTTGCGTATTTTCACTCATTAACTTTAATAATTAATTGCAGGTTTTTTGTTACAGTTATAAACAAAATAGTTGCGAATATTGTTTAAAAATAATATAATCTCTTTGTGGTTACGAGCCTGTTCGTTATTTCAAATACACCCTGTATAACTCCCCTTTAAATCGAGGGCAGCTTTTTCTTCAAATTATCTGAATAACCTTGGCCATCTGTCTTTAGTCCTGCAACCTTGATGCATGAACAGAGTGAGAGGTATACATAATGCGAGGAAAATCCTAATCATAAAGTTACTTGCATTTAAGAAGTCAGGTGTACCCGCGATTTACTTTTTGGCGGACGACCTGACAACTTCTTCCTGAATTCCATTTTCGTCTCGACTGTCCAATCGAATGCTAGACACAAACTAACGACTGCCAAAATCTTCGCCGCAAGCAGGTTTATTTTTCTGCGTAACCGGGCCAGGTTTATTCAGCCAAGCTGTACAAAAACTTATCCATAAAATCATGCATTAAATCGTAGATTATATATCAAGGGAGAGAAATGCGTGATTTTCCCTGAGGTGCAAAGTTGCATACAACGCACCGAGGAAAAAATTGCATTCTGTCACGAGATACTTTTTCACAAACGGTATATTTTAAGAGTAAGACGTTCGTTTCTAAAATCTAACCTAGAAAAAGACGCTGTCAGCCGTGAAAGTTAAAATAAATAATCTCCCTAAGGAGAGAAATGTTATTTCTAACACAATTTCAATGGGTCCAGTTTGTGAAAAAAAATGGGTTCAACTTTCTAGCAATATTTTAACCTTCTACAAACTTCTCAGCAATTTATGATTCTTAAAAAACAGGTTGATACGATTTTAATGTTCGGATATGGAAATTTCATTTGTTGGAAGAGCTTTTTTCCTTTTATATACCAGAACAGGACAGTGACATGAGATATTGCTTTGGAAACTTCTGTACAGATACAGATAGGTGCGGTCACGCAGCCAGCCGTCTCTACAACTGACCCTACCTATCTGTATTGCCACCCTTGTTCCTCGGCTGTACCAGAAAAAACCTCGCGAACCGTCACTGCTTTAGAGCAGTTATGTTATTTCTAAACATAAAAATTACTGTATATTGAAAAGAATACACAACAATGATTTTTCATAATTAACAGTTAGTATGGCCATTCCAGAAAAAACCACTCGAACCGTCACTACTCTAAAGTTCGTATTCTTAAGCTCAACTGAAATCAACCAGATAAAAACTTTCAATATTTACATTTTTTTCCTCAGTATTTGTATCCTTGTAACTGCATATTTCCGATTCATCCTTTTCAGGATGCACAATGCTAATGTAAAGGTGAATCTGTAAGAAAGTGCAGCCCAATCTTTTAGAAATTATTTTGATCAAATAATAACGAAGATATGACGACTATAGTTCATCCATTGAGAGCTGACGGCGACTCATGCATTTTCGTACTAAAAATTGCTTTGCATTTTATATCTATCTTTTTCTATCATGTACGAAACAGTGTGAAATAAAAGACGAAACGTGTGTGTGCGTGTTAAAGAATAGGGCAGCGTAAACGTAGGTCTAAGCTCATGCATCGCATTGGCACGCTTCATATAAACACACAAAACACGCGAGCGCTACGTCAAATAACATAACCGTAAAAAAATGTTTGTATTGCGCTTTAGATTTCATTTCGATCGAGTTAATACTTAATTAATTCATCACGCTCAGAAATAAATCGCTGAAAAGTCAGTCTCAACATATGTTGATTAATGTGTTTAATTAGTTTGAATGCAAATCGCAAATGATAAACAGGTCTGAAAATATATAAGGTGGTGCGCGAGAATTTTTAAATATCCCGCCAATGAAAATCAGCGTGGCACCAAATTTTCTTACGGATATACGTTTACTTAAATCTTGATTCATGCGATTTTAAGTCACGATGAGTCACAGGCAGCTCTCAGCGGCCCGACTATAATTTGAAATTCTACTTATGAACTTTGGGTTCAAGTTCTTGAAATTAATGTTGCCTTGCACCTCATAGACATCTCGTGAGCACTTAAGGGTTGAAACACACAAAACAGCATGCTTTATTTCTATTCGATGTAACTTTATAATAATGCTTGAATGATTACGTTTAGGCAAGTGTGAGGAGAAGGTTAAAAACGCGTACAAATGTGAGAAATGTTTGAAGATGTTTTCGAGGAGAGATCACTTGCGCACCCACGAAAAAAATATACATGGAGAGGACGTCGGACCGTTTGCGTGCGTTATTTGTTCGCAGTTGTATAAGAACGCCGAGAGTCTGAGGAAGCACATTGCCAAATTTCACTATCACAAGAGCGTTTATCAGAGTAACGGCAAAATACAAGTGTCGGGCTGATGCTGGATTTCTGTTTTAGTTATTCTTTTTCCTTGTAAATAGCATTTTGTATTTATTCAGTGTCATCCCCATGAATTAGTTTTTTTTTTTTTTTTAGTTGTTTTAAGAGTAGGGAATCATTTTGTTGCGGTGAAGCTAGTCGACTCATTTATGTGTAAATAATTTGAATTGTTCTGTTTGTAAGGAAATACGCGTAGAGGTTTACATTTAACTGTGGTGTTTATGATTTATCAAAGACTGATAATATGTTTATTGTAATTTATGATACAAGTAACGTTATGAAGGCTTTTACATTACGAGAGAAAAGTTTGAAAGCACGAGCGACGAAGAAGTGAATGCTTTTAAATTCTTCAGTAATGTAAAAGCAAACAATGTTACGTGTGACGTAACATGGTTTATTTTATCCTATTTATATTTTTTTTTAATAAAAAAAAACCGTCAAATAGCGAAATCATGTTTGCCAATATCTCCATAGCAACGAGTTGCGTTAATTTCTCAACAACACTAGAGTTGTTAAAGGTACCTTAATGTTACTCGTTGTTAAGGAGTTATTGGCATGTTAACGTTATAGGATAAAATAAAATAGGTTTAACAAGTTCTCAGAATTGTTGCTTTTATTTTAAAACTGCCTACTTCAATTTTTGAATAGGATCTTTATTTGCTTTTAAATTACATGCTGGAATATTTTTATTTAATAACATAACCTTCTTATGTTTGTTCATGGCCTTCTTGATTTAAAGAGACAATTATTATGTTTTTTTCATTTTTACAAAACAATAATTTGCTTTCTACCAACAGAATTATTATTAAGGAAATGAACCTTATACCGAAAGGTAAAAAGATTTCTGATTTGGTTTTTTGTTTTTACTGCACTTCATTACAAAAAAAGAATTTGGATTCTTTGAGTTCTTCTGCTCAAACCTCTTGCTTGGCCATGAAGATAACATCTGCAAGCAGAAGAATTCCATTAACCACTTCTCGCCCAGGCTGCTTTGATTGGGTTATATCATAATCTTAGATATTGAAAAATTACTTCTTGTTATGTTTTTTACGAAATATTATTCCACTATGGAAAACCTACTCATTTGTGCAAAAAAAATATGAAAAAGTATTCCATAGATGGCGCTAACGGGGTAAACATTTTATTTTGTAAAATATTTGTTTTCTTTTTTTCGCTTATCGCCACATGTGGCGTTAGTACTGTTTAGTATTAACCGGTACTAACCACTGATTAAAGTTAATTGTCTGTGGGCATTAATATTTATTTCATATGACTACTATTCTTAGAATGGTAATTATATGTTTAAACAGTTTGATATTACTTTATTTTTTGCATTTACTTTTAAGTTACAACTAGGTGTATATTTATCTCCAATTTGCTCAATAGAATTAATCTCTATCCTGGAAATTTGTAATATTTAACAGTAATTGAATATTACAAAATAAACATCTTCGTGTTAAATGAGAACCACATTCAACAGGAAATTTACAATTTTAGTTAATTCCTATGCTCAAATTATTTAATACGTTCTATATTATTTCCTTATAAACAGAGCTTTTTAATACAAAGATTGACGAGTGATTGTAAATCATGTACATATTATACAAATTACAATTTTATATTGTAACTTTATACAGTTGTTAATGTTCAGCAATATTTGCGATTCTAATTAAGTCTGTTGATAAAAATGTGCCTTATTTTATAATTATAAAATGTTGAAACCAAATAATGATTGTGTTTTTATTTATTAAACGTGTACTGTTTTCAATCAATAAATACTATTAAAAGAATGAGTTGAATTTATTTTTATCACCGCAATAAATAGGTGTACGTTCTGGGTTTAAAGGTTGAAGCGTGCTTGCGATTTGTTATTGTGTAGAATTAAATTGAATATTTGAAGTTTAGGAACTTTAAATAAAATGCACACACATGACTGATGGCAACAATGTATGTTTTATTGAACGTTCCTAATTCAAGCGTTGGCTTTTAGCAAGAGGGCATAATATTGTCAATAAGTTAATGCAATAATTAAAAATGATCTTAACCCATTCAGCCCTGGATTTTTAAATTTGAAAAAAAAAATTTTTGTTAATTATTATTGACGGGGAGCTTCTTAAGACCATAAATACCAAATTTGAACTGATTTGATTAATTAGTATAGGCATCAATTAGTGAGGCTTTGTTGAAGTGACATCTAGTGATAAAGAGCAAAAATATGGATTGTCATAGTAAGTAGAGATATGTAAATGTTGCGGTGGCAATTGCCACCACCAGGGCCAAAAGGGTTAATTGTGTGATATTCTCGGGTTTAGGTGCATTCCTAATTGCTTGAATTGTACCATCGCTGGGACATAAACCATTCCAATCGATAACAAACTGGATATTTATCAAGACCTTGAAAAAATGAGCATCCTATAATATGTTTAATACTTCAACTAATCGCATTAAATGATTCTTGGTGGAACCCGTTATGAGAATACATATCTATAAAACATATCGCGCCCTCAATTTCAACCAGCTATCTTTTGAAGAATTGCCAGAGTGGAGGAAATACCAAATAGTTAACGTTGGAACAAACCCTTATGCGTGAAAATAGTGATTCTTTGAACTTTCATCCAATAATTTCAATCTTGGTTATATGTTTATAGTCTTAATAAGATTTACGAACATGTTAGGTCAGTTACAAGGTTCATTAACCCTTAATCGGTCAGAGATATATATGGGACGGAGAAAAATTAATTTAACTACAGATTATTGATAGATGGAAGTAGTTTTTATGAAAAAAAAAAAGTTATTTTACTAACAAAAAATTATTTGTTTGTATCTCAAAGGAGACGTAAAAAACTCAACACTTCCAGTCACAATGCATAAGCGCACATTGCATTCGTCACTAAACACAGTTGTTTGGCCTGTTGGACAATTTCTGCAACTGGCAGTATTATCTACTTCTTTGTAATCAAAACTTCCTCTTCCCCTTTTTAATAAAACTTTGTCGTCTTCTAATTTGCACCGGATGGTACCTAAACTGTGAAGAAGTTATTAAAATACACCATTTCGTTCCAAAGTGTTGTCTTGATAGTGAATAAATCGGCGGAGTTTCTTTTTTAAAATCTGTTTACTGGCATTACAGAAGCTGTTTGTTCATATCTCTTTCCCAAAGCCCGGTAATCTTCGAAGAAAGGCATACTCACAATGCACTGTAGCAGCATTGCAATAAACGCTCACAGCCGTTTGCAAAGATGAACTGGTCATCAATATAAGTTATAGATGATGGCTAATGGTCAAGCACCAAAGCCAGGCATAACGCCAAAAAAAAAAAAAAAAAAGGGAACCTGCCTTTCCCTTTTTTCTTTGAAAGATGGGTTAAAGCTACCGACGCCGCAAGTGGGTAGAATCAGAAGGCAATAATTGCTCGTAATGGTGGATTCAGGCTCCGTCCGTACCATCCCCTTCGAGAAACTCTTCTTCGTCACTAGAGTAATCAATGTCGGATAAAATTGCAATGTATTTTGACTTTCCTATGTTTTTTTTACCGCAAAACGATTGGGTCTATACTCCATCTACTCATAGATTAGACTTTTTTGACATCTTGAGTGGCAGAAATCCCACTAGACTGCCGAACAACTCTCGCCACAAAAAGTAGTACTTACGAAACTTAATTTATTACGAAAATCTCACACAAGAATTTTACCGCGTAGGTGTGTAGTTGGTTCGTCACATCATTTAGAACGTTCTTCATGGCGGAAATCAAAAACAATAACAATAACAAACTGTCAACAATACGCGACGTCGCGTATGAACATATTGGAAGTATACGGGTACCAACCTAACTTGCTGCAAAATTACATTTTTCTCATAGCCGTGTTGGTACTTTTCATTTTCTGGTGTTTGTCACTAAAGATGTCAAACAAGTCTAATCTATGAGTAGATGGAGTATATCATCTGAAAGTATATAAAAAGTAGTATTTTTTATATATTTTTCTCATAGCCGTGTTGGTACTTTTCATTTGTTGGTGTTTGTCACTAAAGATGTCAAAAAAGTCTAATCTATGAGTATATGGAGTATATCACCTGAAAGTATATAAAAAATAGTTGTTTTTTTTTTGGCCAATGTGTACTGTGAAATACGAACAAATCTAACTCTAATTATTATAATAAAACAAAACCATCACTTTCTATAAGTAAATATTATCATCTGTTAGTATTATGAAGTCATTTGAAGTGGTAATATATTGTAATTTCACTTACTGAAGTTGAAGGCACACTGTCACGTTGGTCCGCCATTTTACAAGCTGATAATAGCGGTCTCTACACAGTTCAAAACTTATGGAAAAAGTCCCGCAACCCACAATTCGCCGTAAAGAAAGCATATATCTTGGAAGTTCCGTTGCCTCCTACGGCTGGTTCACGAAGAATTTCGTGCAGAAGTCCGTCCTATCTCCCGAGATACATTTTTGTGCTTTAAATTAATCATTTGTTGGCAATCACGTTGTGTATTAACGGTTTCTACCAGCAAACTTTGACTTGCCTTTTTCTTTGATTAAATAAGGAAATTAAAGCGTGCCGCAAATGTTCTTTTTCAGGCACAAAACTCGACATGATCACTGAACGATAAAACAAAGACTAAACTTGTGTGTTTGTAGTTTAATGTCAGACGAACAAAATGACGTAGGTATTTTCCTATTAGTTGTTTAGTTCAAAAATGCGCCATCTATTAGTTAAACCGGAAAACACACTGCATACACCTGGTATACAGGGTATTTCAAAATTCATGCACCAAAAATTTTCTGCGTACTCCTCGTAAATAGAAAGAAAAAAAACCCTTATGACAAATCTCTATTTTCTACAAAATAAAATGGATTTAACCCCTTCGCTGAAATATTAAAGAGACGCCACAGTTCCCTATCAATGAATACGTTAGTTCGCTTGTATAAAAACAAACGGTGTCGATTTTAAGTGTTGACGCATGAATGAATGGTGAGGTAATTGCGAGCGCGCAGTTGAAAAAAAATTTATCTGAACATAAATAGTCCGGTGCAGGTTGATAAAACCGACGCACAAATTTCAAGTTCACTTTATTTATTATGCTTTTCTTTTATTGTTCCTGGCGTCTTCCTACACTTGTGCATTTTTATTGCTGTACAATTGTATCCCCTGCAGTCCTATTACTTAAAATCACGGGGGGTAGGTGCTGTAAAATGATATCCCTTTGTTACCCAAGGCCAAGACCTAATTTGGAATAACACATTTTTAGAAAATCCGTAAAACATCTGTGTTTCCAGGAAGACACAAATTGGTTTTAAAAATTCCAATTCCATACTCGATGGTACATTGACCTAATTTGTGTGCTGTGTGAATGAAATCGACACCACCGTTTGTTTATCTAATGCCGACAGTACAAGCTCGAGAGACGAAGACCCCAGACCAGGCGAGCGCGAACACGTAGGTGGTGTTCCCGCCTCTTCTTACACGTGAACAAAAGTATTCATTGATAGGGAACAGTGGCGTCTCTTTGATATTTCTGCGAAGGGGTTCAATCCATGTTATTTTGTGAAAAATCAAGATTTGTCATAAGGGTTTTTTTTCTTTTTATCTACGAGGAGTACGCAGAAAACTTTTGGTGCATGAATTTTGAAACACTCTGTATATAATTCATATTTTTATTTTATATAAAAATATTTCTGAAAGCATATAGAAAATGTCCTTTAGCATTACAAACATACATATACATTCGGGATACTGGCGTTTAATTGCAGAAAGGTTCCTCCTGCCGCATATGTTACATGGAATTGAGACCTGAAATCCTGATAACTTTTTGAAAAAAAAAGCTGGGTCAACGATCGTGGTGTAGAGGCTCTTTAATTTCAATCTTCTCCTCGAATAACTTCATAATTTTTCAGTCGTGGATTCCCATTATAAATTTCCCATTAGCAAATTGCCAACTCGCTCGGTTCTAAAGTTGGAAAGTACAGAGTGACCAAATTTGCACGTTTCTTTAGATCTCAATAACTAGAATAGATAGAGAAAATCGGATAGCCTTGATCCTTGATCTCTTTATTCAAGGCAAACTCAACTCGGTGGTGAAAACAAAAGGTTACCAGTTATTAAAATTGTACTTTCGATTGCCTGTCACTGATTCTTGACATTGTTGATGCTGCCCTCTGCAGTTAAAATTTTCCATCTGCATAAGTTTTACCAATATTTTGACTTACGTGTGGTCTTGTGACCATGCTGCCTCTTACGGAGAAATTTTAAACTAACAGTTCAGTGCTCCTAAAACAATTTACAAAAAGGTTAGAGTTAAGATAAGGTTCCCTCCCTTCTTGGCTTGGCTAGTAGTTTTATCTTAAGAGGATGTATGGCTGGCAGTTTTGCAGGCTCGCCCCCTCAATCGTCATCAGTTATAGACCATTTGAATAGAGAAGAACCCCAGGCTAAGTGGGATTTTAAGAGTCGCTTGTTGCCAGTGGCGTACGCATTTCAAGTAAATATACTATTTGGGATCGCAGAAAATAATACAAACTAAAAAGACATTCAAATATATTTTGTGGAACCTATGTGTTGCATAATATCGTATGTTCATTAAAAAAAAACCTCAAGTGTGCCATGATTTTTTATTTAAAAGTTGGCACACATGTTAGGAATTGACATACAAAACGTCAGATCGTTCTAAAAGTCACAATTATACCGTGATCACAATGATTTACAGCAACCAGCAAAAACGTTTCTAGTTGAAAGTTATTTTCGAAATGGAACTAAAGTAGATGGAAATTGGGGTGTATTCATTCGACGCACCTATGGCAGAGTTTCAGGAAGAATTTCCTAACATTCTCATTATTTACGATTGATTTAAAAATACCTTATCACAATCTGTTGTATTATTTTATGAAACGGGTAGTATTCTCCATAAACCAGGAAGTGGTAGACCAGTCAAACGTACTTAGGATGCTATTAACACAGCCCAAGGAATTTTGGAAGGTGGACCTACGTCTTCTCTGCGTCGTTTATCACAGCAAATTAATTTATCTGTTAGAACATGCCGCAAGTAACATAACCTCAATATGTGTCACCAACTTCAATTTTTAAAAATAAAAAATCATGGCACGCTTGAGGATTTTTTTTAATGCACATACTTTAGTATTCTCAATCATAATTTGAACATGTGAATATGGTCGATTATTAGTTATGCGGAACCCTGAAGAAATCAACTTTATATGTATTATAAATACATTTCTTACTTATACTTTGAAAATGTTTATGAAAAATCCAAACTAAAAATTTGTCTGGTATCAAAATGACTAGAACATGCGTGGGCAACCTTTTTCACAGGTGTGATTACAAACATGCAGTTCAATATACAAAGTTAAGTATGCGAACAATTGAATAAATACGATTGCTGTGCACGTTTTTGTTGGTGTTAAATATTGTTAAATAAATTCAGGCTATTTTTTGTCTTTATTACATTTAAATATTGTTTACAGGCCTTATAAACCATGTGGGCTAGATATGGCCCGTGGGCCGTAGTCTGCCCATGCCTGGACTAGGATGATGACATACTTTCTATGAAAATGAAATTGACAAATATTAAAATCAATTTGTTTCAGCTACAAAAAAAAAACAATCGCTAGCACGTTTCATGCCTTATCTCTTGTAAATACCTAAGCTTATCTGGGGGTGAACTGTAAGGCTGCAATAAATCCGAACTTGCCACTCGTGCACATTTATTACAGCCTTTCGGTTTTTTTTTGGTGTTTGGTAATGGTGTGGTTTAAAATGTACATACTTCACTGCAATGAGGTAATATAACGAAACAGTTTGATATTTTCATATTAGTTCCCGTTTCCGTTCCAGATGTAGTTACGTATACGGTCGACGAAAAAGGCCACGCCTATTGTCCGTACTGTTTCAAGAAGTTCGTGAACAGGTATAACCTCAAAGTTCACATACGCGATAAGCACGACGAGAACTTGTGTAACCTGGACTGTGTCGTTTGCGGGAAGACGATGCGGAACAGGAGTTGCTTAAGGGTCCACATGTACCACCATAGGAAACAAGAGCAAGCCAAATTAGAAAATAGTACCTTAGCTCCCCTAGCATCATAGATGATCAAAAAATGTTATTTTTTTATTATATATTTATATATTATTTGATAACACTTACCTACTATATATGTTTTTAAAGACTGCCTTTTCATGACAGTTAAGTTGGATTCATTTTTAATGTTTTCTAAAAAAAAGTTACTTCATCATTCGTATAATTGTAGAAAGAACCTCATTTGATGCTATGAGCATACTATATTTTTTTTAATAATCAAATAATTTCATTTATTTCAAATATGTTTTTTTTTTCTTTCTTATGTTTGCATTATGTTATTTTAATTATCAAGTTTATTTATTAATTTCTCAACATATAGAATCTAGTACTATATTTGATAAGTTTCTAAAGTTCACAACATCCATATTTTTCTGTTTTATTAATCAAATAATTGCATTTATTTCACATAAAATTGATTGAAGTATGTAAAAAGTTCATAATTTAATTATCGAGTTTATTTATTAGTCTAGAACTATATTTGATAAGTTTCTAAAGTATTCTACACAACATCCATATTTTTCTGTATTATTAATCAAATAATTTTATTTATTTCACGTACAATTGATTTAAATATGTAAAAAGTTCATAATTTAATTATTAATTTCTCAACTTATAGAATCTATTACTATAAACTAATATAAGATTACGTTGGAAGTAAGTGAATAACATTTTCTTTCCGATTTATTGAAACGACTACTATATTAATTATGAATCCAACTTTATATCTTAGTAGCTATCTACGTCATACCTATTCATGTGATTTAAGTAACTTATGACTATCTCTATACATTCCAATATTTCGTCATAGCTAAACAGGCTGTGGTAAATAGTTAATTTGTTGATCGAAACGAAGCCATCGGAACAATTGAAATCGCTCAGTACATCCTAATTAAGTGTAATAGTATTGAAACTACTCGGTACTCTAACCTAATCGATTGAATTCGCCTCTAAAACCACATATGTATTTAGTTGTTATTATTTATTATTTGCTATAACGAATAGCTATATTTTTTTATATCATGCGGTGTACCAGAAATGTTAACATTGTTTTTAATTTTTAAAAAAGGATTAATATTTCATTCTTTATGATTATTTGTTAACAATTTGTTTAAATATATTTTCTATGTAATGGGTATTTATTAAATTGTTATTTTTGTATTACTGCAAATAAAATTGCATTTAATCTTTGTGTTGGTTTATCTTGACCTTTCCAATGACTATACAGGAAAGTGATAAGGCAGTTCCTGTTTAGTGACAATGAAGAAAACATTGTGCTAGAAAAAATGGTGATATTCGATTATGGACGTGATGAAGGGTTCCCATCACAATATGGCCCTAATCGTACCCCTGTTACAGTGGATGTACTCGAAGCTGGATTTATTGTAGCTGCTGTAATACTAGCAGTGAGTTTCTTTGTATCAATTGTCACCATTCGAACCCGTCACGTAAGTAATTCTTTAATAATCCAAGACTAGTTTATTAATTAAAAAATTGTTATTTTAGACTATTTGCCTATATATCAGGATTACGGTATCGATATTAATCGGGGTGTTGATTATGCGTAAGTCAATTGTAGGTTAGGTTGGTAACTTTTTATGTGTCATTATTTTCAGTGGGGAATTACGGGCAGGATTGGGAAGTTGGACAAATTAAAAGTCATACTCATTACAAGGCTGGAAATGGGCATGAAATTTATGCTCTAATTGGTCTGAAGATTGGATTAAGGTCGGTGAATGTTACTTTGAAGAGCATTGGTAATCAAAGCAGTAGTTTTGCTAATGAGACTATTAATTACAATGAGAGGTTTCATTGGACGTGGGATCAGGGAAGGTTTGGATTCGGTCCTTATGGTGAGAGTTGTAAAATGAAAGCTATTATACCGCGTGTTCGATAAAAAACGCCCAATGCCATAACTCCGTTATTTATTGACCGATTTGAATGAACTAACAAAGAAAGTCAATGGCTGTTTAAATGCTATAAAATGACGGTAATTATATATTTTTTCAATAATAACTTCATTGTCAAATGATAGCCAACATAAAATTTTTAAATGGCAGCATGTACTGTTTTAATTTTTTTACATTCGACATTATTTTTCTGAATCCAATAATGCCCAATATGTTGTTTTTCATTCAATATTTTGGTCAATACTGATGTCATTTGTTAGTATTTAAACCACCATTGACTTTGGTTTTTAGTTCATTCATATCGGTCAATAAATAACAGAGTTATGGCGTTGGGCGTTTTTTATCGAACACACGGTATACAAAAATGAAGTCTCAATTTCAAACATATTATTTTATTGAAAATTAATATTGTGCCGAGTTACCTGTCCATTGGTCAGAAAACAGTATAGTGCCCACTTGCACTGCAGCACTTAATCATGATTAACTTTAATCAGAGTATTTCTGTTGCACTGTCGGTTAATTATGTATCTAGCGACCACGGAGTATTATTATAGATAGCACATGTTTTTCCAGGGATTTAAGTTCTTTTTTGGTTGTTTTACGTCGTACTACTGGTTAAATATTTGACGTTTTCTTGGGACTTTAATCATGATTAAGTTGCGCTTTAAGCCAATTCTCCACTAACCATTGATTAACTTTATGATCATGATTAATGCCCATTTGCACCGCACTCGGTTAAAATATATGATTACTAAATCAATGATTAAGTTAATCATGTCCCTCCGTTTGCACCGCCCATCGGTTAGTATCCGATGATTAAATGGTAGTAAGCAAAAATACGGTTGGCAATTTATGGGGTTATTTTATTTTCTAGGGTGGGTGCCACTGAAATTGACGCCTTTGCGCATGCTTCAGATGCCAAATGAACAGCTGTTTACAGTTTCCTATTATTTAGAAAATCTATTTTATGTTCAAATGTTCAATTACTTGCAACAAATGGAATGTGAATTGTTTGCTTAATCCATACCTTCTCCTAAAACATGCTTAATCTAATAAATCAAAATTTTTTATTCGCATATTCACTTGGATTGGCATACCGATATTTAAATCTAGCGCTTGAATAAATCAAATCAATTGTATTTGATCTCCGTAATGATTTTATATCACCTAACGTCGTCCTCAATGTAATAAACCTTCATGTTCCTTTATTTGTAACACGAACACACGTGTATTTCCTTAACCGGCTTCCCAACCGTTAAAAATTGGGACTTTAACCCGACTTTAGTCAATGATTAAATGGCGGTGCAAAGGGATTAACTTATAATCAATGATTAAAGAGTTAACCGGGTGCGGTGCAAACGGGCATAACCCAATTCTCCACTAACCATTGATTAATTTTATATCATGATTAAGTAGCTGCGGTGCAAGTGGGCATATAGAAGTATTATATATATTCGAAGATCCGGAAACCCAATCCACATACTGTAAAGTGTGCAATATTATTTTCAAACAGGTCGCATATTTTACTATGTTAAAAAATGTTATTGCAATTTTCTCAAGCTGGATTATTACAAAGGGAATTCCGAAAGGCGCAATACCGAGGAGCACCTCTGCCTATTCTCTGGATAGTCGATTATTTCGTTATAGATGGTGAAGGATTTCGGTATGGAAGATTTTACAGGACGGCAGGATGGTACTCTCATATTGCAATGTGGAGTGCTTTTCCGTGTTGGTTATTGGCTAATATATTTTTCAGGTAAGAGACGGGAAATAATATGATGTGTAGTGAGAGCTTCATACACCTATTGGAGGTTTCTTGATGCACTCTTTGCTGCGTGTTTGCGAGTATGTGTAAAACCCTTTCGTGAATGATTACTTTACACGTTCGTTGCCACCGACGCTCTAGTGCGTCCGACTTTATACTTGCGTATGTGCAATCCCTATTGCAGGTGCAGCGAACATGTTAACTAAGCACAGATGTGGCGCGCATATACGCAATCATGCAGTCTGTAAGAGTTTGTTTAATGGTCTCTATTGAACGTAACACTTTTAGGTCTGTTGTGAGATATGGCGGCTATTTGTTTGGGATAGCAGGGTGTCTACAATTAACGGCAAATTTGCTATGGTTCGTGATAAGAAATCCAAATCCGTTAGTTATTCCATTCAAGGATGATACAATATACACACACTTTGGATCAACGTACTGGTTAACTTTTTCAACAGGTATATATAACAAAAATTTAATTACTATGTTGTTGATATTGTGGAAATTAGGAATGGATGTTTTAGGGAAAGTTACGATGCATGAATACGAAATGTATGAATATTCATATTTTTCATATAATGATATGTTTGTGAGGTGGCAGGTGCATGGTAGGCTACCGATGAATGAAAGGCGGTTGAGACTGGCAAGAACCAGGTGTGGATCCGGAGACAGAGGAAGAAAAAAATGGATGGGTAAAGAGTGTGGGAAATGTGTAATGTTTGTATTGGCCTCGAAACATACCGATGAGGGCGCTAGCTGTAGAAAACGAGTACTCCGTTCGTTTTCCCGTTTAGTTTTGTGTACAAGTTTCTCATTTAATTTTAAAAACTTAATTATTTAAAGTGGTGATATTGTTGCAGTGGCATATTTACTTAATATTTAAATAGATAATTGTATCAAAATTGCTTTAAAAACTTATGTATAATACCTAAATTAGCCATTACACTTTTAAGTCATATGATGGAAAATAAATATTTTTTAAGCCTCAGCCAAATATTTAAATATTTGAATGCTAATCCAGGCCGCAGGTGTATTTTTGAAGGGTAAGAGATTTTAAATGCCAAGCATTTAATATTATGTGGGCGCAAAAATTCTGATTAACTCAACCTGCCAACATATTAGGACTTTGTTTGCGAACAAGTCATTTACGGGGAAATACCATACAATTAAAGGCCACTTTAAATTAGCAGAAATGATGTCCATAATTAAATTTAAATGTAGCTGTAGAGCAGGTTTATCTGGAACCTGTAAACCACACCATGTTTGTTGGTTAGGTTAACAAAACCGGCCTTCTCTTTGGGAAAATAGTGGAAATGAATATTTATATCCTTTCCTTTCTTTGAATGACATCCGAAGACACAACAATTTGTATTAAATTTATTCATTGTTCACAATACACACGAGAAACACTCAGAATTACAAACGGCAGCAATGCTAAACCATGTAAAATGTAAACAGTAATACTCGTTTACTTGAGTACTGACTTTCGCCACCAGGCTGCGTCCAAGTCTCTTTCGAGGCCAATAGGAAGGGATACATGAAAGTATTTGGCAAACGAGTGTGATGGAGTGTGTGAGGAATAGGTGGGAGGGGAAAAAAGGGTGAATGAATGGATGAGAGAGGACGGGGCCAGGGCGAAGATTCTGGCAAGATTTGGGTGGGAAAAAGAGAAGAGAATAGATTAAAGAGATAAAAATAAATGCAGCATGATATGCGAATAAAGGTTATTTTAATTTTTCATATTTTTATCTGTTCGTAAATCTACAAAACTAAGACTAAAAAAGAAATAACTTCTTGAAACAACTATTCCCTTAGCTAGGTCATTTGCTTTTTAGTCTTTGTAAGACTTAGTTTTGTAGATTTTCAGAGAGAATAAATACTCATATATTCATGTTTATTAAATTTATTTAGTCCATCTGCATAAAGTAAGTTTTTTCAATCACAATATATGCTTTAATAACTCACATATAAAATAAATCGAACGCTTACCTAAAAAACTATATTAATTAATATTAATATAGTATAAAGCTTGAATTACATTATACTTTTTCCGTCTTTTTTCGTCTAGATTCTCGTTAGATTTTACTTCGAGACAATCTAGTATGAATGTAATTCAGAAAATTCCATCCAATTTCCGTTCAAGTTTCTTGAATAGAAATATATTTTCCATTCGATATTGGTCCAAGTTTCGTACTGCCAACGACGAAAAAGAAAACAACAAGCATGAGTTGTTTGTGCAAGCAACATAACCTATATAACCTGGTGACCGCGTTGATGTTTTCAATTTTATTCATTTTTATAATCTCAACTCTTAACTTTAATTGGACTTGGACACGCGAACAGAAATACTTTTTATTTAGTGGGTTGGTAATTACGTCGTCCGCTAGTGGCGCCCTCTATATCGAATGCAATGAACTATAAATCGAAAGCAAAACTTAAACGAGAATCTAGACGGAAAAAGTATAATGTAATTCAAGCTTTGGGTTGGTTTGATATGTCGGATTTTCTTTAAATGTGAACGTTTGTCTCCCTGTTTTTGTTATGCTTTTGTTTTTGACATAACCTGGTTTATAGTCGTACTGTCCATTGCCAGAGTCACATTTTAGCAAAGAAGATTTTCTCAAAAGTGTTCCTGTTTGTTATTTGCTTTGAATTTTGCACCGATATTCGTGTAATTTTCTTATATGAGTATAAACTTGGTAATAATGCTGCAAAAGCTGCACGCAATATAAACCAGGCGTTTGGGGAAAAAATCAATGAAAAATTATGTTATGAATGATTGAAAAGTGTAGCGTTGGTTTGAAAAATTTCGGTCTGGTGATTTTTCCCTGCAAAATGAACCGCTTGGAAGACCCGAAACGTCTGTGAAAAATGATGCTCAGAAAGCATTGGTGGAAACGAATCCAACTATTTCTTCAAGAGAACTTGCAGCACCCACCTTGTTCACCGGATCTTTCGCCAACCGACTTTCATTTATTTAAACATTTAGAATTGTTTTTACGGGCTAAACAGTACGAAAATGAAGACAGTCTGAAAAATGCCATATCAGAGTTCATTGTTTCTAAAGATCAGAATTTCTTCAAGACAGGCATCTATGCATTAAAATCTCGTTGGGAAAAGTGTATTGAGTATTGAAGTAAACGGAGCATATTTTGATTAAATAAACAGCTTTTGGAAAAAGATATGCAGTTTAATATATCCAGTTAAGAATCCGAAAATTTCATTTGCACCAACCTAATATTATCGTACCAAAACCTCCTAGCAAGTTGTGTAGTGACCATCTCAAATTTCAATTCTCCTCGCGTTCTCTGAATACTTTCTTACTCTGCGCAAACTTTACCTCCAGGTGATGCCAGGTTTTGGATTGGTAATACATTGCGGCTAGTAATCCATATCCGTCAACAAGTTGTTTTATAATATCTTCCCTGTTAATTATGACCAAGTCAGTGCAGGCGGTTTATTGTCTGATGCGCATTTGATTAATTGATAATATTTGCGATATCCAACATAAAAATACAGGTTTAAAAATTAAAATTCACTTGGTTTGTTTCACGATTAAATTGTTTTATTATCAACTAGTTTCGGCTTAGTGCCATTTTCAAGAATGATGTACAAACGAAATTTTATGGATTATATACATTAGGTGACCGTCGGTCAGGTAATAAGGGCATTTAATATCGGAGAATTCCAAAGTTCCTCGTTGTCATTGACCACGTGTTTGACAACGAGGAACTTTGGAATTCCCTGATATTAAATTCCCTTATTACCTGACCGATGGTCACCTAATGTATATAATCCATAAAATTTCGTTTGTACATCATTCTTGAAAATGGCACTAAGCCGAAACTAGTTAATAATAAAACAATTTAATCGTGAAACAAACCAAGTGAATTTTAATTTTTAAACCTATATTAACATAATGTTTCACCAAGTGATCAATGAGAAACAAGTATATGACATAAAAATTCAGTTTTCAATGCTGACCTAGGAAAATTCACATTTAACGGCAATCCTTCAATTTAATTTGGTAGCGTTCTAAGGGTTTAAGATGCCTTGGGCTTAAAGTTAGTCAGCGCATCATTACATGACACTCCCAAATTTAAAATCTCAAAACCAGTTCTAAATATACTTTAAATGAAGCCCCAGACTCACCCGTTATTGCAATCATATTCTTGTAAATTTCTTGTGACGATCAGTTCTTTCTATAACAGCACTTGTTTGAACTTCATAATGCAATAAATAAATGACATTCTCAGAACATAATTTTTCATTTATTTTTCAACGGTGTTTGTATTAGCCACAACAAATGATAAGTTTGATGCATTCTAGGGTGTTCAATGCTCTCTCCACTATCATTACCAATCTCACAAATAATTATTTTATCATTCCTACAACACTATTAGGTAATAGGAGAATTAATAATAGTACAGGGTTCCCCATAATAGACTACCCATTTTATTTTATTAATTAATTCCCTACGAGATAACTAAATAAGTTTATCTCTGTGGGATTATGTTCTGTAGTCTTTGGGATTTAAGTTAATTATTGATCAAGTAGGCACCTGTCACAAATAAGTTTTATATTAATAATTTTGTGGAACGTTATTTTTCTACGAGAAGTTTGTTAGTTTTCATCATAATTATTTAACTTTCATGGATTACTTAGTCCAACAACGTGTGTTTTGTGTAGAAACTTACATAAGAAGCAATTCGATAGAAGAAGTTAGGCGTGCATTCCGGCGTCAGTTTAATGACAACAATAGAGGTCACGCGTCAAATCGTAAAACTGTTAAGTTATGGGTTCGTCATTGGCGTGAAAATTGTTCTGTACAAAATTTAAAGAAGCCTGGACGTCGAAGAACAGTTTGTACACCAGAAAATATTGAACGAGTTAGAATTGCATTTACGAGAAGTCCTAAAAGGTCTGCTAATCGACGAACCCTTGTCCTAGGGATATCAAAAGGAAGCTTAGATCGAATTAAGAAAAGAGATTTAAAATTTCATCCCAATAAATACCAAATGGCACAACAACTTATAAATCAAGATAAAGAAGCAAGGTTAGCATTTTGTCAAGAATTTTTGAATTTACATCAAGGAGCAATTCACAGTCTCTTAATGAGCGACGAAGCAAATTTTTATTTGAACGGCATGGTTAATAAACAGAATTTTAGATACTGGTCATTAACATCCTCGTGCAATCTTCCATAATCCAAAAGTTGTTGTGTGGTGTGGAGTAGGATCTTTTGGTATTATTGGTCCATATTTTTTTGAGGATGAAAATAACCGCACTGCAACAGTAACATCCGAGCGCTACGTAAACATGCTAGAGTCATTCCTCATTCCAGAATTAAATAGACGAGGATTACTAAACAATGCCTTACTATTCCAACAAGATGGGGCAACAGCTCATACCGCCAGAAACTCAATGCGGGTTCTGCGAGAAACGTTTAATGGCCGACTCATTTCTCGATTCGGAAATTTGCCTTGGCCTTCGAGGTCGCCCGACTTAACGGCACCCGATTTTTTCCTGTGGGGATATTTAAAAGCCAAAGTATTTGCGAGTCGTCCAGGTACAATCGAGGAACTCCAAAGTCAAAATTCGTGAAGAAGCTGAAGGAATAGAGAAAGGTTTGCTACGCCGTGTAATGAACCACTTTTTATCTAATATTGAAAAATGTGTTGAAGTTGGTGGAGGTGATTTAGAAGACGTGATTTTTAAAAGTTAGAATTAAATTAGCCAAATATTTATGTTATCATAAATCCCAAAGAGTTAGCTGTAATATAGTATAATAAAAAGTTTGTTTTGTTAACTGAAAAAATAAAAAAAATAATTCAAATATTAAAATGGGTAGCCTTTTATGGGGAACCCAGTATAGAGTAATTCTCGATGCATTAAACCACTCAATTATGAAAATTAGTACAACGTTTTAGACTGTAGATGTCGCCGTTATGGTTTTCATATCTTAACATGTAAGAGTTTGTTTTTGTATGGGCGATGTTATGATTTAATTTAAAGTGTGATTTTTGTTTTGAATTTTCAGGTTTACTCTGCATAATATTATGCATTGTAATCACCATATGTGATTGTTTATTGCATGAACAACTTCACATATTTTTCGGACTCGACCCCTTATCAAATTCCGATGAAAAATATTTGAGTAAGTATACTGAATAAAGTATTATGCAAGTATGTGCTTTTTCACCAATCATCACATTTGCAAACTGCCGTAAATTGTCACCAAAATGTCTAGATTTTTTGATAAGCATTGCATCAGCTACTTTTTACTAATAGTAATTCAATTAATTCAAGGTTACAAACATTATTTAGTATTCATTCTGCAATAGCTTAGCCTGGCATTTGGTTTCGGGGCCCTTCAAATGTATGAGTTTATATCAAACTTTCGATGATTCATGGATTATTTTATATCACATATTCATATGCGTGAGTTCATATCGAATACGGATCACAAGTCATGTTAGCAGATATAGGATAGTAGTAAAAAATATATTTTCAATGATTCATCTTAGTGTTCTTCAACGTGGGAGGTATCGCCCCCTGATGGGCGATATCGACATTAAAATTGGGCAAATATCTGACAATTTTTTATTTTATGTGTGTATTTAGATAGCTTATTGCTAAATAAGATTATTATTATCCACTTTTTGTGGGCGATGGTCATTTTGTGTGGGCAAATGCATTTTGAATTTCAGCCTGCTTTGATGGCTCAAATCGCCTAAAAATGTGTGAGCTAGATGACTTAAGATTATATATCTCGAAATTAGAACCAAATATTATTAAACTTTGCTAAAGATCACCTACCTCAAGGTTCTTATTTAAAGTTTAAATTTCATGTAGCTTATTATTTGTAAATTATATTAAAATTATAGGAGTAGTAAATATTTTACCGTAATGTACCTTTTATTTTGTTATTATCTTGTAAATCTACATGTACCTCCTCAGGTATTAACCCTTTGCATTCGAGGCATTTTTCGCAACTTACAGGTACTTTAAAATCATTGAGTTAGGTTAGGTAGTGTTGGGTTAGACGAGGTTAGGATGCATCACACCTCCGGGCGCCGTAGCAGCAAATTATGAAGTGGACCTAAAAAGTGTGCGTTTGGTCCAAAAAGGTTGAGAAAAACAAATTTAAGAAATCTCATCGATCATTAAATCATATATTAATGTGAAATGGTTTGCCTCTTCAGCCACGGAGGAAACACAAGCCGAATTGAAAAAACAACCAACATACGCTAATTTAGTACATGCCGAAAGTAACATGCGAGATCAAGCATCACACGATAATATGGACCGTAGAAACTCCATGATGATCCGTGTTAAGAAAAACTCCAGAAGTGTTCTTAGGATGTCAACAATGAATAATATGCAAATATATGGAAACATTGGGTAAACTCATGATTGTTTCGATGAAACACGTTTGTGTTCTTATGATTTTTATTGTAGAAATACCAGCAGACGTAGTCGGATTGTTGAAGAAACTGAAGAACCGGCAACGTTTGGTAACGTAAGGTAAGTTAAAAGCCACATACAAAATCTTTTAATGCTAAACATGAAATAACATTCTGGTCCCGACTAAAAACATTACAATTTCATATATTTTTTGTCTTTCAACATGAGATTTTGCATCTCTAAAGGACAAAAAAATGCATCTGCTGTCACATAATCATCAAGGTCACATCTGTCGCATTTCATTTCAATAATATGTAAAAACTAGAAATGAAGATAGCAGAATTCAAAAATGATTTCTTTTTAAATTTTTATTTACATTACCCCACCACCATATGATCGCATTTTCAAGATTGAGTTCATTCCGATAGAGGTGTTGCTGTGATAGAGTACGTTTGACTAGAGAAGAACCTTGCGCACGAACGAAAACTGGTTAGCGTAGTTGCTTCCGAGTTCCGAGTATCATTCTGCTTTTTATTTTTTTGTTGTTTTGCTTTGATTTGTTTTTCCAGTGTATATAAAAATCAGGTCTTTTCAGTACTTATCAGCTAGTGAACTGTACGATAGTGATTTATATTAGTTGTTTCATTTTTGATTAAATCATTTATCGCTGCATTCCGATGGCCGCCGAAGGAAGTGTTTGTTGGGGAAACGTGGATAAGTTATTCACTCTCAATTTCGTGAAATTATCTGTACAGAGTTTATGGAATACGAAGCAATATAGATGCTTTTGAAGGCGGCACCTATATTGGGATTTTCACGTATTATTTTCTGCCCTCCCAAATATATTTACTTGAATTGCGCACGCCATTGGTACAAGCGACCGTTGAAATCTCGCGCAACCTTGGGCTCTTCTCTATTCAAAGATACTCTACCTTAAATACCCTTAATTTTTTTCTTTCAATTGAGCATACTATTACTTGCATCAGTTTGGTTTAATCCCGCTGGAGGGATTGGGCGTAAAGATTTGGTTGAGTAGCATTTCATACTACTGATTCCATTGAGCTGTTGTTTATTTCGTGCATAATTAACATCACAGCATCAGTGAACGAGATCTAAACCAGTGCAGATCACAATGATCGTTCACAGCGTCAACAATCAGTGTTTGTTGATTTAGCAGGTGGCCATGATTTGATTATCAATCTATCAGAACACTAATAGAAGAATCTCACTTTTAAAGCATGACTTCCTTTCCATTAATTCATTGTCATCTTCATATGCATAATCATGCAGAATGTATGATCAGGTGATCAATGAATTGAATTGCAGAAATGCTGCTGGACCCAGTCGTCAAATTGTTGAAGAAGAAGAAGCCGAAATATTACCTACATATGATACTGTTGGGTAAGTTTGTGACAGACCAAAAATCAGTGGCAATTCGTGAACTTTCGTAGAGGAGGCTAAGAGAGACGTTAACTACTGCCCGAGATTCTCTACTTATTCTTATAAAGGAAGCAAGCTTTCTTCCTTAGCATCTACTCCAAACTTTCACGAGCCGCCACTGCCACAAATGGTTTCTGTTAATTACTTCGAATGTAAGCTCATTGTATTGGTAGTATTAGAAGTAACAGTATAACTTGTTTAGCGAGCCGTGACTGATAGCACAGTGATCATCTTAAATTTCAAGAGAGGGCGCCAGAAACTCATAATTATTCAGTGAGCATCACTTGAACATATTGTCTAAATACGGAAGGATATTATGTAGAAACGTATTTTTAGAATCAAAACCATACTTAAATAGTATATTGTATAACGAGCATGGAATGACATACATTTCTCGCCGGTATGAAGAATTCATAAGAGTGAGAAATAGTCATTCCATGAGTTGTACACTATGCTTTACCTACGACAACTTTGTTGAGCTTCATTGTGATAGTTAAGATAATTAAAAACCGAGAGCGGACAATTCGTACGCGATAACTTTTATCAGAGGCACCTGCTTAACGTTACCTCGGGAAGAAATGTCAGTCAAAAACCAAGCCGCCAGCCGCAACATTATTTATGGGTCATATCATTTCTCGAGTTTATACATTCTTAGTGTTTAAAAAAATATATAAATAGTATGGAGACAAACATCGGAAACAACAAATTTGCCGAGGTACTACAACTAACGCCCCATGTATGTAGAAGCGGCGAAGCAAACATCTTTAAATCCACTCCGTCATTTTGACACATTGAAGGTTAGACTTCGTTGTCGTAGGTAAATACATTTCCGAACATGTCAAAATGTATCTGTATGTATGGAAATACTTTGAGTTCTTGCTATAAATTTGTTATTGTTGTTAAATTAGTTTTACACCAAGTGTACACTCATAATTGTTTGTAATCTAAATTACATATGTTCAGATGTATGTCCTACGACTCAGTATATACTTTTTGGACCACATTTAAGACGAGTTTTTCAAATTGGTAGTAATAATAAATATTCGCTATACTGACAAGGTTTCAAGATACAAACAAAAGTGATTACAATGTATCAATATTTAATTAATCGGTTGAATAGTTTGGTGTATAGTATTTGTTTGATGGATCGGATTCGTATAATTTGTTAACAATTTTCAGTTTAATAAACCCGAACGTAAGAAGACCACTCCCGCCTCTACCACCAAGAAGGAGAAGAGTGTAAATTAACAAATTTACCTCTACATGTGTTATAAATCATATATGTTTTATTTTTAATAATAAAACTTTACTCAATTTTCTAAAGTCTGAAAAGCCTTTCAGGTTTGAAACTTCAATAGCTAATCTCACCCAAATTTTCCACCCTGAAGAAAAGATTTCACTGGTTGTCTGTATAAGTGGTTACACCTAATCCTTATTGAGATACAAATCAAAAATTGTGGAATTAATTACTTATACAATCTAAGAGTTACTTTCTAATCCTGCGCTAATGCCAAAGGATAATTTAAAGTTAAGTCAGTCCTGATATTCTCATTAATTCCATGATCAATATCAATCCCCAGAACTCCAACAGCTCTCCTCACAGGTGGGATGCAGAATGTCCTCTGGTCATTGAAAAAAGTAAACGTATTTGAAATCGATACCAACATAACTGAACATTTTGTTTTTGTGAAAAATACTTCTACTGAAACTAAACGTCTCCTCAAATGGAGAGTGGATTACAAAAATGTTTGCTCTTCTGTTATAAGTCGCAAGGATAACCCCAATAGCTATTTAATCCCTCCTTACTTCCGTACTAAAGCTCCTAGTTCCTGCTTCCATTCCAAATAAAACAATAATATTGCCCCTAAAGTTTCTAGCAAATCCTTTCTGTAAGCAAGAACTCCACTGCGCCTGGTCTGGATGGTATATCCAACAACAAGATCAGCGAATTTTCTGCGAATATCCAATGCTTGGTAAGTGTGTAAAAGTTGAAATAATTTAAAGAATTAGAAACAATTACTTAAAAAATCCATTATCGTTGGATTTATATAGACCTATCTCATTATTTTTGCGCATAACTGGGATGTTCGAAAGGCTGAGACAAACTGGAGTGGTGTAGTGGCACGCGAACCATTAGTACCCCTATAACTCACTTCGGTAAATACATAAATAATACGTAACACTTTGAAATAATTTATTGTGCAAAATCGCTAGAATTGTTTCGTCACACTGTGGCTTCTTCAGGCGAAGAAATGATACACAATGATACCACACTCTTGAAACTTCCAAAATTGATTCTTAATTACGCTTCAGTAAAAATCTCAAAATACCCCATTCGTAGATTTCAAGATAATCTGACGATAACTGACCCTGGCGCATTTTGAAGTCGCTCTTTTTCCACCTCGTAAAAAGAATATTAAAAAACTGCCACTCGTGAAAATTTCTTCAAAATTGAATCTTAATTATGATTCGGTATAGATCTCAAAACACCCCATTCATAGATTTCAAGACAATCTGACGAGAACTATACTTATTGCATTTTGAATTCGAGCATTTTCCACCTCCATAAAAAAATATAAAAACCATTGCCACACTCTTGAGACTTTCAAAATTTATTCGTCCATTTATTTACGCTTTAATTTTTCATGCGATCGCTCCTTGAGTAAGATTTCTTTGGGGTTGTACGGTGATCGTAATTCCTTCTAAGAATTGACCATTTGCACGGGCACATGAGATTCGAGATCGATACTGAAAAATTTCACGGTTTGTTAGATGATTATTTATTCCCATCGCCCATTTATTTACACTTTAATTTCTCATACATTCGCTCATTGGGTAAGATTTTATTGGGGTTGTACGGTGATGGTAACTCCTTCTAAGAATTTACCATTTGCACCGGTACATGAGATGCGAGATAGATGGAGAACAATTCCACGTTTGTTATATGATTATTTATTCCCTTCACCCATTTATTTACACTTTAATTTCTTGTTCGTTCGCTCCTTGGGTAAGATTTCTTTGGGGTTGTATGGTGATGGTAACTCCCTCTAAGAATTGACCATTTGCACCGGTACATGGGATTCGAGATCAATACTGAATAATTCCTCGATTTGTTATATGATTATTCCCGTCACCCATTTATTTACAAATCGTGATAAATTACCAGCAAAATACCTCTTTTCGTTCCTAGTTGTGAAAATTTACACTTTAATTTCTCATACGTTCGCTCCTTGGGTAAGATTTCTTTGGGTTTGTACGGTGATGGTAACTCCTTCTAAGAATTGACCATTTGCTCCGGCACATGAGATTCGAGATCGATACTGGACAATTCCACCGATTGGTACATGTTTATTTATTACCGTCGCCCATTTATTTATGCTTTAATTTCTCATGCGTTCGCTCCTTGGGTAAGATTTTGTTGTAGAGAGTACTGTGATGGTAACTCCTTCTAAGAATTGACCTTGGTGCACTGGTACGTGAGATTCGAGATCGATGCTGAACAATTCCACAATTAGAACAGCCCGTTTGAAATTAATTTTAAAATACCTCAAGAAATTAAAAAATAAACATTAATTTCGCTACATTAACAAACCTTACTTGATTGTTTATTATTAAACCATTAATTCCTCCATAAATTGCCGTTTGAATCATCAAAATGAATTCAACCATTAAAGAATTTATTTTTCCAGTATTATCCCTGCAACTTTAATTAATATGGTTAAGGGATTATAAATTTAATGATGATTTAATGTTTCAATTGGCAAAATTATCCCTCAGAATTACGACTTAAACGCATTTAAAAATTCAATTTCGAATTTTCGCGCTTTTTCGCCATCTACCGGACGATAGCTGAACTACCAAGTGATGTTTTCGAACAGCGCCAAAATGCTCGAACTTTATACCTATGAACAAGACGTAAAAATCCAGCCCTGCGCCATACACGACACGGAAGACAATTTAATTCTGATTCGAACGATCTATAAAATAGCTGAGTGAATTAAGCGGTTTTACGGTAATTTGCGATTGAAAATTTAGCAAAATCCCTGGCCGGTAATTCAGTTTCCTGTAAAGTTTAAACATTAAATGCGAAGCATTTTGCAATATTTCACAAATAAATAAGGGTCCTAATCATTAATACTGATTAACTAAACAATTTATTATATTTTTATTGCATTACAATATAAGAAATGTAAGAAATATAATTCTCCGTACAGGCGTACCCTCTGTTATCGCATAGATGAACTAGCAGATTGATTGTGGATTTATTATTTGTTTTTAATAATAAAGGATATTTAAATACTTAAGAATGGTGTTTTTTCTACAAATTTAATGACTACTCAGTAGATATTTGGGTATTAAATTGAAGAAACAAAGGTATAGTAAGAACGCCTAATCCTAGGCAACCCAATAAGCGCACATATTTTTATAATCTATTATTATTTATTTACCATATTTAAAAACTCAAGAAGTATGTTTTATAAGAAAAAAATTAATGTAGTGTGATTAAATATTTTTTATATTTTAAATTGCTGGAGCAATGATACATATAAACGCATACACAAGAATATTTTGCGAATAATATGTTGCCTGTGACTAGGCGTTTATATCAAGCTATTTATTTAAAAACTGAAGAAATTTGTTATTCTAAAACAAATAACATATTATTTTAATATAATAATAAGTTATATGTTCAAATTCCAGGAACAATGGTTCATGCTGATGCCTCATTATAGGCAGCCCAATATACAATACCCTATGATTAGGCGTTTATATTAAACTATACTATTAAAAACTCAAGAAATTTGTGATCTTAAAACAAATTTTATATTAATATATTAATACAATGTATAAATAATAATTACATACCTATTTAAATTGCAGGAACTCTGGTGCATATAAACGCCTAATAATAGGCAATCCAATATCCAACCTTGCGTATATTGGGTTGCCTGCAATCAGACTTTTTTTGGAAGTATATTTTTGCAATTTAATACTTAAATATTTACTGTGTGGTAATTTTGTTAAAAATAAATTAAAAACGTGGAATTATTTTTGCGCCCAAATTACTCTTTTCATTTCTGCGATACTGTTACTCCTGATGGAAATTTTTGTGTGAAAATTTTGTTAAAAATAAATTAAAAACGTGAAATTATTTTCGCGTCCAAATTACTCTTTTCATTTCTGCGATCCTGTTACTCCTGGTCGGAATTTTTGTGTGTAAATTTTGATCAAAATAAATTAAAGTGTGAAATTGATTTCCCGCCCAAATTACTCTTTTCATTTCTGCAATCCTGTTACTCCTGGTCGGAATTTTTGTGTGTAAATTTTGATCAAAATAAATTAAAGTGTGAAATTGATTTCCCGCCCAAATTACTCTTTTCATTTCTGCGATCCTGTTACTCCTGGTCGGAATTTTTGTGTGTAAATTTTGTTCAAAATAAATTAAAGTGTGAAATTATTTTCCCGCCCAAATTACTCTTTTCATTTCTGCGATCCTGTTACTCCTGGTCGGAATTTTTGTGTGTAAATTTTGTTCAAAATAAATTAGTGTGAAATTATTTTCCCGCCCAAATTACTCTTTTCATTTCTGCGATCCTGTTACTCCTGGTCGGAATTTTTGTGTGTAAATTTTGTTCAAAATAAATTAAAGTGTGAAATTATTTTCCCGCCCAAATTACTCTTCATTTCTGCGATCCTGTTACTCCTGGTCGGAATTTTTGTGTGTAAATTTTGTTCAAAATAAATTAAAGTGTGAAATTATTTTCCCGCCCAAATTACTCTTTTCATTTCTGCGATCCTGTTACTCCTGGTCGGAATTTTTGTGTGTAAATTTTGATCAAAATAAATTAAAATATGAAATTATTTTCCCGCCCAAATTACTCTTTTCATTTCTGCGATCCTGTTACTCCTGGTCGGAATTTTTGTGTGTAAATTTTGTTCAAAATTAATTAAAGTGTGAAATTATTTTCCCGCCCAAATTACTCTTTTCATTTCTGCGATCCTGTTACTCCTGGTCGGAATTTTTGTGTGTAAATTTTGTTCAAAATAAATTAAAGTGTGAAATTATTTTCCCGCCCAAATTACTCTTTTCATTTCTGCGATCCTGTTACTCCTGGTCGGAATTTTTGTGTGTAAATTTTGTTGAAAATAAATTAAAATGTGAAATTATTTTCCCGCCCAAATTACTCTTTTCATTTCTGCGATCCTGTTACTCCTGGTCGGAATTTTTGTGTGTAAATTTTGTTCAAAATAAATTAAAGTGTGAAATTATTTTCCCGCCCAAATTACTCTTTTCATTTCTGCGATCCTGTTACTCCTGGTCGGAATTTTTGTGTGTAAATTTTGTTGAAAATAAATTAAAATGTGAAATTATTTTCCCGCCCAAATTACTCTTTTCATTTCTGCGATCCTGTTACTCCTGGTCGGAATTTTTGTGTGTAAATTTTGTTGAAAATAAATTAAAATGTGAAATTATTTTCCCGCCCAAATTACTCTTTTCATTTCTGCGATCCTGTTACTCCTGGTCGGAATTTTTGTGTGTAAATTTTGTTGAAAATAAATTAAAATGTGAAATTATTTTCCCGCCCAAATTACTCTTTTCATTTCTGCGATCCTGTTACTCCTGGTCGGAATTTTTGTGTGTAAATTTTGTTCAAAATAAATTAAAGTGTGAAATTATTTTCCCGCCCAAATTACTCTTTTCATTTCTGCGATCCTGTTACTCCTGGTCGGAATTTTTGTGTGTAAATTTTGTTCAAAATAAATTAAAGTGTGAAATTATTTTCCCGCCCAAATTACTCTTTTCATTTCTGCGATCCTGTTACTCCTGGTCGGAATTTTTGTGTGTAAATTTTGTTGAAAATAAATTAAAATGTGAAATTATTTTCCCGCCCAAATTACTCTTTTCATTTCTGCGATCCTGTTACTCCTGGTCGGAATTTTTGTGTGTAAATTTTGTTGAAAATAAATTAAAATGTGAAATTATTTTCCCGCCCAAATTACTCTTTTCATTTCTGCGATCCTGTTACTCCTGGTCGGAATTTTTGTGTGTAAATTTTGTTGAAAATAAATTAAAATGTGAAATTATTTTCCCGCCCAAATTACTCTTTTCATTTCTGCGATCCTGTTACTCCTGGTCGGAATTTTTGTGTGTAAATTTTGTTCAAAATAAATTAAAGTGTGAAATTATTTTCCCGCCCAAATTACTCTTTTCATTTCTGCGATCCTGTTACTCCTGGTCGGAATTTTTGTGTGTAAATTTTGTTCAAAATAAATTAAAGTGTGAAATTATTTTCCCGCCCAAATTACTCTTTTCATTTCTGCGATCCTGTTACTCCTGGTCGGAATTTTTGTGTGTAAATTTTGTTGAAAATAAATTAAAATGTGAAATTATTTTCCCGCCCAAATTACTCTTTTCATTTCTGCGATCCTGTTACTCCTGGTCGGAATTTTTGTGTGTAAATTTTGTTCAAAATAAATTAAAGTGTGAAATTATTTTCCCGCCCAAATTACTCTTTTCATTTCTGCGATCCTGTTACTCCTGGTCGGAATTTTTGTGTGTAAATTTTGTTCAAAATTAATTAAAGTGTGAAATTATTTTCCCGCCCAAATTACTCTTTTCATTTCTGCGATCCTGTTACTCCTGGTCGGAATTTTTGTGTGTAAATTTTGATCAAAATAAATTAAAGTGTGAAATTGATTTCCCGCCCAAATTACTCTTTTCATTTCTGCGATCCTGTTACTCCTGGTCGGAATTTTTGTGTGTAAATTTTGATCAAAATAAATTAAAGTGTGAAATTGATTTCCCGCCCAAATTACTCTTTTCATTTCTGCGATCCTGTTACTCCTGGTCGGAATTTTTGTGTGTAAATTTTGTTCAAAATAAATTAAAGTGTGAAATTATTTTCCCGCCCAAATTACTCTTTTCATTTCTGCGAACCTATTACTCCTGGTCGGAATTTTTGTGTGAAAATTTTGTTCAAAATAAATTAAAGTGTGAAATTATTTTCCCGCCCAAATTACTCTTTTCATTTCTGCGATCCTGTTACTCCTGGTCGGAATTTTCGTGTGGAAATTTTGTTCGAAATAAATTAAATATGTGAAATTATTTTCCCGCTCAAATTACTCTTTTCATTTCTGCGATCCTGTTACTCCTGGTCGGAATTTTCGTGTGGAAATTTTGTTCGAAATAAATTAAATATGTGAAATTATTTTCCCGCTCAAATTACTCTTTTCATTTCTGCGATCCTGTTACTTCTGGTCGGAATTTTTGTGTGTAAATTTTGTTGAAAATAAATTAAAGTGTGAAATTATTTTCCCGCCCAAATTACTCTTTTCATTTCTGCGATCCTGTTACTCCTGGTCGGAATTTTTGTGTGAAAATTTTGTTCAAAATAAATTAAAGTGTGAAATTATTTTCCCGCCCAAATTACTCTTTTCATTTCTGCGATCCTGTTACTCCTGGTCGGAATTTTTGTGTGTAAATTTTGTTGAAAATAAATTAAAATGTGAAATTATTTTCCCGCCCAAATTACTCTTTTCATTTCTGCGATCCTGTTACTCCTGGTCGGAATTTTCGTGTGGAAATTTTGTTCGAAATAAATTAAATATGTGAAATTATTTTCCCGCTCAAATTACTCTTTTCATTTCTGCGATCCTGTTACTCCTGGTCGGAATTTTTGTGTGTAAATTTTGTTCAAAATAAATTAAAGTGTGAAATTATTTTCCCGCCCAAATTACTCTTTTCATTTCTGCGTTCCTGTTACTCCTGGTCGGAATTTTTGTGTGTAAATTTTGTTGAAAATAAATTAAAATGTGAAATTATTTTCCCGCCCAAATTACTCTTTTCATTTCTGCGATCCTGTTACTCCTGGTCGGAATTTTTGTGTGTAAATTTTGTTCAAAATAAATTAAAGTGTGAAATTATTTTCCCGCCCAAATTACTCTTTTCATTTCTGCGATCCTGTTACTCCTGGTCGGAATTTTTGTGTGTAAATTTTGTTGAAAATAAATTAAAATGTGAAATTATTTTCCCGCCCAAATTACTCTTTTCATTTCTGCGATCCTGTTACTCCTGGTCGGAATTTTTGTGTGTAAATTTTGTTCAAAATAAATTAAAGTGTGAAATTATTTTCCCGCCCAAATTACTCTTTTCATTTCTGCGATCCTGTTACTCCTGGTCGGAATTTTTGTGTGTAAATTTTGTTCAAAATAAATTAAAGTGTGAAATTATTTTCCCGCCCAAATTACTCTTTTCATTTCTGCGATCCTGTTACTCCTGGTCGGAATTTTTGTGTGTAAATTTTGTTCAAAATAAATTAAAGTGTGAAATTATTTTCCCGCCCAAATTACTCTTTTCATTTCTGCGAACCTATTACTCCTGGTCGGAATTTTTGTGTGAAAATTTTGTTCAAAATAAATTAAAGTGTGAAATTATTTTCCCGCCCAAATTACTCTTTTCATTTCTGCGATCCTGTTACTCCTGGTCGGAATTTTCGTGTGGAACTTTTGTTCGAAATAAATTAAATATGTGAAATTATTTTCCCGCTCAAATTACTCTTTTCATTTCTGCGATCCTGTTACTCCTGGTCGGAATTTTTGTGTGTAAATTTTGTTGAAAATAAATTAAAATGTGAAATTATTTTCCCGCCCAAATTACTCTTTTCATTTCTGCGATCCTGTTACTCCTGGTCGGAATTTTTGTGTGTAAATTTTGATCAAAATAAATTAAAGTGTGAAATTGATTTCCCGCCCAAATTACTCTTTTCATTTCTGCGATCCTGTTACTCCTGGTCGGAATTTTCGTGTGGAAATTTTGTTCGAAATAAATTAAATATGTGAAATTATTTTCCCGCTCAAATTACTCTTTTCATTTCTGCGATCCTGTTACTCCTGGTCGGAATTTTCGTGTGGAAATTTTGTTCGAAATAAATTAAATATGTGAAATTATTTTCCCGCCCAAATTACTCTTTTCATTTCTGCGAACCTATTACTCCTGGTCGGAATTTTTGTGTGAAAATTTTGTTCAAAATAAATTAAAGTGTGAAATTATTTTCCCGCCCAAATTACTCTTTTCATTTCTGCGATCCTGTTACTCCTGGTCGGAATTTTTGTGTGTAAATTTTGTTCAAAATAAATTAAAGTGTGAAATTATTTTCCCGCCCAAATTACTCTTTTCATTTCTGCGAACCTATTACTCCTGGTCGGAATTTTTGTGTGAAAATTTTGTTCAAAATAAATTAAAGTGTGAAATTATTTTCCCGCCCAAATTACTCTTTTCATTTCTGCGATCCTGTTACTCCTGGTCGGAATTTTTGTGTGTAAATTTTGTTCAAAATAAATTAAAGTGTGAAATTATTTTCCCGCCCAAATTACTCTTTTCATTTCTGCGAACCTATTACTCCTGGTCGGAATTTTTGTGTGAAAATTTTGTTCAAAATAAATTAAAGTGTGAAATTATTTTCCCGCCCAAATTACTCTTTTCATTTCTGCGATCCTGTTACTCCTGGTCGGAATTTTTGTGTGTAAATTTTGTTCAAAATAAATTAAAGTGTGAAATTATTTTCCCGCCCAAATTACTCTTTTCATTTCTGCGATCCTGTTACTCCTGGTCGGAATTTTTGTGTGTAAATTTTGATCAAAATAAATTAAAGTGTGAAATTGATTTCCCGCCCAAATTACTCTTTTCATTTCTGCGATCCTGTTACTCCTGGTCGGAATTTTCGTGTGGAAATTTTGTTCGAAATAAATTAAATATGTGAAATTATTTTCCCGCTCAAATTACTCTTTTCATTTCTGCGATCCTGTTACTCCTGGTCGGAATTTTCGTGTGGAAATTTTGTTCGAAATAAATTAAATATGTGAAATTATTTTCCCGCTCAAATTACTCTTTTCATTTCTGCGATCCTGTTACTCCTGGTCGGAATTTTTGTGTGTAAATTTTGATCAAAATAAATTAAAGTGTGAAATTGATTTCCCGCCCAAATTACTCTTTTCATTTCTGCGATCCTGTTACTCCTGGTCGGAATTTTCGTGTGGAAATTTTGTTCGAAATAAATTAAATATGTGAAATTATTTTCCCGCTCAAATTACTCTTTTCATTTCTGCGATCCTGTTACTCCTGGTCGGAATTTTTGTGTGTAAATTTTGTTCAAAATAAATTAAAGTGTGAAATTATTTTCCCGCCCAAATTACTCTTTTCATTTCTGCGATCCTGTTACTCCTGGTCGGAATTTTCGTGTGGAAATTTTGTTCGAAATAAATTAAATATGTGAAATTATTTTCCCGCTCAAATTACTCTTTTCATTTCTGCGATCCTGTTACTCCTGGTCGGAATTTTCGTGTGGAAATTTTGTTCGAAATAAATTAAATATGTGAAATTATTTTCCCGCTCAAATTACTCTTTTCATTTCTGCGATCCTGTTACTCCTGGTCGGAATTTTTGTGTGTAAATTTTGTTGAAAATAAATTAAAATGTGAAATTATTTTCCCGCCCAAATTACTCTTTTCATTTCTGCGATCCTGTTACTCCTGGTCGGAATTTTTGTGTGTAAATTTTGATCAAAATAAATTAAAGTGTGAAATTGATTTCCCGCCCAAATTACTCTTTTCATTTCTGCGATCCTGTTACTCCTGGTCGGAATTTTTGTGTGTAAATTTTGATCAAAATAAATTAAAGTGTGAAATTGATTTCCCGCCCAAATTACTCTTTTCATTTCTGCGATCCTGTTACTCCTGGTCGGAATTTTTGTGTGTAAATTTTGTTCAAAATAAATTAAAGTGTGAAATTATTTTCCCGCCCAAATTACTCTTTTCATTTCTGCGAACCTATTACTCCTGGTCGGAATTTTTGTGTGAAAATTTTGTTCAAAATAAATTAAAGTGTGAAATTATTTTCCCGCCCAAATTACTCTTTTCATTTCTGCGATCCTGTTACTCCTGGTCGGAATTTTCGTGTGGAAATTTTGTTCGAAATAAATTAAATATGTGAAATTATTTTCCCGCTCAAATTACTCTTTTCATTTCTGCGATCCTGTTACTCCTGGTCGGAATTTTCGTGTGGAAATTTTGTTCGAAATAAATTAAATATGTGAAATTATTTTCCCGCTCAAATTACTCTTTTCATTTCTGCGATCCTGTTACTCCTGGTCGGAATTTTTGTGTGTAAATTTTGTTCAAAATAAATTAAAGTGTGAAATTATTTTCCCGCCCAAATTACTCTTTTCATTTCTGCGATCCTGTTACTCCTGGTCGGAATTTTTGTGTGTAAATTTTGTTGAAAATAAATTAAAATGTGAAATTATTTTCCCGCCCAAATTACTCTTTTCATTTCTGCGATCCTGTTACTCCTGGTCGGAATTTTTGTGTGTAAATTTTGTTCAAAATAAATTAAAGTGTGAAATTATTTTCCCGCCCAAATTACTCTTTTCATTTCTGCGATCCTGTTACTCCTGGTCGGAATTTTTGTGTGTAAATTTTGTTCAAAATAAATTAAAGTGTGAAATTATTTTCCCGCCCAAATTACTCTTTTCATTTCTGCGATCCTGTTACTCCTGGTCGGAATTTTTGTGTGTAAATTTTGTTCAAAATAAATTAAAGTGTGAAATTATTTTCCCGCCCAAATTACTCTTTTCATTTCTGCGATCCTGTTACTCCTGGTCGGAATTTTTGTGTGTAAATTTTGTTGAAAATAAATTAAAATGTGAAATTATTTTCCCGCCCAAATTACTCTTTTCATTTCTGCGATCCTGTTACTCCTGGTCGGAATTTTTGTGTGTAAATTTTGTTCAAAATAAATTAAAGTGTGAAATTATTTTCCCGCCCAAATTACTCTTTTCATTTCTGCGATCCTGTTACTCCTGGTCGGAATTTTTGTGTGTAAATTTTGTTCAAAATAAATTAAAGTGTGAAATTATTTTCCCGCCCAAATTACTCTTTTCATTTCTGCGATCCTGTTACTCCTGGTCGGAATTTTTGTGTGTAAATTTTGTTCAAAATAAATTAAAGTGTGAAATTATTTTCCCGCCCAAATTACTCTTTTCATTTCTGCGATCCTGTTACTCCTGGTCGGAATTTTTGTGTGTAAATTTTGTTCAAAATAAATTAAAGTGTGAAATTATTTTCCCGCCCAAATTACTCTTTTCATTTCTGCGATCCTGTTACTCCTGGTCGGAATTTTTGTGTGTAAATTTTGTTCAAAATAAATTAAAGTGTGAAATTATTTTCCCGCCCAAATTACTCTTTTCATTTCTGCGATCCTGTTACTCCTGGTCGGAATTTTCGTGTGGAAATTTTGTTCGAAATAAATTAAATATGTGAAATTATTTTCCCGCTCAAATTACTCTTTTCATTTCTGCGATCCTGTTACTCCTGGTCGGAATTTTTGTGTGTAAATTTTGTTCAAAATAAATTAAAGTGTGAAATTATTTTCCCGCCCAAATTACTCTTTTCATTTCTGCGATCCTGTTACTCCTGGTCGGAATTTTCGTGTGGAAATTTTGTTCGAAATAAATTAAATATGTGAAATTATTTTCCCGCCCAAATTACTCTTTTCATTTCTGCGATCCTGTTACTCCTGGTCGGAATTTTTGTGTGTAAATTTTGTTCAAAATAAATTAAAGTGTGAAATTATTTTCCCGCCCAAATTACTCTTTTCATTTCTGCGATCCTGTTACTCCTGGTCGGAATTTTTGTGTGTAAATTTTGTTGAAAATAAATTAAAATGTGAAATTATTTTCCCGCCCAAATTACTCTTTTCATTTCTGCGATCCTGTTACTCCTGGTCGGAATTTTTGTGTGTAAATTTTGTTCAAAATAAATTAAAGTGTGAAATTATTTTCCCGCCCAAATTACTCTTTTCATTTCTGCGATCCTGTTACTCCTGGTCGGAATTTTTGTGTGTAAATTTTGTTCAAAATAAATTAAAGTGTGAAATTATTTTCCCGCCCAAATTACTCTTTTCATTTCTGCGAACCTATTACTCCTGGTCGGAATTTTTGTGTGAAAATTTTGTTCAAAATAAATTAAAGTGTGAAATTATTTTCCCGCCCAAATTACTCTTTTCATTTCTGCGATCCTGTTACTCCTGGTCGGAATTTTCGTGTGGAAATTTAGTTCGAAATAAATTAAATATGTGAAATTATTTTTCCGCCCAAATTACTCTTTTCATTTCTGCGATCCTGTTACTCCTGGTCGGAATTTTTGTGTGTAAATTTTGTTCAAAATAAATTAAAGTGTGAAATTATTTTCCCGCCCAAATTACTCTTTTCATTTCTGCGATCCTGTTACTCCTGGTCGGAATTTTTGTGTGTAAATTTTGTTGAAAATAAATTAAAATGTGAAATTATTTTCCCGCCCAAATTACTCTTTTCATTTCTGCGATCCTGTTACTCCTGGTCGGAATTTTTGTGTGTAAATTTTGTTCAAAATAAATTAAAGTGTGAAATTATTTTCCCGCCCAAATTACTCTTTTCATTTCTGCGATCCTGTTACTCCTGGTCGGAATTTTTGTGTGTAAATTTTGTTCAAAATAAATTAAAGTGTGAAATTATTTTCCCGCCCAAATTACTCTTTTCATTTCTGCGATCCTGTTACTCCTGGTCGGAATTTTTGTGTGTAAATTTTGTTCAAAATAAATTAAAGTGTGAAATTATTTTCCCGCCCAAATTACTCTTTTCATTTCTGCGATCCTGTTACTCCTGGTCGGAATTTTTGTGTGTAAATTTTGTTCAAAATAAATTAAAGTGTGAAATTATTTTCCCGCCCAAATTACTCTTTTCATTTCTGCGATCCTGTTACTCCAGGTCGGAATTTTTGTGTGTAAATTTTGTTCAAAATAAATTAAAGTGTGAAATTATTTTCCCGCCCAAATTACTCTTTTCATTTCTGCGATCCTGTTACTCCTGGTCGGAATTTTTGTGTGTAAATTTTGTTCAAAATAAATTAAAGTGTGAAATTATTTTCCCGCCCAAATTACTCTTTTCATTTCTGCGAACCTATTACTCCTGGTCGGAATTTTTGTGTGAAAATTTTGTTCAAAATAAATTAAAGTGTGAAATTATTTTCCCGCCCAAATTACTCTTTTCATTTCTGCGATCCTGTTACTCCTGGTCGGAATTTTTGTGTGTAAATTTTGTTCAAAATAAATTAAAGTGTGAAATTATTTTCCCGCCCAAATTACTCTTTTCATTTCTGCGATCCTGTTACTCCTGGTCGGAATTTTTGTGTGTAAATTTTGATCAAAATAAATTAAAGTGTGAAATTGATTTCCCGCCCAAATTACTCTTTTCATTTCTGCGATCCTGTTACTCCTGGTCGGAATTTTCGTGTGGAAATTTTGTTCGAAATAAATTAAATATGTGAAATTATTTTCCCGCTCAAATTACTCTTTTCATTTCTGCGATCCTGTTACTCCTGGTCGGAATTTTCGTGTGGAAATTTTGTTCGAAATAAATTAAATGTGTGAAATTATTTTCCCGCTCAAATTACTCTTTTCATTTCTGCGATCCTGTTACTCCTGGTCGGAATTTTTGTGTGTAAATTTTGATCAAAATAAATTAAAGTGTGAAATTGATTTCCCGCCCAAATTACTCTTTTCATTTCTGCGATCCTGTTACTCCTGGTCGGAATTTTCGTGTGGAAATTTTGTTCGAAATAAATTAAATATGTGAAATTATTTTCCCGCTCAAATTACTCTTTTCATTTCTGCGATCCTGTTACTCCTGGTCGGAATTTTTGTGTGTAAATTTTGTTCAAAATAAATTAAAGTGTGAAATTATTTTCCCGCCCAAATTACTCTTTTCATTTCTGCGATCCTGTTACTCCTGGTCGGAATTTTCGTGTGGAAATTTTGTTCGAAATAAATTAAATATGTGAAATTATTTTCCCGCTCAAATTACTCTTTTCATTTCTGCGATCCTGTTACTCCTGGTCGGAATTTTCGTGTGGAAATTTTGTTCGAAATAAATTAAATATGTGAAATTATTTTCCCGCTCAAATTACTCTTTTCATTTCTGCGATCCTGTTACTCCTGGTCGGAATTTTTGTGTGTAAATTTTGTTGAAAATAAATTAAAATGTGAAATTATTTTCCCGCCCAAATTACTCTTTTCATTTCTGCGATCCTGTTACTCCTGGTCGGAATTTTTGTGTGTAAATTTTGATCAAAATAAATTAAAGTGTGAAATTGATTTCCCGCCCAAATTACTCTTTTCATTTCTGCGATCCTGTTACTCCTGGTCGGAATTTTTGTGTGTAAATTTTGTTCAAAATAAATTAAAGTGTGAAATTATTTTCCCGCCCAAATTACTCTTTTCATTTCTGCGAACCTATTACTCCTGGTCGGAATTTTTGTGTGAAAATTTTGTTCAAAATAAATTAAAGTGTGAAATTATTTTCCCGCCCAAATTACTCTTTTCATTTCTGCGATCCTGTTACTCCTGGTCGGAATTTTCGTGTGGAAATTTTGTTCGAAATAAATTAAATATGTGAAATTATTTTCCCGCTCAAATTACTCTTTTCATTTCTGCGATCCTGTTACTCCTGGTCGGAATTTTCGTGTGGAAATTTTGTTCGAAATAAATTAAATATGTGAAATTATTTTCCCGCTCAAATTACTCTTTTCATTTCTGCGATCCTGTTACTCCTGGTCGGAATTTTTGTGTGTAAATTTTGTTCAAAATAAATTAAAGTGTGAAATTATTTTCCCGCCCAAATTACTCTTTTCATTTCTGCGATCCTGTTACTCCTGGTCGGAATTTTTGTGTGTAAATTTTGTTCAAAATAAATTAAAGTGTGAAATTATTTTCCCGCCCAAATTACTCTTTTCATTTCTGCGATCCTGTTACTCCTGGTCGGAATTTTTGTGTGTAAATTTTGTTGAAAATAAATTAAAATGTGAAATTATTTTCCCGCCCAAATTACTCTTTTCATTTCTGCGATCCTGTTACTCCTGGTCGGAATTTTTGTGTGTAAATTTTGTTCAAAATAAATTAAAGTGTGAAATTATTTTCCCGCCCAAATTACTCTTTTCATTTCTGCGATCCTGTTACTCCTGGTCGGAATTTTTGTGTGTAAATTTTGTTCAAAATAAATTAAAGTGTGAAATTATTTTCCCGCCCAAATTACTCTTTTCATTTCTGCGATCCTGTTACTCCTGGTCGGAATTTTTGTGTGTAAATTTTGTTCAAAATAAATTAAAGTGTGAAATTATTTTCCCGCCCAAATTACTCTTTTCATTTCTGCGATCCTGTTACTCCTGGTCGGAATTTTTGTGTGTAAATTTTGTTCAAAATAAATTAAAGTGTGAAATTATTTTCCCGCCCAAATTACTCTTTTCATTTCTGCGATCCTGTTACTCCTGGTCGGAATTTTTGTGTGTAAATTTTGTTGAAAATAAATTAAAATGTGAAATTATTTTCCCGCCCAAATTACTCTTTTCATTTCTGCGATCCTGTTACTCCTGGTCGGAATTTTTGTGTGTAAATTTTGTTCAAAATAAATTAAAGTGTGAAATTATTTTCCCGCCCAAATTACTCTTTTCATTTCTGCGATCCTGTTACTCCTGGTCGGAATTTTTGTGTGTAAATTTTGTTCAAAATAAATTAAAGTGTGAAATTATTTTCCCGCCCAAATTACTCTTTTCATTTCTGCGATCCTGTTACTCCTGGTCGGAATTTTTGTGTGTAAATTTTGTTCAAAATAAATTAAAGTGTGAAATTATTTTCCCGCCCAAATTACTCTTTTCATTTCTGCGATCCTGTTACTCCTGGTCGGAATTTTTGTGTGTAAATTTTGTTCAAAATAAATTAAAGTGTGAAATTATTTTCCCGCCCAAATTACTCTTTTCATTTCTGCGATCCTGTTACTCCTGGTCGGAATTTTCGTGTGGAAATTTTGTTCGAAATAAATTAAATATGTGAAATTATTTTCCCGCTCAAATTACTCTTTTCATTTCTGCGATCCTGTTACTCCTGGTCGGAATTTTTGTGTGTAAATTTTGTTCAAAATAAATTAAAGTGTGAAATTATTTTCCCGCCCAAATTACTCTTTTCATTTCTGCGATCCTGTTACTCCTGGTCGGAATTTTTGTGTGTAAATTTTGTTGAAAATAAATTAAAATGTGAAATTATTTTCCCGCCCAAATTACTCTTTTCATTTCTGCGATCCTGTTACTCCTGGTCGGAATTTTTGTGTGTAAATTTTGTTCAAAATAAATTAAAGTGTGAAATTATTTTCCCGCCCAAATTACTCTTTTCATTTCTGCGATCCTGTTACTCCTGGTCGGAATTTTTGTGTGTAAATTTTGTTCAAAATAAATTAAAGTGTGAAATTATTTTCCCGCCCAAATTACTCTTTTCATTTCTGCGATCCTGTTACTCCTGGTCGGAATTTTTGTGTGTAAATTTTGTTGAAAATAAATTAAAATGTGAAATTATTTTCCCGCCCAAATTACTCTTTTCATTTCTGCGATCCTGTTACTCCTGGTCGGAATTTTTGTGTGTAAATTTTGTTCAAAATAAATTAAAGTGTGAAATTATTTTCCCGCCCAAATTACTCTTTTCATTTCTGCGATCCTGTTACTCCTGGTCGGAATTTTTGTGTGTAAATTTTGTTCAAAATAAATTAAAGTGTGAAATTATTTTCCCGCCCAAATTACTCTTTTCATTTCTGCGATCCTGTTACTCCTGGTCGGAATTTTTGTGTGTAAATTTTGTTCAAAATAAATTAAAGTGTGAAATTATTTTCCCGCCCAAATTACTCTTTTCATTTCTGCGATCCTGTTACTCCTGGTCGGAATTTTTGTGTGTAAATTTTGTTCAAAATAAATTAAAGTGTGAAATTATTTTCCCGCCCAAATTACTCTTTTCATTTCTGCGATCCTGTTACTCCTGGTCGGAATTTTCGTGTGGAAATTTTGTTCGAAATAAATTAAATATGTGAAATTATTTTCCCGCTCAAATTACTCTTTTCATTTCTGCGATCCTGTTACTCCTGGTCGGAATTTTTGTGTGTAAATTTTGTTCAAAATAAATTAAAGTGTGAAATTATTTTCCCGCCCAAATTACTCTTTTCATTTCTGCGTTCCTGTTACTCCTGGTCGGAATTTTTGTGTGTAAATTTTGTTGAAAATAAATTAAAATGTGAAATTATTTTCCCGCCCAAATTACTCTTTTCATTTCTGCGATCCTGTTACTCCTGGTCGGAATTTTTGTGTGTAAATTTTGTTCAAAATAAATTAAAGTGTGAAATTATTTTCCCGCCCAAATTACTCTTTTCATTTCTGCGATCCTGTTACTCCTGGTCGGAATTTTTGTGTGTAAATTTTGTTCAAAATAAATTAAAGTGTGAAATTATTTTCCCGCCCAAATTACTCTTTTCATTTCTGCGAACCTATTACTCCTGGTCGGAATTTTTGTGTGAAAATTTTGTTCAAAATAAATTAAAGTGTGAAATTATTTTCCCGCCCAAATTACTCTTTTCATTTCTGCGATCCTGTTACTCCTGGTCGGAATTTTCGTGTGGAAATTTAGTTCGAAATAAATTAAATATGTGAAATTATTTTTCCGCCCAAATTACTCTTTTCATTTCTGCGATCCTGTTACTCCTGGTCGGAATTTTTGTGTGTAAATTTTGTTCAAAATAAATTAAAGTGTGAAATTATTTTCCCGCCCAAATTACTCTTTTCATTTCTGCGATCCTGTTACTCCTGGTCGGAATTTTTGTGTGTAAATTTTGTTCAAAATAAATTAAAGTGTGAAATTATTTTCCCGCCCAAATTACTCTTTTCATTTCTGCGATCCTGTTACTCCTGGTCGGAATTTTTGTGTGTAAATTTTGTTGAAAATAAATTAAAATGTGAAATTATTTTCCCGCCCAAATTACTCTTTTCATTTCTGCGATCCTGTTACTCCTGGTCGGAATTTTTGTGTGTAAATTTTGTTCAAAATAAATTAAAGTGTGAAATTATTTTCCCGCCCAAATTACTCTTTTCATTTCTGCGATCCTGTTACTCCTGGTCGGAATTTTTGTGTGTAAATTTTGTTCAAAATAAATTAAAGTGTGAAATTATTTTCCCGCCCAAATTACTCTTTTCATTTCTGCGATCCTGTTACTCCTGGTCGGAATTTTTGTGTGTAAATTTTGTTCAAAATAAATTAAAGTGTGAAATTATTTTCCCGCCCAAATTACTCTTTTCATTTCTGCGATCCTGTTACTCCTGGTCGGAATTTTTGTGTGTAAATTTTGTTCAAAATAAATTAAAGTGTGAAATTATTTTCCCGCCCAAATTACTCTTTTCATTTCTGCGATCCTGTTACTCCAGGTCGGAATTTTTGTGTGTAAATTTTGTTCAAAATAAATTAAAGTGTGAAATTATTTTCCCGCCCAAATTACTCTTTTCATTTCTGCGATCCTGTTACTCCTGGTCGGAATTTTTGTGTGTAAATTTTGTTGAAAATAAATTAAAATGTGAAATTATTTTCCCGCCCAAATTACTCTTTTCATTTCTGCGATCCTGTTACTCCTGGTCGAAATTTTTGTGTCTAAATTTTGTTGAAAATAAATAAAAATGTGAAATTATTTTCCCGCCCAAATTACTCTTTTCATTTCTGCGATCCTGTTACTCCTGGTCGAAATTTTTGTGTGTAAATTTTGTTGAAAATAAATTAAAATGTGAAATTATTTTCCCGCCCAAATTACTCTTTTCATTTCTGCGATCCTGTTACTCCTGGTCGGAATTTTTGTGTGTAAATTTTGTTCAAAATAAATTAAAGTGTGAAATTATTTTCCCGCCCAAATTACTCTTTTCATTTCTGCGATCCTGTTACTCCTGGTCGGAATTTTTGTGTGTAAATTTTGTTCAAAATAAATTAAAGTGTGAAATTATTTTCCCGCCCAAATTACTCTTTTCATTTCTGCGATCCTGTTACTCCTGGTCGGAATTTTTGTGTGAAAATTTTGTTCAAAATAAATTAAAGTGTGAAATTATTTTCCCGCCCAAATTACTCTTTTCATTTCTGCGATCCTGTTACTCCTGGTCGGAATTTTCGTGTGGAAATTTTGTTCGAAATAAATTAAATATGTGAAATTATTTTCCCGCTCAAATTACTCTTTTCATTTCTGCGATCCTGTTACTCCTGGTCGGAATTTTCGTGTGGAAATTTTGTTCGAAATAAATTAAATATGTGAAATTATTTTCCCGCTCAAATTACTCTTTTCATTTCTGCGATCCTGTTACTCCTGGTCGGAATTTTTGTGTGTAAATTTTGATCAAAATAAATTAAAGTGTGAAATTGATTTCCCGCCCAAATTACTCTTTTCATTTCTGCGATCCTGTTACTCCTGGTCGGAATTTTCGTGTGGAAATTTTGTTCGAAATAAATTAAATATGTGAAATTATTTTCCCGCTCAAATTACTCTTTTCATTTCTGCGATCCTGTTACTCCTGGTCGGAATTTTCGTGTGGAAATTTTGTTCGAAATAAATTAAATATGTGAAATTATTTTCCCGCTCAAATTACTCTTTTCATTTCTGCGATCCTGTTACTCCTGGTCGGAATTTTTGTGTGTAAATTTTGATCAAAATAAATTAAAGTGTGAAATTGATTTCCCGCCCAAATTACTCTTTTCATTTCTGCGATCCTGTTACTCCTGGTCGGAATTTTCGTGTGGAAATTTTGTTCGAAATAAATTAAATATGTGAAATTATTTTCCCGCTCAAATTACTCTTTTCATTTCTGCGATCCTGTTACTCCTGGTCGGAATTTTCGTGTGGAAATTTTGTTCGAAATAAATTAAATATGTGAAATTATTTTCCCGCTCAAATTACTCTTTTCATTTCTGCGATCCTGTTACTCCTGGTCGGAATTTTTGTGTGTAAATTTTGATCAAAATAAATTAAAGTGTGAAATTGATTTCCCGCCCAAATTACTCTTTTCATTTCTGCGATCCTGTTACTCCTGGTCGGAATTTTTGTGTGGAAATTTTGTTCGAAATAAATTAAATATGTGAAATTATTTTCCCGCTCAAATTACTCTTTTCATTTCTGCGATCCTGTTACTCCTGGTCGGAATTTTTGTGTGTAAATTTTGTTCAAAATAAATTAAAGTGTGAAATTATTTTCCCGCCCAAATTACTCTTTTCATTTCTGCGATCCTGTTACTCCAGGTCGGAATTTTTGTGTGTAAATTTTGTTCAAAATAAATTAAAGTGTGAAATTATTTTCCCGCCCAAATTACTCTTTTCATTTCTGCGATCCTGTTACTCCTGGTCGGAATTTTTGTGTGTAAATTTTGTTGAAAATAAATTAAAATGTGAAATTATTTTCCCGCCCAAATTACTCTTTTCATTTCTGCGATCCTGTTACTCCTGGTCGAAATTTTTGTGTCTAAATTTTGTTGAAAATAAATAAAAATGTGAAATTATTTTCCCGCCCAAATTACTCTTTTCATTTCTGCGATCCTGTTACTCCTGGTCGAAATTTTTGTGTGTAAATTTTGTTGAAAATAAATTAAAATGTGAAATTATTTTCCCGCCCAAATTACTCTTTTCATTTCTGCGATCCTGTTACTCCTGGTCGGAATTTTTGTGTGTAAATTTTGTTCAAAATAAATTAAAGTGTGAAATTATTTTCCCGCCCAAATTACTCTTTTCATTTCTGCGATCCTGTTACTCCTGGTCGGAATTTTTGTGTGTAAATTTTGATCAAAATAAATTAAAGTGTGAAATTGATTTCCCGCCCAAATTACTCTTTTCATTTCTGCGATCCTGTTACTCCTGGTCGGAATTTTTGTGTGTAAATTTTGATCAAAATAAATTAAAGTGTGAAATTGATTTCCCGCCCAAATTACTCTTTTCATTTCTGCGATCCTGTTACTCCTGGTCGGAATTTTTGTGTGTAAATTTTGTTCAAAATAAATTAAAGTGTGAAATTATTTTCCCGCCCAAATTACTCTTTTCATTTCTGCGAACCTATTACTCCTGGTCGGAATTTTTGTGTGAAAATTTTGTTCAAAATAAATTAAAGTGTGAAATTATTTTCCCGCCCAAATTACTCTTTTCATTTCTGCGATCCTGTTACTCCTGGTCGGAATTTTCGTGTGGAAATTTTGTTCGAAATAAATTAAATATGTGAAATTATTTTCCCGCTCAAATTACTCTTTTCATTTCTGCGATCCTGTTACTCCTGGTCGGAATTTTTGTGTGTAAATTTTGTTCAAAATAAATTAAAGTGTGAAATTATTTTCCCGCCCAAATTACTCTTTTCATTTCTGCGATCCTGTTACTCCTGGTCGGAATTTTTGTGTGTAAATTTTGTTGAAAATAAATTAAAATGTGAAATTATTTTCCCGCCCAAATTACTCTTTTCATTTCTGCGATCCTGTTACTCCTGGTCGGAATTTTTGTGTGTAAATTTTGTTCAAAATAAATTAAAGTGTGAAATTATTTTCCCGCCCAAATTACTCTTTTCATTTCTGCGATCCTGTTACTCCTGGTCGGAATTTTGTTCAAAATAAATTAAAGTGTGAAATTATTTTCCCGCCCAAATTACTCTTTTCATTTCTGCGATCCTGTTACTCCTGGTCGGAATTTTTGTGTGTAAATTTTGTTGAAAATAAATTAAAATGTGAAATTATTTTCCCGCCCAAATTACTCTTTTCATTTCTGCGATCCTGTTACTCCTGGTCGGAATTTTTGTGTGTAAATTTTGTTCAAAATAAATTAAAGTGTGAAATTATTTTCCCGCCCAAATTACTCTTTTCATTTCTGCGATCCTGTTACTCCTGGTCGGAATTTTTGTGTGTAAATTTTGTTCAAAATAAATTAAAGTGTGAAATTATTTTCCCGCCCAAATTACTCTTTTCATTTCTGCGATCCTGTTACTCCTGGTCGGAATTTTTGTGTGTAAATTTTGTTCAAAATAAATTAAAGTGTGAAATTATTTTCCCGCCCAAATTACTCTTTTCATTTCTGCGATCCTGTTACTCCTGGTCGGAATTTTTGTGTGTAAATTTTGTTCAAAATAAATTAAAGTGTGAAATTATTTTCCCGCCCAAATTACTCTTTTCATTTCTGCGATCCTGTTACTCCTGGTCGGAATTTTTGTGTGTAAATTTTGTTCAAAATAAATTAAAGTGTGAAATTATTTTCCCGCCCAAATTACTCTTTTCATTTCTGCGATCCTGTTACTCCTGGTCGGAATTTTTGTGTGTAAATTTTGTTCAAAATAAATTAAAGTGTGAAATTATTTTCCCGCCCAAATTACTCTTTTCATTTCTGCGATCCTGTTACTCCTGGTCGGAATTTTTGTGTGTAAATTTTGTTCAAAATAAATTAAAGTGTGAAATTATTTTCCCGCCCAAATTACTCTTTTCATTTCTGCGATCCTGTTACTCCTGGTCGGAATTTTTGTGTGTAAATTTTGTTCAAAATAAATTAAAGTGTGAAATTATTTTCCCGCCCAAATTACTCTTTTCATTTCTGCGATCCTGTTACTCCTGGTCGGAATTTTCGTGTGGAAATTTTGTTCGAAATAAATTAAATATGTGAAATTATTTTCCCGCTCAAATTACTCTTTTCATTTCTGCGATCCTGTTACTCCTGGTCGGAATTTTTGTGTGTAAATTTTGTTCAAAATAAATTAAAGTGTGAAATTATTTTCCCGCCCAAATTACTCTTTTCATTTCTGCGATCCTGTTACTCCTGGTCGGAATTTTTGTGTGTAAATTTTGTTCAAAATAAATTAAAGTGTGAAATTATTTTCCCGCCCAAATTACTCTTTTCATTTCTGCGTTCCTGTTACTCCTGGTCGGAATTTTTGTGTGTAAATTTTGTTGAAAATAAATTAAAATGTGAAATTATTTTCCCGCCCAAATTACTCTTTTCATTTCTGCGATCCTGTTACTCCTGGTCGGAATTTTTGTGTGTAAATTTTGTTCAAAATAAATTAAAGTGTGAAATTATTTTCCCGCCCAAATTACTCTTTTCATTTCTGCGATCCTGTTACTCCTGGTCGGAATTTTTGTGTGTAAATTTTGTTCAAAATAAATTAAAGTGTGAAATTATTTTCCCGCCCAAATTACTCTTTTCATTTCTGCGATCCTGTTACTCCTGGTCGGAATTTTTGTGTGTAAATTTTGTTCAAAATAAATTAAAGTGTGAAATTATTTTCCCGCCCAAATTACTCTTTTCATTTCTGCGATCCTGTTACTCCTGGTCGGAATTTTCGTGTGGAAATTTAGTTCGAAATAAATTAAATATGTGAAATTATTTTCCCGCCCAAATTACTCTTTTCATTTCTGCGATCCTGTTACTCCTGGTCGGAATTTTCGTGTGGAAATTTAGTTCGAAATAAATTAAATATGTGAAATTATTTTCCCGCCCAAATTACTCTTTTCATTTCTGCGATCCTGTTACTCCTGGTCGGAATTTTTGTGTGTAAATTTTGTTCAAAATAAATTAAAGTGTGAAATTATTTTCCCGCCCAAATTACTCTTTTCATTTCTGCGATCCTGTTACTCCTGGTCGGAATTTTTGTGTGTAAATTTTGTTCAAAATAAATTAAAGTGTGAAATTATTTTCCCGCCCAAATTACTCTTTTCATTTCTGCGATCCTGTTACTCCTGGTCGGAATTTTTGTGTGTAAATTTTGTTCAAAATAAATTAAAGTGTGAAATTATTTTCCCGCCCAAATTACTCTTTTCATTTCTGCGAACCTATTACTCCTGGTCGGAATTTTTGTGTGAAAATTTTGTTCAAAATAAATTAAAGTGTGAAATTATTTTCCCGCCCAAATTACTCTTTTCATTTCTGCGATCCTGTTACTCCTGGTCGGAATTTTTGTGTGTAAATTTTGTTGAAAATAAATTAAAATGTGAAATTATTTTCCCGCCCAAATTACTCTTTTCATTTCTGCGATCCTGTTACTCCTGGTCGGAATTTTTGTGTGTAAATTTTGTTCAAAATAAATTAAAGTGTGAAATTATTTTCCCGCCCAAATTACTCTTTTCATTTCTGCGATCCTGTTACTCCTGGTCGGAATTTTTGTGTGTAAATTTTGTTCAAAATAAATTAAAGTGTGAAATTATTTTCCCGCCCAAATTACTCTTTTCATTTCTGCGATCCTGTTACTCCTGGTCGGAATTTTTGTGTGTAAATTTTGTTCAAAATAAATTAAAGTGTGAAATTATTTTCCCGCCCAAATTACTCTTTTCATTTCTGCGATCCTGTTACTCCTGGTCGGAATTTTCGTGTGGAAATTTTGTTCGAAATAAATTAAATATGTGAAATTATTTTCCCGCTCAAATTACTCTTTTCATTTCTGCGATCCTGTTACTCCTGGTCGGAATTTTTGTGTGTAAATTTTGTTCAAAATAAATTAAAGTGTGAAATTATTTTCCCGCCCAAATTACTCTTTTCATTTCTGCGATCCTGTTACTCCTGGTCGGAATTTTTGTGTGTAAATTTTGTTCAAAATAAATTAAAGTGTGAAATTATTTTCCCGCCCAAATTACTCTTTTCATTTCTGCGATCCTGTTACTCCTGGTCGGAATTTTTGTGTGTAAATTTTGTTCAAAATAAATTAAAGTGTGAAATTATTTTCCCGCCCAAATTACTCTTTTCATTTCTGCGATCCTGTTACTCCTGGTCGGAATTTTTGTGTGTAAATTTTGTTCAAAATAAATTAAAGTGTGAAATTATTTTCCCGCCCAAATTACTCTTTTCATTTCTGCGATCCTGTTACTCCTGGTCGGAATTTTTGTGTGTAAATTTTGTTCAAAATAAATTAAAGTGTGAAATTATTTTCCCGCCCAAATTACTCTTTTCATTTCTGCGATCCTGTTACTCCTGGTCGGAATTTTTGTGTTTAAATTTTGTTCAAAATAAATTAAAGTGTGAAATTATTTTCCCGCCCAAATTACTCTTTTCATTTCTGCGATCCTGTTACTCCTGGTCGGAATTTTCGTGTGGAAATTTTGTTCGAAATAAATTAAATATGTGAAATTATTTTCCCGCTCAAATTACTCTTTTCATTTCTGCGATCCTGTTACTCCTGGTCGGAATTTTTGTGTGTAAATTTTGTTCAAAATAAATTAAAGTGTGAAATTATTTTCCCGCCCAAATTACTCTTTTCATTTCTGCGATCCTGTTACTCCTGGTCGGAATTTTTGTGTGTAAATTTTGTTCAAAATAAATTAAAGTGTGAAATTATTTTCCCGCCCAAATTACTCTTTTCATTTCTGCGTTCCTGTTACTCCTGGTCGGAATTTTTGTGTGTAAATTTTGTTGAAAATAAATTAAAATGTGAAATTATTTTCCCGCCCAAATTACTCTTTTCATTTCTGCGATCCTGTTACTCCTGGTCGGAATTTTTGTGTGTAAATTTTGTTCAAAATAAATTAAAGTGTGAAATTATTTTCCCGCCCAAATTACTCTTTTCATTTCTGCGATCCTGTTACTCCTGGTCGGAATTTTTGTGTGTAAATTTTGTTCAAAATAAATTAAAGTGTGAAATTATTTTCCCGCCCAAATTACTCTTTTCATTTCTGCGATCCTGTTACTCCTGGTCGGAATTTTTGTGTGTAAATTTTGTTCAAAATAAATTAAAGTGTGAAATTATTTTCCCGCCCAAATTACTCTTTTCATTTCTGCGATCCTGTTACTCCTGGTCGGAATTTTCGTGTGGAAATTTAGTTCGAAATAAATTAAATATGTGAAATTATTTTCCCGCCCAAATTACTCTTTTCATTTCTGCGATCCTGTTACTCCTGGTCGGAATTTTCGTGTGGAAATTTAGTTCGAAATAAATTAAATATGTGAAATTATTTTCCCGCCCAAATTACTCTTTTCATTTCTGCGATCCTGTTACTCCTGGTCGGAATTTTTGTGTGTAAATTTTGTTCAAAATAAATTAAAGTGTGAAATTATTTTCCCGCCCAAATTACTCTTTTCATTTCTGCGATCCTGTTACTCCTGGTCGGAATTTTTGTGTGTAAATTTTGTTCAAAATAAATTAAAGTGTGAAATTATTTTCCCGCCCAAATTACTCTTTTCATTTCTGCGATCCTGTTACTCCTGGTCGGAATTTTTGTGTGTAAATTTTGTTCAAAATAAATTAAAGTGTGAAATTATTTTCCCGCCCAAATTACTCTTTTCATTTCTGCGAACCTATTACTCCTGGTCGGAATTTTTGTGTGAAAATTTTGTTCAAAATAAATTAAAGTGTGAAATTATTTTCCCGCCCAAATTACTCTTTTCATTTCTGCGATCCTGTTACTCCTGGTCGGAATTTTTGTGTGTAAATTTTGTTGAAAATAAATTAAAATGTGAAATTATTTTCCCGCCCAAATTACTCTTTTCATTTCTGCGATCCTGTTACTCCTGGTCGGAATTTTTGTGTGTAAATTTTGTTCAAAATAAATTAAAGTGTGAAATTATTTTCCCGCCCAAATTACTCTTTTCATTTCTGCGATCCTGTTACTCCTGGTCGGAATTTTTGTGTGTAAATTTTGTTCAAAATAAATTAAAGTGTGAAATTATTTTCCCGCCCAAATTACTCTTTTCATTTCTGCGATCCTGTTACTCCTGGTCGGAATTTTTGTGTGTAAATTTTGTTCAAAATAAATTAAAGTGTGAAATTATTTTCCCGCCCAAATTACTCTTTTCATTTCTGCGATCCTGTTACTCCTGGTCGGAATTTTCGTGTGGAAATTTTGTTCGAAATAAATTAAATATGTGAAATTATTTTCCCGCTCAAATTACTCTTTTCATTTCTGCGATCCTGTTACTCCTGGTCGGAATTTTTGTGTGTAAATTTTGTTCAAAATAAATTAAAGTGTGAAATTATTTTCCCGCCCAAATTACTCTTTTCATTTCTGCGATCCTGTTACTCCTGGTCGGAATTTTTGTGTGTAAATTTTGTTCAAAATAAATTAAAGTGTGAAATTATTTTCCCGCCCAAATTACTCTTTTCATTTCTGCGTTCCTGTTACTCCTGGTCGGAATTTTTGTGTGTAAATTTTGTTGAAAATAAATTAAAATGTGAAATTATTTTCCCGCCCAAATTACTCTTTTCATTTCTGCGATCCTGTTACTCCTGGTCGGAATTTTTGTGTGTAAATTTTGTTCAAAATAAATTAAAGTGTGAAATTATTTTCCCGCCCAAATTACTCTTTTCATTTCTGCGATCCTGTTACTCCTGGTCGGAATTTTTGTGTGTAAATTTTGTTCAAAATAAATTAAAGTGTGAAATTATTTTCCCGCCCAAATTACTCTTTTCATTTCTGCGATCCTGTTACTCCTGGTCGGAATTTTTGTGTGAAAATTTTGTTCAAAATAAATTAAAGTGTGAAATTATTTTCCCGCCCAAATTACTCTTTTCATTTCTGCGATCCTGTTACTCCTGGTCGGAATTTTCGTGTGGAAATTTAGTTCGAAATAAATTAAATATGTGAAATTATTTTCCCGCCCAAATTACTCTTTTCATTTCTGCGATCCTGTTACTCCTGGTCGGAATTTTTGTGTGTAAATTTTGTTCAAAATAAATTAAAGTGTGAAATTATTTTCCCGCCCAAATTACTCTTTTCATTTCTGCGATCCTGTTACTCCTGGTCGGAATTTTCGTGTGGAAATTTAGTTCGAAATAAATTAAATATGTGAAATTATTTTCCCGCCCAAATTACTCTTTTCATTTCTGCGATCCTGTTACTCCTGGTCGGAATTTTCGTGTGGAAATTTAGTTCGAAATAAATTAAATATGTGAAATTATTTTCCCGCCCAAATTACTCTTTTCATTTCTGCGATCCTGTTACTCCTGGTCGGAATTTTTGTGTGTAAATTTTGTTCAAAATAAATTAAAGTGTGAAATTATTTTCCCGCCCAAATTACTCTTTTCATTTCTGCGATCCTGTTACTCCTGGTCGGAATTTTTGTGTGTAAATTTTGTTCAAAATAAATTAAAGTGTGAAATTATTTTCCCGCCCAAATTACTCTTTTCATTTCTGCGATCCTGTTACTCCTGGTCGGAATTTTTGTGTGTAAATTTTGTTCAAAATAAATTAAAGTGTGAAATTATTTTCCCGCCCAAATTACTCTTTTCATTTCTGCGAACCTATTACTCCTGGTCGGAATTTTTGTGTGAAAATTTTGTTCAAAATAAATTAAAGTGTGAAATTATTTTCCCGCCCAAATTACTCTTTTCATTTCTGCGATCCTGTTACTCCTGGTCGGAATTTTTGTGTGTAAATTTTGTTGAAAATAAATTAAAATGTGAAATTATTTTCCCGCCCAAATTACTCTTTTCATTTCTGCGATCCTGTTACTCCTGGTCGGAATTTTTGTGTGTAAATTTTGTTCAAAATAAATTAAAGTGTGAAATTATTTTCCCGCCCAAATTACTCTTTTCATTTCTGCGATCCTGTTACTCCTGGTCGGAATTTTTGTGTGTAAATTTTGTTCAAAATAAATTAAAGTGTGAAATTATTTTCCCGCCCAAATTACTCTTTTCATTTCTGCGATCCTGTTACTCCTGGTCGGAATTTTTGTGTGTAAATTTTGTTCAAAATAAATTAAAGTGTGAAATTATTTTCCCGCCCAAATTACTCTTTTCATTTCTGCGATCCTGTTACTCCTGGTCGGAATTTTTGTGTGTAAATTTTGTTGAAAATAAATTAAAATGTGAAATTATTTTCCCGCCCAAATTACTCTTTTCATTTCTGCGATCCTGTTACTCCTGGTCGGAATTTTTGTGTGTAAATTTTGTTCAAAATAAATTAAAATATGAAATTATTTTCCCGCCCAAATTACTCTTTTCATTTCTGCGATCCTGTTACTCCTGGTCGGAATTTTTGTGTGTAAATTTTGTTGAAAATAAATTAAAATGTGAAATTATTTTCCCGCCCAAATTACTCTTTTCATTTCTGCGATCCTGTTACTCCTGGTCGGAATTTTTGTGTGTAAATTTTGTTCAAAATAAATTAAAGTGTGAAATTATTTTCCCGCCCAAATTACTCTTTTCATTTCTGCGATCCTGTTACTCCTGGTCGGAATTTTTGTGTGTAAATTTTGTTCAAAATAAATTAAAGTGTGAAATTATTTTCCCGCCCAAATTACTCTTTTCATTTCTGCGATCCTGTTACTCCAGGTCGGAATTTTTGTGTGTAAATTTTGTTCAAAATAAATTAAAGTGTGAAATTATTTTCCCGCCCAAATTACTCTTTTCATTTCTGCGATCCTGTTACTCCTGGTCGGAATTTTTGTGTGTAAATTTTGTTGAAAATAAATTAAAATGTGAAATTATTTTCCCGCCCAAATTACTCTTTTCATTTCTGCGATCCTGTTACTCCTGGTCGAAATTTTTGTGTCTAAATTTTGTTGAAAATAAATAAAAATGTGAAATTATTTTCCCGCCCAAATTACTCTTTTCATTTCTGCGATCCTGTTACTCCTGGTCGAAATTTTTGTGTGTAAATTTTGTTGAAAATAAATTAAAATGTGAAATTATTTTCCCGCCCAAATTACTCTTTTCATTTCTGCGATCCTGTTACTCCTGGTCGGAATTTTTGTGTGTAAATTTTGTTCAAAATTAATTAAAGTGTGAAATTATTTTCCCGCCCAAATTACTCTTTTCATTTCTGCGATCCTGTTACTCCTGGTCGGAATTTTTGAGTGAAAATTTTGGTCAAAATAAATTAAAAATGTGAAATTATTTTCCCGCCCAAATTACTCTTTTCATTTCTGCGTTCCTGTTACTCCTGGTGAAAATTTTTGTGTGAAAATTTTATTAAATTTAATTAAAAATGTGAGACCAACATGTTTTGCATTGCATTTCAGGAGACTGATGCTCTTTTATTGCGATTCTAAATTCTAATTCCGCACATGCATTCATTCATTCATTCATTCATTCATCGTTGACAAAGAAGAATCAATAGAATTAATTACTTTTTATGGCCCTTAAAAGGGCCGTGTTTTGGGAGTAGGGTTGTTGATAATTCACCGTCGTCATATCTTCAGAAGATGATGGTGTGGTCCACTACCTTTTCTTGGGAGGCGGTTTCTCGTGACGGTCACAAATACCTCTTATTTCTTCGTATCCTGTTACACTTAGTACCATTTCTGGAAGGGGTAGTAATTACCTTAGTGGGTTACAAATAACTCCTGAAATTTTTCGATGCGTTTAAAATCATTTTCTGATCTGAAAGAAAGGTACACTTTAATCAGTGACGGTTCGCGGGTTTTTTTCTGGTACGGCCGAGGAACAAGAGGTGGCAATACAGATAGGTAGGGTGCGTGACCGCACCTATCTGTATTACCACCTCTTGTTCCTCGGCCGTACCAGAAAAAACCCCGCGAACCGTCACTGACTTTAATGGTCTACTGTTAGCCGTTAACCATTCAAAATTTTCAGACTGACTTGCCAACTGTATTACATATTATTTTAGCTAGCTGAAATTTTAAAACGGCAATCGATTTCTGACGTTGTTTTGCTGGAAAGAAATGTGCATTTTAAAGGTCCAGGATGATTATTAAAAACGTTCATTTTTCCATTATACCATCAAATCGGAGAAAGTAACATGATGGCCACATCACAATTTTTTCAAATTTTTCTGAGACTCAACTTTTTTGCATGGTGATTAGGATCGTGAACATTTTTTCAATTTTTTTGGGGGGAAATATCCGTTTTGAGGTCCCTAGAAGCGAATTCAAAGATTTCTGAAAAAAAGGTGTCTGCTGTGTGTGGCTGTGTGTGTGTGTCTGTGTGTGCGTGTGTGTGTCTGTCTGTGCGTGCTGTATCTCAAACACTAATAGGGCAATTTACATGAAACTTTAAACATAAGTTTTATTTGGCAATCCGAAGAACTAAAAAGCTTTTGGTAAAATTTCGTACACTGGAAGTATAGTTTACCTTAACTGAAACAAAATCGTCCCGAAAATAATTACTTTCGGTACGATTTATGTAGAGTGGTACTTTCGATTTAATAAATCAAACCGAAAGTTTTATTTTCGGGACGGCTGTGCCAATACATTTCTAAACGAAAAAAATTGAGTGATTTATATTGTAGCTTTTATAATTTGTTTATGAACAAGTTACATATTCTTACTAGAATGAGCACGTGCAAATCTTTGATGATGGAAAAAGACTGGTTATTAAAAAAGTTTCGATTCAGAAACAACTTGAAGGCACTCTGTTGTTTATAAATGTAACTATACTTCAAGGTTTACTCAGTATAATCAAGGTGAACAGTCAAAATGTAATTGTTTAATGTTTCAGTAATATATTATACGTTAATTTTTGTTCATTTATTAACAAATTACAACTTTATAAAAAAAAATACTAGGTGTGCCCATGAAGCGTTGCGAGTTCAAAACTCATTGAGGAAAAATGATAAGGCGGTTTCCTGCCTGATAACAAACAAATCGGACAGTGTGCAATAAAATACCACCAACAACCGTGTTCGGACAAGAGTTGCAAAATGTATTTCGATTTTGCCCGAAAAGAGGGTTTCCCTTCGCAATTTCCCGTCAATCGCACCCCCGTCACCGTCGATGTTCTGGAGGCCGGCTTCATTTTCGCTGCTGTGATTCTAGCAATAAGTTTTTTCGTATCGATTATTAGTACTCGTAGAGATGAGGTATGTTTTGTTTACGATTATCTAATCTAAAATAAATATAGTAAACTTGGCTGCAACTGCACGGAAATTTTCGTTGCAAAAAGGTTTAATATTTTTAGTCATGCTTACAATATTAAAAGAGTACTTACATATCGTGGGCTTACAAGCAAAACCAGATAAGTACAATTTTGTTATTTTTGAGATAATTGCAGTTCTGGGCGTAAAACTCAAGTAGAAAACCATATATGTGTATCATAAACAGAAAACTTGAAAATGTACAGAATAGACTAAGTAGACTAGAAGAAGATGTTTGATATAATGTTAAACTTTAACTTTTAGCTGGCACACCCCAGCCAAAATATCCGCTCTAGGAAGCAAACTATGCAATATTTTATTTCAGAAAAATTCATATACGTTAATTACCATCCCTTTTTAGTTTCTCCGTTACGAAGTACGAGAAAGTAATGCTTTCTGCAACAAGTAAGGTTGTTTCTAATTTAGAAAGTATTGTGATCGTGATTTTTTTTCAAATTTTTTTTTTACAGAAATATCCGTTTTGGGGTTCCTAGATGCAATTTCAACTTGTCTGTGTGTGTGTGTCTGTCTGTGCGCGCTGTATCTCAAAAACTAATAGAGCAATTAATATGAAACTTTGAACATTCGCCTTATTTGGTAAACTGAAGAACTGAAAAGCTTTTGGTAAAATTTCGTACACCGGAAGTAGGCGTTTACCCTAACTGTTTTTTGTTTTTTGCCAATATTTTCTTAAATATGAAAAATATCACAAAAACATTTAAACAAACTTTGAAGACAACAAAGTAATGAACATCTTTGGCTTGAAAACATTTTTCATAAAATCATTTTTATTCGAGAAAAAAAATTATTATTTTTTTTTAATTTTTGGTTTATAATTATAAAACGATAATAGTTACAGCAAATTTATGTTCATAATAATTGTAGATAATGCTAAAATGAACAATTTATAAAGAATAAGTTTTTTCGGAATCCCTTTAGTTTTTGAGTAAACTGAGTTTTTGAATTTGAAGTATAATTTTCCCATCTTTCATAATTTTGACGTTTTAAACGTCAGTTTCATCCAAGTTTACGCAACGCTCGATGTACATATGATTTCAATTAAAAATAAACCATGAAAATATTAATATAAATGGCTATGATACCATCAAGTCGGAGAAAGCAACATGATAACAGAAATAGCCCTGTAAATTCCACACTTTCATCGACAGATGCTCGACATTTTGACAGACACATCTTTAATAACATATCTTTAGATTTGCTTAAAGAAAATTATCCGAAAAAACTGAAAGACATATTTTGAAGACAAAATTGCACTTTTTCCAGAAATCGTCCTGTAAATTCTACAATTTTCTCGACAGATGCTTGAAATTTTGACAAATACATCTTAAATAATATATTTTTAGATAAATCATCCGAACTTTCTTCTAACAAAAATGGCAGCATTAGAAGAAGAAAATGCATTTTTTCAGAAATCTTCCTGTAAATTCCAGATTTTTGTTGACAGATGTTTCAAATTTTGACAGATACATCCTAAATAACATATGTTTAAAACTGTTCAAAGAAAATTATCCGAATTTTGCTCTAATAAATCTGGAAGACAAAACTTGCACTTTTTCCAGAAATGTCCCTGTAAGTTCCACAATTTTGTCGACAGATGCTTGAAATTTTGACAAATACATCATATATAAAATATATTTAGAACCGCCTAAATAAAATTATCCAAACTTTACGCTGACAAAAATGGCAGCGTTTAAAGGCAAATTTTGAAGACCGAAAATTCACTTTTTCCAGAAATCGTCTTGTAACTTCCAGACGTTTGTTGACAGATGCTTGAAATGTTGATAGATACATTCAAAGTAAAATATCTTTAAAACTGTCAAAAAAAATTATCCGAACTTTGCTCTAACAAAACTGGAAAACAAAATTTTGAAGACAAAATTGCACTTTTTCCAGAAATCGCCCTGTAAATTCCACAATTTTGTAGACAGATGCTTGAAATTTTGACACATACATTCCAAATAAAACATCTTTAGAATTATCGAAATAAAATTATCCAAAGTTTGCGGTGACAAAAATGGCAGCGCTTGAAGACAAAGACCGAAAATGCACTTTTTCCAGAAATCGTCCTGTAAGTTCCATACTTTTATTGACAGATGCTTAAAATTTTGACAGATACATCCTAAATAACATATGTTTAAAACTGTTCAAAGAAAATTATTCGAATTTTGCTCTAACAAATCTAGAAGACAAATTTTGAAGACAAAAATTGCACTTTTTCCAGAAATCGCCCTTTAAATTCCACAATTTTGTCGGCAAGTGTTTGAAATTTTAATAGATACATCCTAAATAATATATCTTTAGAATCGTCTAAAGAAAATTATCCGAACTGTTCTGTGACAAAAATGGCAGCGCTTAAAGACAATTTTTTAAGACTGAAAATGCACTTTTTCCAGAAATCGTCCTGTAAGTTCCATACTTTTATTGACAGATGCTTAAAATTTTGACAGATACATCCTAAATAAAATATCTTTAGAATCGTCGAAATAAAATTATCCAAATTTTGCGGTGACAAAATAGGCAGCGTTTAAGGACGGACAAGTTTTGAAAACCGAAAATGCACTTTTTCCAGAAATATGATTTAAATTTAAAATAAACCATGATAACGTAAATACAAATATTACCATCAAGTCGGAGAAAGTAACATGATGGCCACATCCCCATTTTTTAGGTTATCATGGTTTGTAAAGATCAAAGTTCAAATGCGGCTTTCAAAAAAATTCTTGAAAAAAAATCCTCGAAAAATAGCTGTATTTTTAAATTATTTTTTTTGAGGGCTAAAAATCTAGGTTTATCTTTAAAACATACATACCGGGTGACCCAGCGATCTGTATAAGCCCCATAACTTATTTGCTATTTGAGATATCGACTTCTAATTTTCTTGAACTGATACCCACACTTATTTTACATATTTTAAAAATATGTATGTTTTTGTACAGGGTGTCCCAATATACAAAACAGAACAAAGTTATGTTTTTTTAAATGGAACACCCTATATTTTATACTTTATTTTCAACCCTCTTAAGAAGCTGATAAAAATAGCATAAGATAGTATGGGTCTATTATGGACGATTGGTTAGTTATAGGCAAATTTGTGGCAAAAACAAGGACACATTGAAAAAATTGCAGAAGCGCTCCTAGCAAAGCTATCGTCATTTTTTATACACTAAAGAATTTTTCACATCATGAAGAATAATACAAATCTGCTTTGGTTCTTTTTTGTTCATATTGGTATACAGGGTGTCAACATACGCAAAATATTGGATAACTATTCTTTTTCAAATGGAACACCCTATATATCTTGCCACCAGTGCATGGAATTTTTAATAAGCTTTCCAATGATGTACAATTTGTATAATGAAATATTAAGGATTCTTGAGATTTATCCATAAAAACATTTTTCTTTTGTCACCTCCTGCTCATTTTTGGATTTTCAGCCAAAACTATGCATTTTCTGAAAAAATAATAAGAGACCAAAGTTGTAGAGCAGAAAATTTTCGATCGACATAGGTCTTTGGACTTTTCCAATAATGCGTGCATTGCCCGCCAGAGTGCGCAAAATCGTGACCGTATATGCATTTTAGCGTTTTTCTCAAATTTTTTGTTAATTAATTGCACTATACTTTATTTTCCACGTCCTCTAGCAGAAAACCGGGTAATTATAGAATTATTCAAATGACCTACATCGATTGAACAAATTCCGCCCTACAACTCTTAAAAGAAGCAATTTTTGCCCAAAATGCATAGTTTTCGCTAAAAATAAAAAAACCATTGAAAAACGCAAAATTTGATACATACATTTTCAATTTGCATTTTAGGGAAAACCATGCATTTTTGGCAAAAATTGCTTCTATTAAAAGTTGTAGAGCGGAACATTTTCAATCGATATGGGCCATTTTAATTTCCCTATAATTTCCCGTTTTTCCGCTGGAGGGTGCGGAAAAAAAAGTATAATGCAATTTATTAATAAAAAACGCTAAAATGCGTATATGCGATTTTGCGCGCTCTGGCGGGTAATGCACACATTATCTTAAAAGTTGAAAGACCCACATCGATCGGAAATATTTCGCTCTACAACTTTGGTCTCTTATAATTTTTCATGAAAATGTATAGTTTTGGCTGAAAATCCAAAAATCTGCGGAAGGTGGCAAAAGAAATATGTTTTTATTGATAAATCTCAAGAATCCTTAATATTTTGTCATACAAACTGTATATTATTGGAAAGCTTATTTAAAATGCCATAGATTGGTGGCAACTTATATAGGGTGTTCCATTTGAAAAAAAATAGTTATCCATTGTTTTGCGTATGTTGACACCTTGTATATCACTATGATTAAAAGAGAAACAAAGCCGATGTGTATTATTCTTTATGATGTGGGAAATTTTCTAGTGTGTAGATAATGATGCTATCTTTGCTAGGAACGCTTCTGCAATGTTTTTAATGTGTGCATGTTTTTGCCACAAATTTGCCCATAACTAACCAACCGCCCATAATACACCCATACTATCATATACTATTTTTATCAGCTTCTCAAGAGGGTTGAAAATAAAGTATAAAATATAGGGTGTTCCATTTAAAAAAACATAACTTTGTTCTGTTATGTATATTGGGACACCCTGTACAAAAACATACATATTTTTAAAATATGTAGAATAAGAGTGGATACCAGTTCAAGAAAACTAGAAGTCGATATCTCAAATAGCAAATAAGTTATGGGGCTTTTACAGATCCCTTTTACCGGGGTCACCCGGTATATATCAATCATAAAATAAGAACGCCGTTGTAATTCGTTGAAAATACATATTTATTTTGCAATATTATAATTTTAAATACGAATGCCAGAGCGCCACTGATGCTTTTATATTATTGCTATGCATCATACGAGAAACTTCTATCGACCATCGACAGATGCAGCGGCGGCTCGTGGATTTCAGTAGGCGAGACAAAGACAAAGATGCCGTTCGTGCTGCACTACTTACTCTCAAAGAGGAAGCAAATATTCCGTTGCTTTTTTGGTCAAATTTTCTTCCGTTGCCTCAGCGCCGAACATCCACGAGCCGCCGCTGGATAGATGACACCACAGGTTTTTATCTTTCAAAAATGCCTCCAAAGTTGGTTTTGGGTAATAAATTACCCCTACCTAGTGCCAGGTAAGGGTTAAAACTGTGAAAATGTAACTTATTTGGTTTTGGTTGTAAGCCGACAATTTGTATTATTACATACATTTAATAAATTACTATTAGAAGCAAAATCCTTTGATTTTTGTTATAATTAAAAATAAACATTGTGGAACTAGCTTAATGTTTTTGTATTTATGTGTAATGTTATATTATTTAATAAATATTACTGTTTATACAATGATGCCATAATTTCAGAATATCTACTTATATGTGCGAGTTACAGTTTCTATATTAATCGGAGTTATGATCATGCGTGAGTATCATATTTAATTATTATCTATCAGTGGCGGCTCGTGGATCTTCGTAGACGAAGTCACGGAAGAAATTTTGACCAAAACAGCAGCAGAGGATTTGCTTCCTCTTTATGAGTACTGCTGCAGACATCCCTGTCTTAGCCTCCTCCAAGATTCACGAGCAGCCGCTAATACATACACTTTTTCCTTTTCCTCTCTGTTTTTTTATATTACCAAACCTCATTGTTTTTCCTCGAGCGATGCTCCAAAATCTAACCATTTCTGTTTCGTAGCAGTGACGGTTCGCGGGGTTTTTTCTGGTACGGCCGAGGAACAAGAGGTGGTAATACAGATAGGTAGGGTGAGTTGCAGAGACGGCTGGCTGCGTGTATTATCACCTCTTGTTCCTCGGCCGTACCAGAAAAAAACCCCGCGAACCGTCACTGATCCATAGTTAAAAATAACTATTTCCAAGAAAATCGCGGGATGAGAGGAATCCATTCTTACACGATCAACGGAAGAAATAACTGGCTGAAAACACAAAAACTGAGGCGAAAAGCGTGTCACCGGTGGGACACAAGGAACGGCGAGAGATCAGCTGATCATAAGAACGGCCATTACTGTTTTGAGCAGTTTGGGCCTGTGTAAAAACGGCGCCCGTTTGGCCAATCACAACAACGTATTTTCGCGGCTATAATTTGATTTAGTCCGCCTGGTTATTATATAGTCACTGGTTGATTGTACTCCTACCAGTGACGGTTCGCGTTTTTTTTTTGCTACGGCCGAGGTAGCAGAGGTGGCAATACAGACCGCACTTATATGTATTACCATCTCTGCTACATCGGTCGTACCAAAATATCTTCGCGAGCCGTCACTGACTCCTACCCTTTCCGAATTGCACTCATCGATCTGCTATTTATCCTATAAATGGCTCATTCACATTGTCATGTTAAATCTAATCTTATTTATTATTACATTCGTCGTTAAATAAAAAATTAAATATTAAACAATGAATATATCTAGTGGGCAATTTTGGACAAGAATGGGAAGTGGGAGAAATCAAAACGAACACGCATTACAAGGCAGGAAGTGGTGCTGAAGTTTATGCAAACGTCGGATTGAAAATAGGTTTGAGATCGGTGAACGTAACTCTGAAAGCTATTGGTAACCAAAGTCATAGTCTTGAGCATGAACAAATTGATTATAACGAGAGATTTCACTGGACGTGGGATCAGGGAAGATTCGGATTTGGACCTTATGGTAAGAATATTAATTAATATTTAAATATTAGCTGTAATATTGCCACGTTGCACAGTGGTCCCGCCGCCTAAGAAAGGCGGTTATAGAGATGACGCTATTTAATACTGATTCAAATTTACGCTGTTATAATTAAAATTAAATCCATCAATGAATAAAACTGTTATTCTAAGTTTATTAAGACCCATTTTTATTACTAGATATGACATGAAAAAATATCAAAACATCACAAATAAGGAATTCACATCTAACGAAGTAATAACAATTTGTTTACACTAATACTCTATAATTAGACCATTTACAGCTTTCTAAACAACATAAGACAAAATATAAAATATTGTTATTATTTTTAATTCAATAAGGAATATCCTTATATTTGAAAGTATTCCTGATCAGTTACATAAAAATATTAAACGATTCATTATTCTAAGACTTCTCTCGAAAACACACCGATTTTTTTCGGCAATTTTATTAGGCTAGCAATGAGAGGATCTGAGTGATGTAGAAGGTCAACGTTTGTCTTTTCGCGGGACATTTTTCTAGTGTTGTCGCGCCTAAAAAGTTTAATATTTTTATTTGAAGATTTTGAAGCCTCCTCAGAAAGCTCTCCGGTGGACAATATAGCTATTATTACAACCAGGGAAATATGAATAGTATATTTCCCGAGGTTGGCTAGTTACATGATGTATAGACAACCAAGGGAAATGTATTCATATTTCCCGTGATGTAATCAATAGTTTTTTCTAATTGACAGAATATTGTTTTGTAAATGGGAAAATATTGGATTGTAAATTTTTTAATTTATCGGATTGGTAACGTTGCTAAGGGCCTTCTTTGTAAATATCATGGTTGACTTGTTTTGGTAGTTGCGTTGTTTCATAAATTGGTGAAATGTCAAACTATGTGTTAACGCAAGCGACGAAAGACCGTGAATGTTTGGTTCCCATAAAATACAAAGCTGTAAAATCCATAAAGGATACCTTCCTAAGAAATCAGAGGTGTTGTCCCGAGAGCAATTAAAACAATTCTTGCGAGAAGCTCCTAATGACAATTGTTTGATGTCTATATTTCCCTAGCAAAATATGAACACTTCAAATATAAGTGTGTTATGACATATCGTAACTAAGGCAATATCACTCAATATTGTTTCAATCGGAAAAAAAGCAATATCCATTGCTTCAGCTCCACGAAATAAGACTTTATGTACAGATGCTGGTAAATTATACCAAGGATAATCTTGAATTAGTTGCTGAGCGGTGACTTGAAACTTCATTTAAGAGGAACATATGACGTAATAAATAAGCTTTCATCGTTGATATTTGAATCCGAAAATTTTTGTTCATACTCGCTGTATCTTGTGCTGCCATCAAATCCCCATTTACCAATTCAAATCATGTCATTATTGTCTAATACTTCTCATGAAATATTTTCTAAAACTACCGATTGGAATTAAAGTATACGATTAGCTGTCTGGTCCTAATAACGATTGCAAATCAACTTCGGCAGAGGATTCTGATATTTTCTCCTGCGCAGGATAACATTTCTTTTTTGCATTTAATACCTTTTGATATGAAGGTAAAGCTTAAGTTAACAAAATTCTTAATTACAATGTACTGATGTTTGATTAACTTAGCTTCTACGACCAAAGAAAGAACTTCGTTCATACTAATATACGGAATAGACGTGTTAGAATGTTTCAAGTCTAATATTAATGAATTTACAGCAGATTCATCTTTTTTTGGATAAAGTAGCTAATCTTCAGCGCTGAGATCGCTTAAAATTCTTTCTGTGACGCTTGCCGCTGCTAGTAGAAGGTGTCTCCTCCACGGGTGTTTCCTCCGCATCCGACCATGTACCCTGGCCCGAAGAAAGTTTGATTTCTTCCAGAACATTCAACTAATTGCCATGGTTAGCGATTATTCTTGTTTTCGAATGATCCTTCTTCCAGTACTCCACAAACTTTTTGCAAATATTACTAACATGGTGCTGCAACATGTTAGTATGGATGTTTTCAACATCATGTAATGACTCCATCAACACATGTAGAACATGGCGAGCCTTATCCGCATTAGTCCCAATATTTGATTGCCAAATGTCAAACAAACGCATCCTTGTGAAGGAACACTTGTAAGATGAACCTGTAATAAAATAAATTTCAAATAAAACAAAACTGAACACAATGATTTTTTTAAATTACGGTGCGCTACGGATATGCTACTATAGCGTAGAAGGGACACTTGCACAAATTTATGCAGATAATCGCTTGTACTTTCTAAAAATACACACTTTATTGAACAATAAAGTGCTTATCATTTCGGGGATCGCCACGTAAAGTAGTTAAAAGTTTAGACGAATAATAATAAAACTGTAAACTAAATAAAAAATATCAAGAGGCAAAGCGCTCTTTTAACTTTATGTAAAAGATTATATTTTATATAAAAATGTGTTTAAAATATTGTACATACCTTCATTTTGAAATTCCATTACAACAACACTTGCACAAATGAATAAATTCAGAGTGTTTAGCTGTTGTCAAGAAAGCGAAAATAAGCGCATCGATAACACAACGGAGGATTGACGAGATGCGTTCACTTAGGATGTCAACAAGTAACTGAATTTATGCACGTATCCGGATTTTTTTATACCTCCATTTGGTATGCATATTGATAACATGCTGAACGATATATGACGTCTTAATTTAAACATGAAAATATTCAGGCTATAACCTATGGTGGGACCACTGTGCGGTGGTGCGATCAAATCGAACACCTTCATATGAGAAAAGTGTTTATATAAAGTTTTAACTACATTGTTTTAATTTACAAACTTAGACGACTTCCATAAATAAGTGGTGACAGGACAGTAAGGCTAAAGTATTTTTTATTAACTGAAATTTGAAATAAAACAGTTTATCTAAGTTTTAATATCTTCATCGTTGCCTTTGTAAATCAAAGTTGTTTCGGTTCTGTGACCTGACGTATAGAGATGGTGTGAGACCTCGTATTGAAATTTAAAGAAACACCGGTGACGTTATTTATGGAAGTCGCCTTAGAATTGTTGAGTGCGTGCCCGTACTTGAGAAGAGTGAAGCTGGTAAAAGATTTAGGAGAATCATTTGACATAAAACTCTCATTTCAACTCCTTGTGGTGATTAATAATAATAATAATATATTTACAGTAATAAGGTTACAATATCAAAGTACAAAACATATATACATATAAACAAACATTCATGTAAATACATATAGTATACTCACAGAAGTATTTGAAATACTTGTACGTGAGACGATTATAACATAACTCCACAGATCTCTCAACTGCTTAATAGTTGTACTTCGAAGAAAGATAATAATTATTCTTAAATGTCTGTTCAGTGTCCATACTTTTTCAATTTATTTCTTAAGCTGGGTTGTTGCAACGAGAATTTCGCGAAGCTCAATATAGAGGAGCTCCTCTTCCGATCCTGTGGGTTGTCGATTATTTCGTGATCGACGGTGAAGGATTCAGGTACGGAAGGTTCTACAGGACAGCTGGTTGGTACGCACATATTGCGATGTGGAGTGCCTTTCCTTGTTGGCTAATAGCCAATATACTTTTCAGGTAAGCTATAGTTATTTTCAGTTCTATCTTATGAAGTTCAAGTCAATAAGATAGTGATTTTTTATTTATATCGTTAACTAATAGAAATATATTATCAAAAATTTAATTAAAATATTTTATATGTCTGTGTGTTCTGTTATTATTTGAATTGTCTGTTATTACATTCGAGTTTGTAAACAACTATGTACTACTTTTAATTTAGTAAAATCTAAATGCGTGGCAACGAGAGAAACATGAAGAAAACAATACGGACAAGGGGAGTGGACAAAACTACTCAAGGGTGGTTCGGAGTCGCTGGATATAATCAGAAAGATTGAGGAAATGAAAAAGTCGGGCAATAGTATTTGAATTATTAATGTGTACACAATGTACGGTAGGAACATATGTTAAATGTAATAATGCCAATTAAGGATTAATTAATTAATTTAGTAAAATCTTATATATAGGATACTTTTTTGGAGCTTTTACGTGTATAGATTTTGAAATGTATATTTTTCTATCTTTAGTTTAATTAATGGATCTTTGCGTGTGGATCATTAACGAAGACCGAGTTTTCTCGCCTTGGACGACATACATACCGTGTGTTCGATAAAAAATGCCCAACGCCATAACTCTGTTATTTATTGACTGATATGAATGAACTAAAAACCAAAGTCAATGGTGGTTTATATACTAAAAAATTACATCAATATTGATTTTTTTCGATAACTTCAATGTCAAACGATAGCCAACTTAAAATTTTTATGGCAGCATATAATGTTTGAATTTTTTACATTCGACATTATTTTCCTTAATCCAATAATGCCCAATATGTTGTTTTTCGTTCAATATTTTGGTCGAAAAAAATTTAAATAAATCTTTTAAATAAAAATTCAAAAATTATAATTAGTGTGCCTTGGAAAAAAATGACAAATATCATTTGTTGTAAGGTTATGTCAAACATGAATAATAAGGACCCAATAAATAAGTACCTGTGTTAAAACTCAATGTAGAATAGAATAAATAAGTAATGCAAGTATTAATTCACTTGCGATTTAGATGTTCCGTGATTATTGTAAACACTAAGTAGAACGTCTAACTCTGCAAGTCCACGGAATTGTCGATCCACTTTTTAAGGCTGCATATCATCTCAAATTTCCTTCTTACCTTCTAAATCTAGGTTCTGGTATTTGCCGCTCTGGAAACCGTAGGTGATAAATTCGTGCCGCAGCTCTTCGATTTCTATTACATAGAAAATAAATTTGTAACATGTCTGTTAATTGGCTATTGTTCATGATTATGTCTGAAACACACACTAATAACAAATGGTTGACATTACTTATACAATAAATGACATTTGTCGATTCGAATTTTTTTCAAGGCACACTACATTTATTACCAACAAAATCATGTGAACAAGATTTATTATTATCTTTTTCTGGCAAAAATATTAACTGAAAACCAACATAACGAGCATAATTGGATTCAGAAAAACAATGTCTGATAATATAAAATTATATGCAGCCATTTAAAAATTTGGCAATGAAGTTGATTTTGAAAAAATATATAATCACCGTCATTTTATAGTATTTATACAGCCATTGACTTTATTTTTTAGTCCATTCAAATCGGTCAATAAATAACAGAGTTATGGCGTTGGACGTTTTTTATCGAACACACAGTACACTTGTAGAGAGAGTAAACGCCTGAAAATGTTGTCAGAGCTAGGTTCAGTTATCTATGACGTGCACACGAAGATCCATTGATCAAAGTACATCTATCTATAAACATATTGGAGAGGATGATGTGCTAGAGAAGAAAAACTACGATGCAAGTGTAGTTTATATATCCACGCACGATCTCTTGCTTGAAAAGCATTAACTGTTTATTATTATTATTATTTTAGATCTGTAATACGGTATGGTGGATACTTGATAGGCATCGCTGGATTCCTTCAATTACTCGCGAATCTCCTCTGGCTGGTGATAAGGAACCCAAATCCTTTGGTAATCCCATTTAAGGATGCCACAATATATACACACTTTGGTTCGTCTTTTTGGTTAACATTTTCGTCGGGTAAGTAACTAAAAAAAAATAACGGCACAGGCCTGCTCAGTCGTGTGCTTTTGTCGAAATAAAATTATAAAATGTCTCAAATTTGAAACAAGGTAGAGTTGTATGTACCAACCATTCGAGACGTGTTGCGCAGCGACCACCTTAGATTCAATTGGGTCCGGAGATTGGTTGTCACGCTCTCTCTTTACCCCCATACGTCTCGCGTGCTCGGTAATACTATATTGGCCCTATGCCACTTATACCAGGTGACCAATTGATTGAGACTTTGAGTTAGTAATGATTTTGAAAAATACTTTGGTAAGGAGATATAATAAATGTCACTTTGAGAATGAATAATTTATTAAGCGTGTGCACATAATTTTATCTCAAAATGGTTTTTACTCTTAAACACACAACGAAAAAAAAAAAAAGAAACAACCTTTATTGGCATAATTGTACACTCTATATATAAAATACAAATACTATTCTTCCCCGTCTCTCCTTTCCCTTCACCTCCTGTCCTCCTTCTCGCATCCCACTTTCTCCAGTGTCTTTACCCCAGCCCCATCCTCCCTCATCCATTCCGTCACCCTTCTGTTTCCTTTCACTCCCACCAATTCCTCATTCACCCCCTCACATTCTTCCGCCAGGTGTCTCCACGTATCCTTTCCCCATTCACATAACCTACACCTCATATAATCCTCCCCCTCTCTCCAGACCTACACCTAGCCCTTGCCATTATATCCTTTCCTCCCTGCTCCACCCACCCTCACTCATGTATCTTGGCACCCTCCCATACACTTGCCATCTTCCAAACATATCATTATACTCACTTTTATCTATCCGTCCCTGCCTTTCCTGTGCTTCCACTTTCTTCATCTTCTCTTTCATCCATGCCGCCACTTTCACACATCTACCAAACCATTGTTGCACCTTCAACTCAGCCAGTCCTCCCCTTTCATACATTCTCTTTCCCTCTTCTCTTCACCTCCCCCCTTCTACATTCATACACATCTCCCACACCGTTCTCACCACTCTCTCCTCTCCCAACCCATATAGCTTCATTTCATACTTCACCATTCTCTCCTGCAACAGAATGTATCCCGGTGTCGACTTTTCTAGTCCCAACATTCGCTTCAGGAAGCACAACTGTTCCCTCTCTATACATTCATACGTTCTCGTCCCCCACGCTTCCACACCATACATTAATACCGGCCTTACACACGCATCCCACACCTTGCATGTCACTCTAACATCATTCTCCATCTACTTCCCCCACTTTTCCCATGCCATCCCCCATGCTCTCCTCGCCTTTCCCTGGATCCATCTCATATGTTCTTCGTACCCACCGGTCACTTTAAAAATAAATCCCAAATACCTAAAACTTTTCACCCTCTCAATCCCCTTCCCCTTCCATTCTAGCTCCTTTACACTCCCCTCTCTCCCTTTATTCCTGAACTTCCACATTCACACATAGTCCTGTCTTGTCCATATATCTCTCCACCCTTTTCATTCCCTCCCAATCTCTCGCCATCAACACTATACATACGCATACGCCAACATCCATACCTTCTCCTTTCCAATCACCACCCCCCCTTCCTCAGCACCTCTTCTAGCTCACTAATGTATATATTGAACAATACCGGGCTCAAAGGGCACCCCTGTCTCAAACCCTTCCACGTCCTAAACCTCTCTGATATCCCCTCTCCCACCTTTGCTTCCACCCACGTTTCCTTGTACACGTCCCTTACCCAACCTATCACTCCATCACTCACCCCCTTTCTCCTCAAACATTCTACCAAATACTTCCTCGGTACTGAATCATACGCCGCTTTCAAATCCACAAATACCGCAAACACACTCTTTAACAGACGCAATTGTTACTTATTTAGTACCAGCGTGATGTTTGAAAATGGTGCTTTAGAAAGTCCCACACAATTTAACATTCCATGCCACTGCATCTGTCTTACGTCACAATACTGTCAATTTCTTCGATGCGCACTTCATAAAAAAGTCTCAATCAATTGCAGCTACCCCTTTGATTATATAAATATTTAAGTAGTACAAGAGCCACCCGGTATATTACCTGTGAGATGACTAAAGCCGTCTAGCGAGAATACTTTTTCATATAAACACAATTAGCAGAAAATGCAAAAATAAACAACTTGTTAAGAATAAGTTTTTTTTTTAATACTTAAATAGATTTAAACCAAAATATTACAAAAACCCTTTTTATACAACGAATTAGTTACATGATGGCCACACCAACAATTAGTTTACTTTACAATTTAATAAAATTAATGAAAACTGATCTATTGTTTATTTTAAGGTATCATCTGTGTGACACTATCGATAATTATAATAGTCTGTGAAATATATTGTCACGTGCAATTGCACTTATTCTTCGGTCTCGATCCAATAACAAATTCTGATGAGAAATATTTGAGTAAGTACACATTTTAATTTTCAGTTCTATAAGTGAAATAACGAGGTTAATGATCGAAATACAATTTTACATTTAGTTTTCCTGTTAAGTATTTTAACATGGATTAACCAATTACTTCCCACAACTGAAGTATTTCAAATTCTCGGATATCGTTTAAAGCTCAATATAGTAAAACAGAATAGAATAACTGCTAAATATCTGTTTTAACATTAACCCAGATTTGCCTACAGTTCTATACATAGGACAGAAATTTTACAGCCCTACCCTAAAATTATATCTAGAATATTCTCAGCCATAATACAAGTGGTATGATTATTACCGATGATATTTTGGAGTTGAAACCGAGCTGCAGATGTGCTGCTTCGGTTTCAACGACTAAATATCATCGGTTATTAATCGTACCACGAGTTATATTTAGTGAGAGAATATACCGAATAACATTTTATAATCTTGATCACAACTCACATATTGCAATGTTTTAATTCGTCTTGTAGTTTCTTGCAACACAAAGACTCCGTAAACTGTCGGCATTGCGAATCTTTATTCCTCGCGGTGTTTCTGGGCGTCGTATTTTTCACCATTTCACTCTTATTTCACTGTTAGAAACTACATCCCAATAATTTGGTACGTCCATCTAGACGTTTAAAATTCTGACAGGACCACAATAAAATTATCACTCACTTTTGTTTTTTATCATCGCGGTGATACACATGCTGCTTTTAATTTGGTACATCTGATTGGCTCAAAATACATTCTAGTAGGCCATGAGTTGTATTCTCAGCACCATCTGTAATTTTTTTATTCGAAAGTGTTATTCATTGACATCTGACAGAAAAATTAAAAAATATTCTTTCTGTGTATTTTAGATCTGAATTAACTTTCCTTTAATTTAAATCAGGCAAATGTAGGTTAATACAGAAAGATGTATGTCACAATTAAATTCTCTGCAGCAACTAATGAGTCACAAGCTCAAATTGTTTGTTGCTCTTGCTCGAGTATAAAGGGAAGAAATGGGTTAATGTTGCACTTTAAAAATATTAAAATAGTTAGACTGAATGTATACATTTTGCAGCAATGGAAGAAGAAGAGAATCTACAAATGCAAGAACAAAGAGAGAACGAAGCTGGCGATATACCCATGAGACCGTTAAACGAAAATCGAAACACAGCGGAGCAAAGAAGATCTGTTTTCATCAGAGTCAAGAGGAACACAAACAGAGCTATTAGGCCTGATTCTCGTGCACATGGACCAATTTATGGAAATATTGGGTAATTATATATCTTCTGAGCCTACTCACATTTTCTTCTAATATATACGAGGGTCGTTTTTTTTTTCAACCTCCGATGGGCCATAATAAAAAGACAAGTGTATATAAAACAATGAGCCGGCCCACTAGCCACGTGCGTTAGCGCGCCAGAACTAATGCGGAGGGTCCTGGGTTCGAATCCCGGCGAGGGCATGGGTGTTTGTGGATGTCCATGTTCATTTAACCCATTTTGCCCACTGTTCCATTAGTGGAACATCTATATTTTCGAAGAATTCCACGTGCACCAGCGTTCTGCGTCGTTTGTTTATGATGAATTTATGATTGGTAAGACCACTGTGCACTAAAGAAAAACGCACGATTGCCGTTTGAATCTTTTGTGTTAAGAAACTGCATAGAAAATTTGAAAAAAAATCGTTGAGCAAAAACGGGTTAATATGAATAATATATTACAAATAATCGGTTGTGGCTGAATGACCTACACTGTCTAAGCCAATGTCCGATATCACTTATGGTTATTTATCGACATAATCACCTTGAAGATTGAGGCATTTGTCGTACCTGTGAACAAGCTTTCCAATACCCTCTTCATAAAATGTTGCCGCCAATGAATTTAAATATGTCTTGGCGTTGTCTTGAAGCTCCTCGTTATTTTGGAAGCGCTGCCCTCCTAGCCACTTCTTTAGTTCAGGGAAAACATGGAAGTCACTCGGCGCTAGGCCAGGACTGTATGCCGGGTGATCGAAAATATCCCTCTGAAATTGATCAAGCAGCCGTTGGGTTAGAGCAGCCATGTGAGGACGGGCGTTGTCATGGATCAAAACAACTCCAGAAGTCGGCATGCCTCTTCTTTTGTTTTGTATGGCTCTTCGCAAACGTTGTATTGTTTCGCAATAATCGTAGTCCCTGGCTGCACGAACGTCCCAAAACAGGGTAGTCATAACCTTTCGGTTGTTGAAGGTTTGTTTGAACTTTTTTGGCTTGTTTGACAAGTTTGTGTGTATCCATTGTTGCGATTGTTGTTTTGTTTCGGGTATGGCTAAGAGGGAAGTGCTTTCAAAATAACGAGGAGCTTCAATACAACGTCAAGACACATTTAAATTCATTGGCGGCAACATTTTATGAGGCGGGTATTGGAAAGCTCGTTCACAGGTACGACAAATGCCTTAATTAAAAAATCCAGAAGTCTCATCATGCATAGGGTGTGCAAACCTTTCATGTCGCACCGTCGGAATCGGACGGACAGCACGCATCGGATAAAATTGCTTAACACAGTTGTAAACGAGTCAACACACATTTATCCATTCCTTGCCGTACCGATAAATGTGCGTTGACTCGTTTACAACTGTGTTAAGCAATTTTATCCGATGCGTGTGCGTGTACCTTTAGAGTTGCTAAAATTTAGATTAGAGGAGATTGTGCCGGACTTGAAAATTCCTTGATATAATTAAAAGTTCGACTGCCATCATTTACGACCTAAACAACTAAAGCGGGGACTGAAAATTTTCCATAGTAACCAGTGATGGTTCGCGGGGTTTCTGGTACGGCCGAGGAACAAGAGGTGGTAATACAGATAGGTGCGGTCACGCAGCCAGCCGTCTCTGCAACTGACCCTACCTATCTGTATTAATAATAATAATAATAATAATAACTTTATTGCCCAATGGAAGATCCAATACAGGGAAACAAATAAACTAGATAATTAAAAATTCTAAATTACACAACTTACATAACTAATAAAATAACTTGACCTATATTTGTTAATTCAAACAAAAACCAGTACAAATTTTATAATAAAAAGTAAAAATACTTATATGAACAGGTGAACACAACAAAATGAATATATTCAAAATAGTGAAAATATGAAAGAAGGGTTAAGAATTAGACACGTAGATTACAGGTGATCATTAATGAATATATCGTTAAAATAAGTATTAGCATTGCGACTCATGTGGTATATTGGTGCTTTGCACAAGATATTACTTCTTGGCGTGGGCGTAAAAAATGTATTGCAATGGCGGGAAGATAATCTAGGGCAGTATTACCACCTTTTGTTCCTCGGCTGTACCAGAAAAAACCCCGCGAGCCGTCACTGATAGTAACCGAACATGGAACTAAAATTTCATAGCCCTAGTCAGTCACAAATCCTTCGCTAATATTGATTTTTATTCTACTCTGAAACAATAATAAATCTCTTCTACATGATCATAGTGCCGTAAATTTTCAATTAGATGAAAACAAAATCTTTCAATTTTACGCTCAAGTTGAAAAGCACGCATCCTAGCGAAACAATAGCCATTATCAAATTGAAGAATAACATAAATCATTTTGTTTAAGATATTGTCTCACACAAAAATTAAATGTGAAAATTACCAATCGAATTATTATTACAAGTCGCGTGAAGTTTTACATCATCATATCTCGAGTGCTTTGTACATGTTTACTGCCCTGCTTTATTATCCAGCTGATAATGTACTCATATATTCATTGTTTTTGGATCCAAGAAAAAAATAATTTCCTTTGACAGGACAAACATAATAACCCTTCCAGCTTCTGAATAAATTTAAAAATAAGTGCAAAATTTGTTATGATTAGAAAAGTTAAAAAGCATTTAATAATAAAATAAAACACACTTTTACTTAGTTAATATCACACTGTTTATTTATAGTGACTGCAGTTTCGATCAAACAAAAGGTATAAATAAGATGTTTCTTTGTATTTACTTTACTTATAGTTTGATAATGATCATTGTTTGATCGAAACTGCAGTCACTATAAATAAACAGTGTGATATTACCTAATTAAAAGTGTTTTATTTAATTAAAAATGCATCACGAAGTAAGTGCCGCCAACCTCAATCAGTCATTTAATAATACGTGGCAAAATTTTCCTATACAGTTATGTAACTAAAAAAATATGTAATTTTCATCAACTTTTCAAAATATTACCTTTCATTCCAGACATGCCGCACCAGTAGAAGTTTTGCAGGAAGAAGACGAATACGACAATATTAAGTAATGTATATCACAGCACTTACCACTATCTTTTATTAAATAACAATGATTCTAGATTGATACCACCTCCAGCAGCACAAAGAGCTTTACCTCCATTACCACCAAGAAGGCAATAACTTTTAGTTCCATCTCTATATTGTAGATTTTTTTTTTATAAATATTTTTGTACACATTATTTATTGCATAAATAAACAGAGCAATAAATAGTTAACTTTATTTCGCTTAAAATACATTATGATTCCGTAATCTGTAGAATTTGCGGAAGCTCCGTATCGCACAGCCGAGGCGCGCTGCTCACATCACTTTTACTCCTTAAAGTTAATTGCGTGTTCTTAATCTTCCAATTGTTATCACTAGAGGGGTCTCTGGCCAATGCAAAAATTTGCTCGAAAACACCCGACACCACACTGTTTACATGCAAAGTTCCGCACGCCATAATAATCACTAAACCGTGAGGATCCATCTTCCCTCGAACTCCATCTGTAGTTATGTTTGGGTTGAAATAAAGATTGAATTGTTGTTTGGTGTTGAACAGCAACTTCACCAGATCACCTGTGTTGTCGCTCACCTCGTCCACCGACTGTTGGCCGTTGTTTATTAATTTTATGAGCAACGACGCGTCGGGGAAGAAATGCTCCGTTCCCATGCACTCGTTCTGGTTCATCATGTTGTAAAACCATTCGGTGAACTTTTCAGCCATCACGTCGATTTCGGACAGGTGTACTTGTACGGAATTTGAATCTGCTCGAGACTCTGCAGGTTGTGCTGATGCAATTTCTTGGTTGTTATTTTGAATTGCAACTTGGTCATCGCTGTACCAGAGTGTTAAAACTTCATCGATTAGTTTATCTTTTGTTATTGGTAGTGAAACGTCTGCACCGTTGTCGTGTAAGTAATAAAATAAGTTATCTCTGGTAACAGCTTTGCGCTTCAAGAAGCTTTCTTCGTCTGGTGAGTACTTGACTATGGCTTCTACAGCATCTTAAATAAATTGTACATATTTTACAATTAAGCTCATTGTTATTGCAAGTACAAAATTTGGCTAGATCCCAGATATTGTTCCACTCGCAAACGCACATTATTGTTCGTCGTAATTACAATGCGTGAATTGATATCTGACTAGAAAAATTATTCTCAACAGTAATATAACGAGTGCCTATGATTTTGCCGGCAATTATTAGCGGCAGGATCACGATTGCTTGTTGCGACAAAAATCGGCCGATTTTCTAAAAGCAACAAGCAAGAGTGATCCAGACGCTAATAATTGACTAGGAAAAATCAGTCACGAGTTTGATTCGAGAAGACAATTGGCCGAACAGAAAGTTCACACTTCTTAATTTGAAAAATTAAATTTAGTGACACCAAGTGTCAGACGTGTATTAATCTGCGCCACAATAATTGTAGTAAAACTGAGCTTACCAAGATTTTGAGAAATGCCTATGAATACTATTACTTATGAAAGCACTAATACTTCACCCGAAAATACAAACGGATCGAATTCAGGAGCAAACTGCTTAAAAGTCCGGCAATAACTGACGTTTTATATGTTATAGAAAATGAACCAATGCGTTGCTAGGCAATGCCAACATGAGAGATTATCTGATTAGATACCACCCACGGTGAATTGCCATGCATAACATGCAGCGTGGTCCGTTACGCATCTTAATTAGAATTTTATTGGATCATGTCATCAACGTTATTCGATTTCATTGGTTAATAAGTAAATGAGGGCAATTGTCACCATAACATGACATTTGTCAAACTCATGGCAAGGGTTTTTATTAAATGGCATCGTATGTTCATTAAAAAAAAACCTCAAGTGTGCCATGATTTTTTTATTTTTAAAAATGTAAGTTGGCACACATGTTAGGAATTCACATACAAAAACATACAAAACGTCAGATCTTTCTAAAAGTTACAATGTTTTACAGCAACCAGCAGAAACGTTTCTAGTTGAAAGTTATTCCCGAAATGGGACTAAAGTGGACGGAAATTGGGTGTATTCATTCGATGCACCTATGGCAGAGTTTCGGGAAGAATTTCCAAACATTCTCAATATTTATGAAGAATTTAGAAATACCTTATCACGATCCATTATATTATTTCATGAAACGGGTAATATTCTCCGTAAACCAGGAAGTGTGTGCCGTTTGTCACAGCAAATGAATTTATCGGTAAGAATATGCTGCAAGTAACATAACTTCAATATGTGTTACCAACTTAAATTTTTTTAAATAAAAAATCCTGGCACACTTGAGGTTTTTTTTTTAATGAATATACTTTACATTGTTCAACTTATTTTTATTATTTCTGAGGTGGATTCTGGTACAAACGTAAATTAAATGAATGATACATTTACAATGTTTAATTCTCTAAAAACTATCCCTTTACGATATTTCTCTAAAATTAATAGGGGAGCTAATAAAAACAGATATTTAATTTTACATGTTAAATTCCTATGTTCGCCCCTTATCTCAGACACTCGGTATATTGCATTTCGTTGAGTACATGCGATACGAGGCATATAGACTTAATTTTGATAATCATTTCAAGAAGTAAATACAAATACTTTTCTTTGCTAAAGAACGATTTATGAAGACGCAACACTACTAGTACTAACCTTCTCGGGATTCCAATTTATTCCTCAACAATCCTTGGGTAACTGTACCAGCCAGGGCGAATAAATCCTGATCTTTAAACTTGGATAAAATACTCATCATTCCTAGAACTGCCTTCGGATTCTCAATCATTTTAAATTTTACTCATGATACTACGCATACACCATGGGTTTGTTGTGGAAATAAATTTGACAGTACCTGTAGGGTTCTGTGACTTCCCGGTGTTGCCAAATTATTTGATCGAAGTGAATTCACACGAGCGCAATCCAACGCTAAAATATTGAACATCTACACTTTTTATTATTGCTAATATAAAACGTAAAATTCCATTAATCTAAAATTATGTTTTAAAACAAATAAGTAATAGATTAAGTTAATCTGACTTCAAATTCATTTCAGAAAGTTTATAGTAGGCAACTCAGTATACATACGGGCTCAATCTTACAGTTAAAACATATTGTACATCTACACTGAAACTATGCTAGTATTCAACGTAAAATTCTTTTAGTTTTAAATTATATTTTTAAACTCATTAATCAGAAATTAACTTAAAATGGTTTTAAATTAATTTTAGAAAATTCATATCAGGCAACTCAATATACACACAATTTAATATAAACAATGCCGTTATTTGAATATGAAATATTTATTATGCGAATACAAGTAAACGAAATCTGTAAATCTCATTGTTTCTGCGAAAAAAATATTTGTTTAAACAGTAACATGGCAACGCCGCAAAATATGAAACTTTTGTGTATTCGAAATTTAAAATGTCACCGCTCTTTTTCTAAAATTTAGAGCCGCCGAATCTGCTTTTAAATTATGCGCCGGGTCGCCCCAGCCTATTAGTTCGGTGGTAAGACGCGTCTCCTTTTACCACGAATATTATTAACTATTTTCAAAACTTAACCTCTAAATGGATAACAACGGTGCCAATGGTTCGCTAATAAATGAAAATATCGTGGAACAACCTCTGTCCCCAGTGTTAAACAAGAAACGGTACAACCGGAGTGTGTTACATAAATCCGCCAAGAAACAATTAACGGGTAGCGAGAATAAATTAATGAAAAGCCCGGAGAAACGTTCATCTTCGATACCTGTGGCGATAAGTGTGTTTAAATCAACCGCTAAAAAGGATGTAAATTGTAAGGAAATGAAGACTGGCTGTGAGGGTGTATCGGGTAAATCACTTTCAACATCCGAGGCCCAAATCAGTGAGTACACCAATTTAGTGCATAATGTTAATGTGAGAACTGAATCAAATGCTCAAGCTAAGCTTCTTAAGCATGATATTAAGGCAAAGACGGAATCAGATCCAAAAATCAAGCATTTAAAGCGCGATTATAAGTTCGGTCTGTCCCAACCTAGGATACTACACCACAATTGCGAATACAAACATGCTTCAGGGGATATTTCCGATGAATCCTGTAATGCTGAGATTAAAGAGAGATCACAGTTTATAAACGGGGAGGACGGATCTTTTAACGAGTTGAATATGCTATATGAAAATCTGGAATTCATCCCGACTCCGCATTGTAGTGAAAACACCCTAACTGATTTGGCCGATTCCAATGAGGCTCTTTTATTACGCAATTTCCCCAATACTAGTGATGGGGTTAATGAAAGCCAGTTGAATTATAATGTTGCTACTGGTGAATCCGGCAGCACTTTAGAGCGTGATGTCAAGGAAATTCATGAGAAGCCGGTTGCTGACGATGTTAAAAATGACTACGCCATCGGTACTCAGGAGACAAATATGCTTTTCTCGAATGTTTCACAATTTTTGCGTCCAGAATTAGATCATAATGTTGAGAGTTTAAATACTTCAAAAAATATGGTTAATGTTAACGTAACACAAAGCATCTTCAACACTTTGCCTGGAGTTGGTGCTGTAAAAACAGAAGATTGTGAGAAGGATTTGAAGTTCAAATTTGAAAAATTTTATGGGTTCGACAAGGATAACATTGCAGAGGAAGAGAGGAGGTTTGCAAAATACAGGACTGTACTCATGACGTTTAATAGTGAAATCAAGGCAATGAAGAAGAAAGTAAAAGCGAATAACTTGCATGAACCCGAAAGTCTTGCAGTTGAAGCTATTGAGAAGGATAATTCAGGTGAAGTTGATAGCGACATATGCAATCGCAACGAGGCCACCAGAAAGAAGTTGAAGTATAATCCAGATGAAGCCGTTTATAATTGTTTTAATTTAACCGAGTCTGTCAAGAAGAAGAATAATTCAGATGAAGCCGATAGCGATGTGTTAAAAGCTATTGAGATCATTGATAAGAAGTTAAAGAAAACTAACCCAAATGAGGCTGTTGTTGATGGACAAACTCCTATTAAGACTCTTAAGAAAAAGGTTAGGAAGAATAATTCAGATCAAATTAATAGTTATGCTGTTTTGAAGAAGATAAAAAGGAACTATTTAGATGGCACCCAAATATCCAATTCGGCTGCAGTTAAAACTCAATTGAATATATCAAAAAATCCAGCAGAACACACTGTGAATTCCAATTCACATTCATCTAAGAAGAGCCAGGAATCTGAAGATACTCCGGCATATTTACAGAAACTAAAATTGGGACATCATCTGGTGAAAAAGAAGGAAGGGAAACTTAAAAAAACCAATCGCGATAGAAACACTTCTTCGGGACAAAGTGACAGTCCTTCGTTAAAGAAAACTTGCAGTAAGAAATTGACGAACAACACCGAAGCATCCCTCATTCCCGAAAATCAAAACGTAATATCATTACCTTCTAATAATAGGGTTCAAATCTGTATTGGCAACAATCGGATTAAAATCAACATAAGGTCCGAAGGCGATAAGTGCAAAAATGAAGGTGCTCTGAATAGTCCGAGTAAATGTAAAAGTGAGAAAATAATTGAAGCAGTTGTGTATAGTAGTCCAAGCAAATCAAAAAATGAGAAGACCGTTCAAACAATTGTCTATGGCCGGCGCAAATCCAACGAAATTGAAAATAAACCAGAAAATTGTAGCAATGAAGAACATTCGTTAAATGTTTACGAACAAATCAGTAGTCCTAGGTCTTCCCAAAAAGGAACTAGAGAGCAATTAATTAGCTTACCTACGGAAAATTTCAGCTTCAAAACGGCATCAGGTAAAACAATTGAAATCTCTGAGCAACACTTGAAGAAAGCAACAAGAATGTACGATAGCACGTTATTGGAAACATCTAATCTGAAACAGTCACATACAAAAAACGGAAAAGAACTGACAGAATTGGAAGGAATTACAAGTCATGAATTTAAGTGTACAGAAAACATCCGTACGGAAGCAAACTTGAAAAAGTGTAATGAGACAGAAAATAGTGATAAACAAGACTTTGAATTTAAGATACCGTCAAGGATATCCGATTATGAAAAAACAAAAATGAATCAGAATGTGGGATTTGCAACGGCTTCAGGAAAGTCCATTCAAATTTCCGAATCCGTCCTTAACAACATGGCCAAAATGTTTGAGGAAGCATGCTTCTATAAAAGGGAATTCAGGGACACCTTTCAAAGCAGAAATCTATTTACTTCAAGTTGTAAAGAAAAGTCAGTACAAGATACCACAACTAAGAAACCGCAATCAAATTTTACGGATAAATTAACACTTGCAAAACCTACTCCAAACTCATCCCAAAATGATTTACCAAAAAACTCGACGCAAAACTTGGAGCTTCAATCAATTCCAAACCCTTCCTATTTAGATTTGATCCCTCTGCAAAGGAGGATACTTAAACCAAAATCTTTATTGAAACCTCGCCCGGAATGTGGGAGGCCTTCATACCTACAAGGTGGATCGAGAAAGTCTTTGAATTTCCACGACCCAACGAAATATCCAAGTTGTGGAGATGCCGGTATGAACATCATTGAGTTTGGAAATTTTCAAACAACCGGATTTACACTGTTGTCTGGTAAAAATTTAGAAATACCAAAAGAAAAACTGGAGAAGGCCATGAATATATTCATCAACATTGAGAAGGATGTTTCTGGTTTCATAAGCGCAAACAAGGAGAAAGAAAATGTTGCTCATAATAATAATCAGGATTGTGGATTTTCATTATCCTCGGGAAACAAAGAGAAATTTGAAGTTTCTGGATGCAGTGGATATGTACAAAACAAATTAACCAAGAAGTTTGACTTTTCGTCAACTACTGGAAGCATAGTTGACGTTTCTAAAGAGATGACATTTTTTTATAACAGTGGAAATGATGAGAAACAAACCGAATTAACACAAGAGTTTGGATTTTCAGTAGCAGCTGGGAAAAGTATTGATGTTCCCAAAATAAAATCCGATGAGATATTTTCTGATCATAGTGGAAAAGATAAGCAAACAGAGTTTGCAGGAAGAAGTGCTGAAGTTCCCAATACAAAACCTGACGAAGTTCCTGGTGATTTAGTTACACCTGATGGGAAGCAACAAACTGGAAAAAATGTTGAAATATCCAAAAAACAACTTGAGACGAGGGTAAAATTTTTTGGTGACGAAAAAAATGCGATGGAATCTGAAGGATTTGGTTTTTCACTAGCTTCAGGAAAAAATATTGACATCCCTAAAGACCACCTCAAAAAGGCCATGGAGTTCTTCAGTGCCGATTTAAACTTAAAAGAAGAATTTAGTGGTAAGAAACATTCAGGGTTTGCTTTAACATCTGGAAAAAATCTAAGTATTTCAAAAGAGAAAATAACGGATAACTTTAAAGATATAGACAGGAACTTGGAAGAATTGGAAAAGGAGGAGTTTCAGAAAGGATTCACATTAGCAACAATTCAAGACTCTAATAATAAAAATAAAAATCTTGTACAACAAAAACAATTTGCTTCTGCTTCTGATAAAAATGAAAACCTTCAACACAAAAAAGGATCATCACTCGAATCAGGCGAAAATGAAAATAATAAAAACAAAAAGGGATTATCACCTGTGCCAGGTGAAAATGAAAAACTTCATTACGCAAAAGGAGTGTCGTTTGTAACTCGTGAAAATAAAAATCTGGTATTTAAAGGATTCTCTTGTGCATCGGGTAAAAATATCGAAATATCAAAGGATAAAATTGAGGAAGCAATGCATATGTTCAACACCGTTCAAGATGCAAAAAATGAGAAAACTATTAATCAGAATAGAAGCATACCAGAAATGCTTCAGGACGCCGTCAGCGCCTACACTTCCGCAATAGAGAAATGTGAATCTCCAAAAAGTCGATACAACACCCCGGAGAGAAACCCGCAGGTAAAAAAACAATTGGGCATGTTGGGCCCAAAAAAAACAATTGACATATCCAAGGAAAGTCTTGAACGCGGAGTGAAAATTTTTAAAGATTTGGATTTGAATCTTTCGAGCCCCGGTAGAAATATTTCTCAATGCAGTACTCCCAATTTGAAAGCGAAGAGTGCTGGAAACTTTCAGGTGTTGGAAACATTTAATTTGACTCCAATTAAAGCGCCGAAACTTATGGGTAAACTTGAGCCCAACTACAAAGATTCCACCATTATCTTTCACGAGAAGTGTAGCAGCGATTTCAAAGAGTTACAAAGTGACATCGACAGCGAATATGAGAATCTCAAGAAGAAGCTTGCCGTTTTGGAAAAAAGGAAAAATGAGCTGGCGCAGCAGAAAGATTTGATTGATTGTAGTACCGGTGATTATAGAAGGTTGGTGCGATTTGGTATTTTTTTTTGTTTCAAAGGGTAATGTTTAAATTGTAGACCTAAAGTTGGTGTTCTGCTGGAGAGTAAAAGTAAATCAGAGGAACGAGTTCCGCTGAAGAATCTCTTTAATTCGGGTGATGAAAGTGTTGATTATTTCCATGTACCTCAGCATATCTTTGATATTACTTCCAAAAATGCAGAGGATGTACATTTTAATTTGGCAAGGTTAGTAAATTATAGAAGGACATATTAAAATATGTTAGAGTTACGAGATGCTATCTAGAAGTTACTGGACATATATTTTCTTCCCGAGTTCAAAATCCCACGTTATCTATAATGTTACCAGTAGAAACCTTACCTTACTTCTGCTTCTAAAATATTGAGTTAAGTTTGTGTTAAATTATAATTTTTGGGTTTGGTAACCTTTGCAATTGTTCTCTTGTAAGCTTGGGGAAAATTATTGTCATAGTAACCATTGAACTTTTGAGCATCAATTAATTTATTTATTTTATCCTATAATGTAAACATGTCAATAACTCCTTAGCAACGAGTATCGTTAAGGTACCTTTAACAACACTAGTGTTAAGAAATTCTTAACAACACTAGTGTTGTTATATGTATCTAACGCAACTCGTTGCTATGGAGATATTGTTAAACAAACATAATTTCGCTTTTTGACGGTTTTCATTACACATGTTTTTAAATTAAAAAAATAGAAATAGGATAAAATAAAAAGTGTTACGACACACGTAACGTTATTATCTTTTACATTACTTGAGAGTTTCAAACTTTTCTTTCGTAATGTAAAAACCTTCATAAAGTTACTTGTATCGTAAATTACTATTTCAAAATGGTATAAATTGCTGGATTTTTGAAGCACCTTTGGAATTAAATAAGTAATTGTGGAGGCTTTCACCTCGTGATACAAATAGAATTATTAATAAACGTTATTCATTTTTATTTGAACCTTTGGATTCCTTGCGGTTTCTTTTGGATCTTTAGAATTATATTGAATGTGTGCGTATCAAAATATTCTGTGGGATATTTATGGATCATACGAACATAAAATATAAGTAGTGACATTCACAGACATTTGTTGCAGTGGAAATGATTGTGTGTCCGTTGTTAAGACTTCAGAAGAGGCTGTAATAATTCCTTCTTCTGGAAATATGGTGGGTGTGACAGAAATAAGTAATGCTTTCCATGCGATGAAAGGCGTAGATCCAAAATTATTGCCAAACGGATGGGTTCATAATCACTATAAATGGATCGTGTGGAAATTGGCGAGTTACGAAAGAAAATTTCCCCAGTATTTCAAGGACTGTCTATCTTTAGAGAATATTATTCAACAGTTGAAGTACAGGTAAGTGTAACCATAAAAATTAAGAGTTTAAAAATAGCTAAAATAAATGTTGTAATTAAATGAAATTAAGTTATTACATTGGGGTTAATATGACAATAATTTATCAGTATTCATCCTCGATATTTTACATAATTGTAGTTGTATTTATTGTTTTAATGTCTATATAGGAATTCTAATTCGGGGTACTATAGTCTGTCCACGGTACACATAGAGTTGTAAAAACTCCCACAATCGCCAACGCATCATTCTTACTGGCCGATTCGAAAAATTGCGGGAAATCCGCACGTCCAAATCACGCAGTACGAATGCAAATGGTTGATGCGATCGTCAGCTGATTGCCTCATTGTATTGTGTTAGCTGTTGGCGTCTGTTTGCGATCGAGTACCTTTCTGCTTGTTTCATTATAATGGCTCTATCTCCATCAAAACGACGCCGTGCGAAGCATTTTTCAGTGTCCACCAAGGAATCTATAGTTAATATTTTTAAGGTGTGTCAGGAAAATTATTCTGAACGCACCAAAGTTGAAAATGTGGTATTCACCGCAAATGCAGGAGGTACGTTCTTAATTTCTAAATGTACTGGTTCCATGGGCTATATTAATATATTTGTAGGTGTTTGTGTGGCCAGCGTTTATAACATACTCAGGGAACATTAATCGGCAAATAAATTTCAGCCTCCTAAAAACGTTCTACGAAACAATATACTAAGCAACATGTAGATCACGAACAAGACAAAAACTGAACTTTTACAGTTTGGACTGTTCCTAACAGGTGGCGCCACTAGCTCTGTTTAAATAAATTTACATAGTGTAAATCAGACTTTTGCTCAGAACAAATGGCGATTATGGGCGTTTTTACAACTCTATGTGTACTATGGACAGACTATAATGGTTAATTCATTATAATATTTTTAAATGTTTACTATTCATCTTGCTTTATTAAATTTGGTGATTATTTAGATACGATATTGAAATCGATAGAGCAAAAAGGCCTGCACTGAGGAGGATATATGAAAAAGATGATGTTCCACAAAAGAGGATGGTGCTTTGTATTTCTGACATCATACAGGTAGTACCATTTTAAGTATTTTTAATTATGCGGTGGTGCGGCACAAAATAGTAGTGTGATAGTTTTAATACGGATGAATGAATAGTGTAATGCTAGATTAACACTTAATTGGTTAGTTACATATGTTTTGACTTCAGTTATTAAAGCTTTTAGGTATGTAATATGCCTCAACAACATAACCCATAATAATAATTGAAGTTATATTTGTTATAGTATAAGTTAATTAAGTATAGTATTATAACAATAAATATTGTTTCCCCATCAGAACACCTCGATACCGGCTTCGACCTTTCTGGTCTGATCAGTATAGTTAGTTGCTGATAGGGAAACGGAAATGAAAGAGAACGATAAATTAAAGTGTCGCCACTTTGGTGTTTACAACTTTAACGGTGTTTGGAATATTTATATTTCAATTTTCATTTCCCCATCAGCAAGTTAGTTGATGAGATCTGAAAGTTAGAAACCGATCTGTAGGTGTTCTGATGGGGAAACAATATTTAATGTTTACATTATTTTATATTTGCCACCGTTGGCATATTCCTATATTTGTCAGATTAGGTTTAGTACAACATTCAGGCAATAGATTCCGCCACTTTCTAACTTAATAGTATTATACTCTCTGCTTCTACTGAACTCTGTGTTACCCTTTGGGGCTTCGGGTAGTATTTTATTATAAAATAGCAATTTTACTATGATATTAAAAGGAATGTTCAAGATGCTTACATATTGAATATTAGGTCTTCCAGAAAGTTCTGTCCGGTAATGCTATCTTAAGTTTCGTTCATTTGAAACGCTGCCTATTTTTACCATGTATTCCATCATATGAGCTCTTCTAAATTTACTGCAAACATGGTTCCATAGTTTCACTATTGAGTGAGATTCGTTTAGTCTATTGACAAAGTACATTTACTGTATAGAATTCTGTATGAATTCCGACAAAGTAGAAATGCTATAGTTTCCGACAAAACTTACAGGAGATGGTTTGAAGAATTTGAAGCAAGCTATTTTGACCTTAATGAGAAGCCCCGCATTGGGAGACCTTCTCTGGTCAATGACAATATTGGTGATCTTTTTTTGACATCAGAGATTGGAAAAGCTCAACCTGATACTTTATACCATTACGGACCATATTCGGAAACTTGTATTGGTGTATAAATTTTCCAGATGGGGATGGCCTTTTGAGTGAAATTGCAAAAAAAATTACATAATCTAGTCGTCTGCTTGCTTGCAACCTTTCTCAGATCAGATAATAAACGGTGATGAAAAGTGGATTACGCAAGAGAACATCCGAACATTCTGTGAAAACTTGCGTACTGTTTGCCCGGGTGACCTTGAAACCGAGCTTGAGCCTTAATAAGAGAATGCTATGAATATTGCAGGACTTCAAAGGACTAATACACTATGAGCTTGTCAAACCCAAAGAAAGATTTCATTTGAAAATGTATTGTTGACAAATGGATGATACGAATGAAGCAATCAAGGCAAGCTGGCAATAGTCAATAGCAAGCAGATCATACTGCACCACGACAATGCCAGGCAACAAGCAGCTTTCACGAATTGCCAGAAAATCGCAGAGCTAGGCTAGAAAATTATGTCATATCCACCTTACTCTCCAGATCTAGAAACATCCAATTATCACCTGTTTTTCTGCTGGAAAATTTTTTTGAAGCAGATGAAGCAGTTTTGTTTTACATCCTAAGATTAGTCATTCTATAGAAATTGAATTCTCAAATTACCTTAGAAAGAGATCATAAGTAACGATGGAAATTATATTGTTAAGTAAATATTAATAGATGTATTATTTTCTTTTACTCCACAAATGGACAGATCTTTCCAGTAGACCTAATATATGTTTTGACCCCAGTTGTTAACGCTTTTAGGTCAGTACAATTAAACCACATTACAACATAACAGATGGTAATAAATAAAGTCTATTGAATATTGGAGAGGACTTATACTTTCTAACCCGGCGTGACTCAGATGACTTTTTGAAACAACAATACTAAGGTGCGGTGTGACACAAAAGAATAGAAAAAGTGAAAATCAATCAAACATCCATGTTTCACTAAATTGCACTGATATTTATGGTGCGCGGAAGCAGATAATAATGATCCATGCTTAAATAAACGTTTATTACATACTTTATAGAATAATTTCTACAACATTATATTTTTTAACATTTGAAAATGTATCTTAAAAAATAATAAGAAAAAACATAATTCTGGCTATTTGTTGTTGTTGGCTGTACATGCTGTAATGGTAACGCATTAAGAAAAATGTCAGGATTTTATATGAAAAAAAAAAATTTGTTATCAAGTTTACAGCATTCCAGAGAGTAAAGAATTGCATTTCTAAACATATGTACGTTTTGCACTTACTGCAACTGTACCTGGTCTTCCTATATGTTTTTGTTTTGATTCTCTAGTAAGTTTTGGAATTTTTGTTTTTAGCTCCTTGAGAATTCTTGGGTTGTTTTTTGGTTTGCAAATATGCACCCTGAGTAATTCTAAGCCCAATTTTCGAAGAAAATCTTTACGCTTCAACTCATAATCATTATTACATTTATAAATAACTTGAGTATTTGCAGTGTTTAGTAAGGAGCACCAAATTGTGAGTGGCCATCTTCTTGAATTTCTTGATACACTCCAAATAGTGGACAGTTCATTCACTACGTCAACACCGCAATTTCAAAACATAACTTTAGCAAAAAATAGGAGCCAGCACTCCGCAGGAGTTTTTGCATTTATAACCTAGGGTTTTACACTTCCCATTGGTGTACCTTGCACGAACGTTTGCAAATGGCATTCCATTTCGTGTTATCTTTTCCTAGGAAGTGAGTTTTATTATGCAATTTATCATGTTCCATTATTTCATTACAGTTTCCAGGATCAATGTCATCTACTTCGATATTATCGGCGTTCGGTGTTCTTTCATCAATTTTATTCACTTTTTCATATTCTTCGTCCTCCTGCTCAGTATCCGTTTTATGGTCAGTTTTACTTACATCATCTTCTTCACTCTCACTCTCCGTACTACCGCACTCTTCATCGGCTGAGTTTAGGTCAGAATGCGTTTCTGTTCTTTCTCATAAAATGATATTTTTTTCTGCTACCGACAACGTAAATAAGCATTGTATCCATAGTTACAGGTACCATAAGTGGCTGATAACATTCGGGGTGTTGTCCTTGGCGAAGGAACTTAATTTTTACTTACGGACCTAGGAACATAATAAACAGAAACGTAACGCACCGACATATAGGCGAGCAACACATTTTCGTCTATACCTATAGCATCGGCATCCTTTTTACATAACCACTGCTTAAAAGAGTCGTAACAGGGCACATACCTTTTTCGATTTTGTAGGTAACAGGTTCTAACACGCAATATTCGCAGCTTCGTTTGCATCCATGCCCGCAAAAACTGTCACTAGATTGACACAAACAAACAAAATTCGACATTGTTTTCTCGGTTGCTGGGTTGCCATAGGACGCATAGGTGACTATAAAAATTTGAATCCCAAATGTTACAAGCCGTATTTTAGAATATTTTCTGATCTTTTTTAAGTATTATATATCCGGTAGCGGAAAAAAATTAATAAGCAGGCGACGAGCCTCGGCTCGTATTTGCCTACCTCAAATGTTAATACGCCCTTACGTTCCTTGTTGCTTAAATAACTATTTACTGAAATCAAATTTACATTACATTTTATTAGGAAATTATCAAATCGCTTACCTGTTGTCAAAATTACAACCTGAAGATTAAAGTGGGGCGTGACAAACCCCAAGTTGTTTATTTACTCATGATGCGCACATTTTAACAGTCAAAGCGAAACTGATACAACTGAGAAAGCCTCTAATGCACGTGCGTATTCAAAAATTTATTATTCAGCAGCATTTTATATTTCTCTAAGGTTTGCCACACCCCTCCTGAGTCAGGCCGAGTTAACTTAATTAAATAAATATATGTGACTATAGATTTCGCTTTATTAAATATTCATATACTTATAAATGGTTACATCCTGGGATTTGGGATGCGGGGTGAGTCGTGACATGACAGTCAAGAGGAAAAATACCAAAAAGAGACTACTGGCGATCGGTGGCACGTACTTTTTCCTCCACGGCCTCCTGGTATTTGAATATTTAATAAAGCTTCATTTATAGCTTTCGCAGTATGCTAGTTATTATTGAACAAAAAAAAATTCTACCTATTCATTTTTGTTTATTATAAATTGTTTTTTTTTTAATAGCTCTATAGCAATAAATTTGATTTGGAACTGACTGATGGATGGTACTCGATAAGAACTGTGATTGATATACCCCTCTGTCAACAAATTTATAGAAACAAAGTTAAAGTAGGCACCAAGCTGATTATTCAGGGAGCAGAATTGTTGAACTGTGAAAAGGGCAACCATCCTTTGGAAGTAAGTGTTAAATAGTAAATATGTGTATACAAAGTGCGGTTTTCGGCGACCTCTGTTGAATTATATCCGTGTTTTACGTGCTTGCGGTGTTAAGGTCAAAAATTAATAAAGCATACAAATGAAAGAGACAAGCAAAAGATGGATATGGTCGTTTCATCCTTGTTGGGAATCTTCAGTTCGCCCCATCTACCGGTCTCTCACTTTTGTACACTTTTTAGAAATAGATTAGATAGCTTTTATCAGTGACGGTTCGCTGGGTTTTTTCTGGTACGGCCGAGGAACAAGAGGTGGTAATACAGATAGGTAGGGTCAGTTGCTGAGACGGCTGGCTGCGTGACCGCACCTATCTGTATTACCACCTCTTGTTCCCCGGCTGTATCAGAAAAAACCCCGCGAACCATCACTGGCTTTTATTAATTTGGCATTGAAGAAAACTGTATTTAATACTCCCTACTTTCCAAAATAAGTGTCCGATTTTAGCTGTCTTTATGGAATAATGAAAGTAGTTATTTATTTAAATTAAGCACCGAAAAAGTGAATCTAGTTTGACATTTGCCAAAATAGTTTTTAAAGTGAATAGGTAAAATTTTGTAAAAATTGGTAGTTTGGTTTTTTACCTTCTGACAATTCGTTTAAGGTTACTTATTACAGTTGTCACAGGGGGGGTTAATTGAATAGGGAGAATTGGAAACGCGACATCCACGCCATCTCACAGTCATCTGGCCCAACTAACGCAATGCAACGCTGCCAAATCTATGTACAAATCTTTGTAATCAAGCAATATGGTCATATTTTTGTTGGTTAAATTTATTTTAGGTATTTAAGAACATCCAAATATCTGGTAATATTTAAAGTCCACTAGTGTTAATTGTTTGTTTAAGTCTATTTAATAAATTTTAAAGTAAAATAGACTTTTGAATAATTTCACAAATGAGATATGACAACATCTATTTCCTATTCAATTGCCGGCCTTTTTATATGCTTTTTATACATAACCTCATTAACGTCACGAGTTGAATTGTTATTCGGCCAGGTATTTATAATTCAAGTTCAAGTTAATATTCTTAAACCTGAAAGAGTGTGCAATGGGTAAATTAAGTACTCTTAAGGCACCTTATTGCAGTAACGTTTATACCCGCGATTCAAATATTAAAAAAAAGCTTTCTTTACATTTCCGAAGTGTCCTAATCGCAGAGATGAATGGGTTAATTCCATTGAATGTATTACTCTAAAAAAATTCCACTTTCAAAAGTTATGCACATTTGTGAGGACCACTTTTTAAGGATTTATTAATTCCTGTAGAAAATATTTAAATTGGTATGCAATTCCGACAATTTTTAATATACCTTCTTGTAAGACTTCTTCCTGTACAATTCCTGCAAAATCTTTTTTAAAACGGCCCCTTCAAGAATGTAGCTCACTTCATGATTTAACATCTGCCCCAAAAAAAATTCGTTTGGAAAAAAATTTCAACATCATTTAGAGCTTTACTTTTTGCGTTTGATAAAGTCTAAGCTCTTTAAAAGCTCTTTTAAGCTCTTTCTAAAGCAAGTGTCTGTGATTTCCGCTTTTATTTGGATGCGTCGCACTGATGAGAACCAAAAAGTTCAAAACACTTGCAAAAATGAATTGTAAAGTTGCAATTTAAATTTCCCGCTGGCTCGATGTGTTTGGCCAGATGACTCGCAGATAGCGCTGATGGCGTTTCCAAAAGTTAACATTGATCTGTCCCTCTTTATCCTTAATGCTCTGTGAGTTGTCATGACAAAAACTACCAAAAAAGTAAAAAACACAAATTTGAACAGTGGCCAGCGACAAGGAGTTCTACAATCTTTGCTCAAATCCTTCCACAATAGTAATCTAGAATATGGTGCCATTAAATGCATCAGTGCAGATTTTTACATTTCCTTAAAAACCATCAATCATATTTGGAATAAAGGAAAAACGTGTTATGATTCCCGATCTTCAGTAGCTTATGTGGAATCTAAGAAAAAAAGAAAATTTAGAAAGAAAACAAAGGGAATTGATCCTTAATAAAGTGCAGGAAATTCCATTGTAACAAAGATCAACTCTTCATGATCTGTCTACCAAAGTTGGCTAGTCGTTAGGAACCTCTTAAAAGGTGTTTCCAGGACTTTAAAACCTTTCTTGTAAGATAAGAGAGAACGAGAAGTGTAGGTTAAACGTTGTCCGACTAATCCAATGAATGTAAAGAAATGTTGGAGTACATTCATGAATGAAAAATAGTTTTACTTAACGAAAGTTGATTTTGAAACACATGGACGTGGATCCCAGGCAAAAAAAAGAAATGTTTTCCATTTTATGTTATAGTTTAGTTATGAAAATACACAATATACAGGCTGGTTCAAAAGTCTGGAAACAAATTATAAATAAAGTAAAACCCGCAATAAAATATAGAGTGTCGTTTAAAGTTCCAAGGCACTAGAGACTCCGAGATCAGTTTTTCGATTTTTCTCGACTGGGTTGAATAAACCAGACGTCCCCAGACTTTTAAACAAAAAACGCACCATAGGGCCCAAAAATGGACTAATAATTTTTGGGTTTTATCCAAATTGGATGTAAAATTTTTCGCTGAATCCGAATCCGCAATAAGAAATATAGGTTTGCATTCGAAATTTTAAAGTTGGGCCTCATATCTCTTATAAGGCCCCCCATCGGGCCCAAAATCTGATGGGCCCATTCGGTTCCCCGGGTAAAACTGCTAAAGACCCCAGTATCAGAATTTCGATTTTCTACCCGTGCGCGAAATAAATTCGCCGTTTCCAGACTTTTGAACCACCCTCTGTATATCCCTTTGCATATTTTTTTATGAAATTGGAAATTTTGGAACAAATAAAATTCCTAAATCAGACACTTGTTTTGGACCGGAGGGAGTATGATTCAACGGCTAAATAAATAAAATCTATTCATTGCATGACTTATCATCCGCCACCGCTAAGATTGGATATTTAAATATAAAGAGCTTATTGTCGAAATGTTATATTTGGTGAATTGCCTGACATTTTCAGGCTAGTGATGACGTACGATTAAAAATTAATTATAATGGCACTAGAAGAGCACACTGGTATACAAAACTAGGCTACTACAAATATGCGTCTCCATTTCCTGTACTCATGAGTTCATTGAGTTCTGAAGGAGGGCCTGTAGGTTTAATCAAAATATATATCGCTCGGGTATATCCAGTGAGGTACATAGAAAACCACAGCAATGCGAAGAGTAAGTATTTCACACACTTTTTATGATAATAATAATGATCTTATTACATTTTGGACTGTAGTATTTATTTCATTTGCATAGTTTTAAAACTAAAAATACACAGCACACAATGCACGCTTGCTTTATGATTAGAATGTTATACCTGAAGGTTGTCATTGGGTGTTCCAGTGAACGGTATAAATTAACAAGTGTAATTTCAGAAATAATAAAGTATGTTCATTTAAAAACAACCTCAAGTGTGCCATGATTTTTTATTTTTACAAATTTAAGTTGGTAAAACATATTAAGGTTATGTTACTTGCAGCGTGTTCCTACCGATAAATTAATTTGCTGTGATAAACGAAGCAGAGAAGACGTAGGTTCACCTTCCAAAATTCCTTGGGCTGTGTCAATATCATCCCAAGTACGTTTGACTGGTCTACCACTTCCTGGTTTACGGAGAATATTACCCGTTTCATGAAATAATATAATGGATCGTGATAAGGTATTTTTAAATTCATCATAATTAATGGGGACGTAAGGAAATTCTTCCGCCAATGGTGCGTCGAATGAGTACACCCAATTTCTGTCCACTTTAGTCCCATTTCGAAAATAACTTTCAACTATAAATGTTTTTGCTGGTTGCTGTAAACCATTGTGACCACGAAATAATTGTGACTTTTGGAACGATTTGTCAATTCCGAACATGTGTGCCAACTTAAATAAAAAAATTTAAAAAAATCATGGCACACTTAAGGTTTTTTTTTAATGAACATACGATATATAGATACATTTAGAGTCACGAACAGGTTGAATATTCACATATTCAAGCTATATTTTGTCTTTATTAAGTTTATTTAATGCTTCAGCAACAATTGAGGTTGTCTCGCATTTAAATGTAGATACAGTTGATTCCTACAGGTCAACTTCATGTTACAGATGTCCAAAAGAAAATATAGGGCAAGCCTTTTTAGTGGGGGTAATCTGGGCCTTTGCTTTTGCTGAATTACGTGTACATATGTTATATATTCACCACCAGGGTTTTATATGCTAGATTGATAATGTACAATAATCACCATATTTCTATTAAATACTTGGACATGCTAAACTTCCAATTATTAAACGAAAAACCAAAAAATCGCTGCGTGACAAAATACTGAATGAAAATTTGGTTTTATTCTGCAAATTTAACATTGCACAGAACTGGATTTTAAACAGTGCTTTTGTAAAGTAATCTTAAATCATAACACCTATAGATTGTAGTCAAAATTGTCCATGCTGTTGAAATTTAAAAAAAGAGTTGCATGATATATTATTTTCTTCATTTCAACTAAATACATGTTAATAAAGTATGTTCATTAAAGAAAAAAACCTCAAGTGTGCCATGATTTTTTATTTTTAAAAATTGAAGTTGGTAACACATTTTAAGGTTATGTTACTTGTGCCATGTTCCTACCGATAAATTAATTTGCTATGATAAACGACGCAGAGAAGGCGTAGGTTCATCTTCCAAATTTCCTTGGGCTGTGTTAATAGCATCCTGAGTACGTTTGACAGGTCTACAACTTCCTGGTTTACGGAGAATACTACCCGTTTCATGAAATAATACAACAGATCATGATAAGGTATTTTTAAATTCATCATAATGGAGACGTTAGGAAATTCTTCCTGAAACTCTGCCAAAGGTGCGTCGAATGAATACACCCAATTTCCGTCCACTTTCGAAAATAACTCAACTAGAAACGTTTTTGTTGGTTGCTGTAAACCATTGTGACCACGGAATAATTGTGACTTTTAGAACGATCTAACATTTTGTATGTCAATTCCTAACTTGTGTGCCAACTTAAATTTAAAAAAATAAAAAATCGTGGCTCACTTGAGGTTGTTTTTTAATGAACATACAATATTAACATCAGGGCAAAAAGACCTTTGGTCGTTGGCCCAGACAGACTTTATTGCACACTCAAACAAATTACCGTTAAAAAAACTGGTCCGAATAAAGATGTATGTATATATTAGCATCACTATTTTACAGTCGCATTCATCTTTTAATTCTTCTTCCACTTTAGTTTGGAGGAATGGAAAAGCCGAAGAAAAGCGTCAAAACGAATTCGACGCCGAGCGCGCGAAACAAATCGAAACCATCAAAGACAAAGCCTGCCAGGAATACAAGAAAGAAAAACGCTCCACCCCCTATAAAACGGAAGACAAAAACATTACAAAAACCGAACTGTCCACCATCAACTGTCCAAAAAGACTTTACAATTTAATCCAGTGCAGCGGCGATCCCGAATCGCTGATTGTAAACATTTCTCGTGTAAATCATGCTCGTTTATTGAAATTCAAAAATTTTAGGAGTTGCTCACACAGTCGCAGCAAAGGTCCGTTATGGAGTACAAACAGAATTTAAACGCTCAGCGGCAACACGAGATTTCTATGAAGGTCAGCAAGCAAATTGAGGAGTTAAAGTTGAGCTCGCGGAATGTCACTCCCGTGCTGAAGTTGGTGGTGATGGACGCTTGTGAGGATGTGAATAAATTTTACGTTTTAAATGTTTGGAGGCCGAGTGAGGAATATCTGCAGATGTTGAAGGAAGATACTTCTTTTGTTGTTTACAATGTTACATTTGGGTAAGATTTTCTGATTAATGTAATGGTATCTAAGTTAGTTGATAATTGTCAGCATGGATTAAAATTTTTTATACCTTATTATAATGGTATGGTGTAATGGTATTCGGGATCCATTTAATATTGTTATGATGCGTTATTTTTGTTATTTATTGATAAAAATTAAGAACAATAGTCTTCCACTTGCCAAATACTTTATGATTATTTTTATCAGCAAAAAGTGGGAGAGGCAAATCGATAAAATAAAACACAGTACAAGATTTAAAGCTTGAATTTCTTGAAACACTGAATTACCATGTAGTAACGGTCGCAACCATCGACTTGAATTTCTTTATACATTGAAAATATGAAAATATTTTTTTCGCCTGCCTGTAGCGAAACCATTTATTTCGGCCATAAAAATCGGACCGAAACTACGATTTAGCGTATCTAGGGCCAAAAAAATAATATGCATATTCTAGACAACCTTCCGCGGAATATGAGTAGGCTATGCAAAAATCTGACAGTGACAGTTCAATGGTGCGCGATATAAAATTTCCTGAAACACTGTTTTTACTTAAGGCAGGCGAAAAAATATCGAGTGTAACTCATGCCGAAATGCTTTAGCAACCCTTCACTTTTAGCAACGCCCGCTCGCTGGTGTTCCTAAAAGCGGCGGGTTGCTAAAGCCTATTTTCGGCCCTTGATACACTATATACTATTTTAATCATAATATAGGAGACATTTCATGAGCTTCCTCCTCAGCAATCCTCGACCTGAACTGTAATGCGCATTTGTTGAAATAAGCAGCACTCCTTAGGCCTAAATAGTAAGTAACGCTCCTCAACAAAATCTCTCCCAAACCAGCCACCAATTTATCAAGAGGGCAAAGTCACCTCTCAAACTTGGAAAAATTTGTTTGAGGTTATCTTTTAAATGTGGTGTACTAATTTCATGAACACTATTGCAATATTATATCGCGGTAAACTTTTAGCATGTGTCGATTGACTTTCTCTTAGGACTGTGAGTGGGGTATAATTTTTGCAAAGGAGGGACATGTACAGGGGGCCACATCTTCAGAGAATTTAGAACAATATAACGTGTCCAGACCTGGTTGCCCAGGCATAATGCCGAGTACTTTTTTTTTAGGAAAATGGGAGAGCTCCATTCGTCGAATCGAACATATTTCAGGCAAAATAATGAAGCTGTGAAGTTGAAAAAACCCGAAAGGCAGATCCTGCCCATTAACATGACTGTTGATAATTATTACAAGCCCATATTTGATGAATTCGATACGGTTGGATTGATTGTGCAAATGGATATTCAGGAACACCGGCAGGAGCTGTGGGTGACGGATTTTAATGGAAGGTAGGGAAGTAGTTGTAGTGTTTTTAATTTATGAGTGGCATTTTGTTTCGGGCTCTTATAAATCAATTCTTCTAGTGAAATGTCAAAATAAAGTTCATTTCATTCAATTCATTCAATAATGTTTATTTGCAGGTTGCTTTACATTACAATTATGAATGGTCCAGCAATATGCTTCCTGTTGAACAATCTAAAAAGGGGGCAATCGGTGGCGATTAGTAATTTAATTAAGAAAATTGCTAAACACGATTTTGGAATTTCCATAGCAAATCAGTGCAGTGTTATATCCCAGTACCCCAGTCAGCAGTATTTACAAAAAGGACTGAAGACGTTCAACAGCCAACTTCCAAAGGTAATTCTTTGTTATAATACATTTTGGCTAGACTCCAGTCTTTGTACAACCAGTTTCATTTTACCCACACAAACGATTTTGACGATTGGTGCTTATGCTTAGATTAGGGTGAGGTTAAGGTACAATATACAGGGTGTAGTGGTACAAAACGGAACATAACATTTTCAATGTTAATTTCTTTATGTTGGAATATTATCTTCCCTGATCATTTTAGAGGAAATGTGTAAATAAATGTTTTATAGAGTAAAAATTTCTGCATGCAGTCATGTTATTATTTATATTTTAGCATTTATAAAAAAATGATAAAATAAAAATGATAATTTTCACGAAAATAATGGTTGCCATGAAATTAAACAAAAACGGTTCTGTCAAATTTATTGAATACTTCATAACTTTTTACAAGTTGTTTTCATTAACAATGTATTCTATTCAAGAAAAAGTGCAAATTGTGAAGTAGTGCTGTGCTGGTAGCAGTTTTCATGAAGTGCGGGATATGTTTGCCGCCAATATTTGTACGAGTGAAAATGATGTTTCTTTAAATACCTCTGGGCAGTCGTATAGTGAATTCCACACTTGTCAGGAATTTGTCTTAAGCTTATGTTTGGATCTTCTACTACAGAAGCTAAGACCGTAAACTCATCCTTCTCATTTATTGGTAAAATATTCTGCTCTGCATTTGATGTCCTCTTAGAATTCCGATACTGAACCAGTTGTTTCAAATTTTTTAATTAACCTTTGAATCGTTGCAATGGAGGGAATTGGTCGATCGGGATAGTTGACGGCAAACATATCCCATGCTACCAGCATAGCACCACTTCACAATTTTCACTTTTTCTTGAATAGAATACATTTTTAATGAAAAAACTTGTAAACAGTTATGAAGTGTTCAATACATTTGACAGAAGCCTACAAATCAACAGCGCACCGTTTTTGTTTAATTTCATGGCAACCATTATTTTCGTGAAAATTATCATTTTTTAGGGTTTTTATGAATGCTAATAAATAAATAATAGCATGACTGTGTGCAGGAATTTTAACTCTACAAAACATTTATTTACATGTTTCCTCTAAAATGACCAGGGAAGATAAAATTCCAGTATAAATAAATTAACATTGAAAATCCTATGTTCCGTTTTGTTCCACTACACCCTGTATGGGATTTTACCTACATTTTTAGTGATGTAACTTTCACAGGAAAATATTTAGTTCGAATAGAAATAATTGCATTTGATCATGGGCACAATTGCACTCGTAACATATGGCGTTATACTGAATTGAAAAATTCTTTGTTATTTGTGATTAAAGTGTTTATTTTTGCTCTTAACCACTTCGCGCCCATGCTGCTTTAATTTAATCCCAGGATTGATTAAAAATTACTTCTTTGTTGTTGTTAACTTTTTCTACGAAATATGATTTCACTGTCACAAGCTTTCCCATTTATGCAAAAAAATATGAAAAAATATTCTATAGATAGCGCTAAAGAAGTAATTTTTTTTGTACAATGTTTTTGTTTTCATTTTTCGCTTGTTGCCACATGTGGCGAACCTGGGCGTGAAGAGGTTAATTGGATCTTCATCCACAGTCACATCTTGTTGTATTCATTAGATCCTATTATTTTATATTTTTGCTTATTTTCAGAATCTCGATAAATTGCTAACAGATTGCGATGCTAAAATTGAACACTACAAAAAGGAAGTAAAATTTATGAATTTGTCTTTTGTTCGAAATTCATCCTTTATGATGGAAGACAAGTCAACAGTTAGTGATGCCGGGGAAGATAGTGTCGAGAATAATTCCACTATTCCATCCCAGCTGACCATGACCGATGTTGCCATGTCCTTAATTGATATTGAGCAGTTTACGTAGTATTGTGATGTATGAAAATTTTTTAGGTTAAAATTTTGTTATAAATTGTTGTATAAATATAAATTTTATGTTTTCCATTAAGTAATAGTTATTTTTTTTTACGATACTCCTATTATACTTCTAAATGTGAAATTTGTGGTAATTGATTCGGCTATTTGTGACTTTGTATTTTGTATAATTCATACAAAATACCAAGTGACAAATAGCTGAATCAATTACCACAAATTTCATATTTAGCTGCAACTCCCTGAATTTAAGAATAGTTATGGAAGCTTTAGAAGAGGAGATCCATCACGAGATGGAAGCACCTACATCTTTTCTAGCAGAATATTTGGGTATGTCTAAAATGTAAGCTGTTTAGGTCACTTATATACAAATTATTTGAGCCGCCGCTGCTATCCCCACTTCTACTGCCAACTGAGAGAAGTGCACTTAGGCCCTTTAAAATGTGTGAAATCTCGTGTAGCAAAGAGTTAAATATTAATAATTATTAAATGAAACTTTCAGCTTTATTTGACTGATATGCTTTTGCTAAAAACCCGTTGTTTGTTTTCTTCTGATAATTTTTTAAATACGCAAAATAATACAAAAACATTTAAACAAATATTGAAGAGAACGAAGAGATGTACATCTTTGTTAAATGTTTTTCGTCAATTCTTTGATTTGGTTTGAAAAATAAATTAAAAAGTAAACATTCAATATTGTTTCCATATCAGAACACCTGCAGACCGGTTTCAACCTTTCAGGTCTCATCAGTGTAGTTAGTTGCTGATGGGGATTGGAAAATAAGTATTCCAAACACCGTTTAAGGTAGAAACGCCAAAGTAGCGGAATCTATTGCCTGAATGTTGTACTGCACCCAATCCGAGTGACCTAACCACAGACAGATATGGGAATGCCAACGGCGGCAAATTAAATGTTTAATGTTTCCAGATATTACAGCTGAAGACAAAATCGCAACACGCAAAACTTAAAACAAAGAAAAGAGAATTGCATTCGGCAATAAAAAAAAGTCAAACATTAATCTGTCCCGGAATTACCTTTAAAATCGAACCAGAATGAACTTATTTTTGATGTATCACTAAAACAATTAACATATCGCAGCTTGAAACAAAATAGAAAAACTCAAAACTTGAACGGTGGAAATAAAAGATTGTAAAAATACAATCTCTGCTGGAATTAGCTTTATCATTTCAAAATTAGACCAGAATGAACCTATTTTTGACATACTGCTGAAACAATTGACATATTGTAGTTGAAAACAAATTGACAACATTCCAAACGTAAATTCCAAAAAAGGAAATTACATTCGGCGTTTAGAAAAATTGTATAAAATTCATCTCCGCTGCAATTCGCTTCAAAATATCAAAATCACTCCAGAATGAACCTATTTAGACATACTGCTAAAACAATTGACATATTGTAGTTGAAAACAAATTGGCAACACTCGAAACGTAAATTCCAAAAAAGGAAATTACATTTGGCGTTTAGAAAAATTATAAAAAATTCTTCTCCGCTGCAATTAGCTTCAAAATTTCAAAATCAATACAGAATGAACCTATTTTTGACATACTGCTAAAACAATTGACATATTGTAGTTGGAAACAAATTGGCAATACTCGAAACGTAAATTCCAAAAAAAGGAAATTACATTCGGCGTTTAGAAAAATTGTAAAAAATTCATCTCCGCTGCAATTCGCTTCAAAATTTTAAAATAAATCCAGAATTAACCTATTTTTGACATACTGCTGAAACAATTGACATATTGTAGTTGAAAACAAATTGACAACACTCGAAACGTAAATTCCAAAAAAGGAAATTACATTCGGCGTTTAGAAAAATTGTAAAAAATTCATCTCCGCTGGAATTAGCTTCAAAATTTTAAAACCAATCCAAAATGAACCTATTTTTGACATACTGCTAAAACAATTGACATATTGTAGTTGAAGACAAATTGGCAACACTTGAAACGTAAATTCCAAAAAAGGAAATTACATTCGGCGTTTAGAAAAATTGTAAAAAATTCATCTCCGCTGCAATTCGCTTCAAAATTTTAAAATCAATTCAGAATGAACTTATTTTTGACTTACTGCTAAAACAATTGACAAATTGTAGTTGAAAACAAATTGACAACACTCGAAACGTAAATTCCAAAAATGGAAATTACATTCGGCGTTTAGAAAAATTGTAAAAAATTCATCTCCGCTGCAATTCGCTTCAAAATTTCAAAATCAATCCAGAATGAACCTATTTTTGACAAACTGCTAAAACAATTGACATATTGTAGTTGGAAACAAATTGGCAACACTCGAAACGTAAATTCCAAAAAAGGAAATTACATTTGGCGTTTAGAAAAATTGTAAAAAATTCATCTCCGCTGCAATTAGCTTCAAAATTTCAAAATCAATCCAGAACGAACCTATTTTTGACATACTGCTAAAACAATTGACATATTGTAGTTGAAAACGAATTGGCAACACTCGAAACGTAAATTCCAAAAAAGGAAATTACATTTGGCGTTTAGAAAAATTATAAAAAATTCATCTCCGCTGCAATTAGCTTCAAAATTTTAAAATCAATACAGAATGAACCTATTTTTGACATACTGCTAAAACAATTGACATATTGTAGTTGAAAACAAATTGACAACACTCGAAACGTAAATTCCAAAAAAGGAAATTACATTCGGCGTTTAGAAAAATTGTAAAAAATTCATCTCCGCTGGAATTAGCTTCAAAATTTTAAAATCAATCCAGAATGAACCTATTTTTGACATACTGCTAAAACAATTGACATATTGTAGTTGAAGACAAATTGGCAACACTCGAAATGTAAATTCCAAAAAAGGAAATTACATTTGGCGTTTAGAAAAATTGTAAAAAATTCATCTCCGCTGGAATTAGCTTCAAAATTTCAAAATCAATACAGAATGAACTTATTTTTGACATACTGTTAAAACAATTGACATATTGTAGTTGAAAACAAATTGACAACACTCGAAACGTAAATTCCAAAAAAGGAAATTACATTCGGCGTTTAGAAAAATTGTAAAAAATTCATCTCCGCTGCAATTCGCTTCAACATTTTAAAATCAATCCAGAATGAACTTATTTTTGACATACTGTTAAAACAATTGACATATTGTAGTTGAAAACAAATTGACAACACTCGAAACGTAAATACCAAAAAAGGAAATTACATTCGGCGTTTAGAAAAATTGTAAAAAATTCATCTCCGCTGCAATTAGCTTCAAAATTTCAAAATCAATCCAGAATGAACCTATTTTTGACATACTGCTAAAACAATTGACATATTGTAGTTGAAAACAAATTGGCAACACTCGAAACGTAAATTCCAAAAAAGGAAATTACATTCGGCGTTTAGAAAAATTGTAAAAAATTGATCACCGCTGAAATTATTAGCTTCAAAATTAAAAAAAAAATTTTTTTTTATAAATCGGAAAAAGTTACATAATGGCGTAATCAATGTTTTTACTTTCTTCGTTACGAAGTACGAGAAAGTATTGTGATCGTGATATTTTTTTCAAAAAATTTTTTTACGGAAATATCCGTTTTGGGGTCCCTAGATGCTATTTCAACAATTTCTGGATTTTTTTTTGTGTGTCTGTGTGTGTGTGTGTGTCTGTGCGCGCTGTATCTCAAAAACTAATAGAGCAATTAATATGAAACTTTGAACATACGTCTTTGACAATCTGAAGAACTGAAAAGCTTTTGGTAAAATTTCGTACTTTGGAAGTGGGCGTTCACTTTAACTGTTTTTTGTTTTTTGCCAATATTTTCTTAAATATGAAGAGTATCACAAAAACATTTAAACAAAGAAAAGTTTCATCCGAGTTTACACAACGGTCGATGTACATTTAAAATATGATTTCAACTGAAAATAAACCATGAAAACGTAAATATAAATGGCTATGATACCATCAAGTCGGAGAAAGTAACATGATGGCCACATCAGCATTTTTTTTTAAATTTTAAATTACCTTTTCAAGGAACAAAATAAAAAATGTGCATTTTCTAGCACTTCTCAATTAAAAAATATAATAACCATCCATCATCGAAAATTTGATTGCTAATATTTTTCGAAAATAACGATTTTAAAGCATGTAATTGAAATCTTTTCAAAATTTAAACGTTGATTAATTTCAATTGGATATGCACGCCTGCATTGGCAGGTGGCCATCCTCGCCCTTTTGAAAAGGGTGCAGACCAATTGAAAAAAAAAATAATAACGGGGTTGGAATTCAATGGTCAGTAACAGACAAACTTTCACGTCTTCTCTTCTTCACGTATCCATTATTCACCGGATGTTGACAATTTTATGAACGGAAGTCTTGTGGTGGTCTTTTTTTCTCTTCTGATATTCTTATATTTGTTTAATGCAGATATTAAACAACACTGCGTATTATTTAATCGGACTTTCACATACCTGTTTATTAGGTATAATAATGTAACATTTATACCCAATAAACAAATCTGGTTTATTAGTTCTATCAGAAGGAATAGAAATAACGCGTGCGCAGTTTCCACTGAATGCACCGGCGCGTGCAATGAAAACTTTCAAAGCACTTCAGTCGGCAGAGCACTCACGTGCGAAGAGGTGCCAGTTTTACCTGCGTGGTGTGTTAACATGTGCTGTGCCGGTCTTCCGATAAAACATTCTTAAATATCAGAATCAAAAATAAAACAATCGCTGTTTTGGAAAAAAAAACATGGTGAGTGATAAAGTAAATTTCGATTTCGGTGCGCACCTCGAGGACGGCATCTACAAGAGCAATTTCGCTCGTTCGATGGCAGTGAATTCGCAATACAGGGAAAACAAATCTTTGGATATAAGACAGCTGAAGCCGTTTGAGTTTGACAATAGTGATAAGAAGAGCAGCTGCGGTGAACCCAATGTCCACATCAAACCCCCGGAGCCCCCAGAAGTCGTCCGCTTAAGAAAGGTAGGCACCGGAAAAAGAATTGATTGACAACTTGCGACACTCTTTTATAATGAATGCGTTATTGCTGGTAATAATAGTGATACACGGGCCTTCTTGCATATCGTTAGCGTTTCCGGCGCGGTGCGGTTCATTAATTATTTTGACAATGTCTAAGATTTCCAGTTACGCAACCAACCGGCGGTATTTTTGCTTTTTACAGAATGTTCAGTTTGAGGGCATACACTACGTTCTTAATTAGAAGCCTCGCTCGAATCGTGGTGTTAATTAGTAGTAATTTCGACTTCCCTGTAACGGTTCGCGACCATCAAATTTTATAGCTTTGCAGAAACTATGAAATCTAGATCGAAAACTGTTGCCCATTATCGCGAATTAATGCACATTTAGCTGTGAAATTTGTTCAAAATCAAAGGTGACCTTATGTGTTTTTATAAGCTTCATATTGAATGAAAATTTAGCATCGAAATATATAAAATGAATTGAAGTTTTCTAAAACAATGAAGCCAAATACAATGCTCTGCTTTTTCTAGAAAACGTCATAGGTTTGCATTTATTGATGTTTTTAAGTCCTATCCGTTTTTTATACTCACAATTACTTAATCGATAATAAATTGCAACAAGTGAGGTTGCCTCAAATTTATTTAATCGATAATATAATTTTCTCTGCAGTTTTAGACAATCGTTAATATTTTGGACAATACTGAAACATTTTAGGTCGTCCGCTTACATTAAAAAAATTGACTAATTGCGACCAGACATTTGCAAATAATAAAAACAGTAATGGGCCAAGGTTTGAACAACTGGAAATAAAGTTATTATAGTTAATTCCTTTATATTCTAGTTACAATTAGTTTATTTATTTATTTATATCCCAACGGAAAACATCCAATTACAGGGAAATTATTAATTCTAACAACATCTTATCAAATCCGAAAACTTCCATTTCGACGAATGTATTAAGTTGGCACCCCAATGAAGAGTTCTGATGGTTCTGAATAGAGTTGCCAATTCCTTTTGATGTACTGGCAACTTTTAAAAAGAGTTCTGTCAAATTGAGCTGTCAGGATTTTTTTTTGAAAAATGGGGTGTCGTCAACTTGGCACGCCCCAACATTGTAATAGAATAGTTCTGAACTAGTTTTAAGATGTGTTTGGGTTAGTACTATAGTTTCTGATACTTTTAAAAAGAGTTCTGTTGAATTTTCAAAGATAACAATTTTCGAACATTCAAATTAATTTTACTCACTTGATATTGGTTTAATCAAAATATTTCACGACAATTGTGGATAGAACTTATAAAGAACTACAGAAAACACCAATCGGAACTATCCGGAACTATCAAAAATATTTTTTGAAAAAAGTCGCAATGCCAAAAAAGTATTGAGTTGTAAGTAAATTTTCTACATCTAATTAATGAGTATAATTCTGTCTTATAAGAAAATTCGATACAATCATATAGCATTTTGAATAAAATTGAAATTTAAAAATAGACAATTTAATTTCGAAAATACACATTTCTTGTCATTTAATCGCTTTTTGCCATTAGAGTTTTCTTTAGAACTCCTTAAGTACAAATCAGAACTTTTGGAACAAGTTATATGATTTCTAAGTTAATTTTCTGTATCTAATTAATGAGCACAATAATTATTTCTTATAAGCAAATTCGATACAATCACGATTTATAGCATTTTGAAATAAAGTTGAAATTTGAAAATAGACAATTTAGTTTCGAAAATACCTATTTCCCGACATTTAATTGCAATTTGCCATTAGAGTTTTCTTTAGAACTCCTTGAGTACAAATCAGAACTACTAAAAAAAATATATATATATATATATCTACGTTTGAAAGCAAAAAAATGAGTTCTGAGTACATTTTCTGTAACTAATGAATTGGTATAATATTTCTTACAAACAAATTCCATACAATCACGATTTATAGCATTTTTAAATAAAGTTGAAATTTGAAAATAGACAATTTCGAAAATACCTATTTTCTCCGATCTAATTGCTATTTGTCATTAGAGTTTTCGCTAGAATTTGATAATAACCCACAAGTCAAATCAGAACTCCTAGAAGTAGTATAAAAAACAAAATTTTGAAAAATAAAATTGTCCGAAAGGATAAAAAATGGGGGGTTCTGTGAGTTCCGAGTTCATTTTTTTAAATTAATGAGTACAATAATTCTTTTTTATAAACAAATTCGATACAATCACGATTTATAATATTTTAAAATAAAGTTGAAAATTGAAATCGCAATTTGCCATTGGAGTCATCTTTAGAACTCCTTGAGTTCAAACCAGAACTTCTGGAATTATTAAAAAAATATTGAAAAAATGTCCGAAAGGGCAAAAAATGAGAGTTCTGTGATTTCTGAGTACATTTTCTGTATTTAATTAATTGGTACAATAATTCTTTCTTACAAACAAATTCGATACAGTCACGATTTAGAGCATTTTTAAATAAAGTTGAAATTTGAAAATAGACGATTTAATTTCGAAAACACCTATTTCTTACGATTTGATCGCAATTTGTCATTAGAGAACTCCTTGTTTACAGCACTAAGTCAAATAAGAACTCCCAGAAATAGTATTAAAACAAAATTTTGAAAAAAAAATTATTTCCGAAACGAAAAAAAAAATGAGTTCTATTAAAATTTTTTTTTAAATGTCTGCGTCTGAAAGGAAAATAATGAGTTCTGTGAGTTCTGAGTACATTTTCTGCTTCTAATTAAAGAGTACAATAATTCTTTTTTTATAAACAAATTCGATATCATCACGATTTATAACATTTTGAAATAAAGTTGAAATTTGGAAACAGATAATTGAATTTCAAAAATAACTATTTCCTGTGATTTAATCGCAATTTGTCATTAAAGTTTTCTTTGGAACTTCTTGAGTTCTGCCTAATGGTTACATCAAAACTCCTAGAACTACTAAAAAATAATAATTTTGAAAAAAAGTCCGGAAAGAGTAAAAAATTGAGAGTTCTATGAGTTCTGAGTACATTTTGTGTTTCTAATTAATGAGTACAATAATTCTTGCTTATAAACAAATTCGATATATTTTTAAATAAAGTTGAAATTTGAAAATAGACAATACTTACCTATTTCCTGCCATATAATCGCAATTTGTCATTAGAGTTTTCTTTAGAACTCCGTGCGTTCAGCAGCCCAATAGTCAAATCAGGATTTCTAGAACCATTAAAAAATAATAATTTTGAAAAAATTTCAGTCAGAAAGGAAAAAAAATGGTGATGTGGCCATCATGTTACTTTCTCCGACTTATGGTATCATATATATTTACGCTTTCATGGTTTATTTTCTATTTAAATCATATTTTAAATGTACATCGAGCGTTTTGTAGATTCGGATGAAACTGACGTTTAAAACGTCAAAATTATAAAAGATGGTTTACTCAAAAACTAAAGAGATTTCGACAAAAATTTATTCTTTATAAGTTGCTCATTTTGGTATTCTCTATTAGCATTAACATAAATTTGCAGTAACTATTATCGTTTCATAATTATAAACCAAAAATAAAAAAATAATAATAATTTTTTAACAGTGATTTTATGAAAAATGTTTTCAAACAAAATAAGCTCATTTTTTCGTTGTCTTCAATATTTGTTTAAATGTTTTTGTGATATTTTGTATATTTAAGAAAATATTGACAAAAAACAAAAAACAGTTAAAAAACACCCACTTCCGGTATACGAAATTTTACCAAAAGCTTTTCAGTTCTTCGGATTATCAAATAAGAGTTATGTTCAAAGTTTCATACCAATTGCTCTATTAGTTTTTCAGATACAGCGTACACAGACACACACACACACACAGACACACACACACACACACAGACACAATTTTTTTTTTCTCCAAAAATTCTTGAGACGGCATCTAGGGACCCAAAAACGGATATTTCCGTAAAAAAAAATTTTTAAAAAATCACGATCACAATGCTTTTTCGTACTTCGTAACGGAGAAAGTAAAAATGAGAGTTGTGAGTTCTAAGTACATTTTCTGTTTCTAATTAATGAGTGCAATATTTTTTTCTTATAAACAAATTCGATAAATTTTTAAATAAAGTTGAAATTTGAAAACAGACAATTTCGAAATTGCAATTTGTCAATAGAGTTTTCTTTAGAACTCCTTGCGGACATCACATTAGTCAAATCGAAACTCCTAGAACTATGAAAAAAATATTTCCTTCCTATTTTCAATTGAGCCACTAGACTCATTTCACTGAATTGATCCTCTCAGGAGTTACTTATCTCTAATAAAAAAAAAAAATGGATAAAATCAAGATTTGTAGAGTTCTAATGAAAACACTCTTGACAAATTGCGATATTGATATTTTCGAAATGAAATTATCTATTTTCAAATTTCAACTTTATTTAAAAATACTATAAATCGTAATTATGTTGGGTTTGTTTATAAGAAAGAATTATTGTGCCAATTAATTAGATAGAGAAAATGTACGCATAACTCTCAATTTTTTACTTTCTCCGTTACGAAGTACGAGAAAGTATTGTGATCGTGATTTTTTTTTCAAATTTTTTTTTAAAGGAAATACCGTTTTGGGGTCCCTAGATGCCATTTCAACAAATTCTAGAATATTTTTTTTGTGTCTGTGTGCCTGTGTGTGTGTGTCTGTGCGCGCTGTATCTCAAAAACTAATAGAGAAATTGATATGAAACTTTGAACATCCATCTTATTTGATAATCTGAAGAACTGGAAAGCTTAGCTTTTAGTCAAATTTCGTACACCGGAAGTGTTTTTTTGTTTTTTGCCAATATTTTCTTAAATATGAAAAATATCACAAAAACATTTAAACAAACATTGAAGACAACAAAGCAATTAACATCTTTTGCTTGAAAACATTTTTCATAAAATCATTTTTATTCGAGAAAAAAAATTATTATTTTTTTAATTTTTGGTTTATAATTATAAAACGATAATAGTTACAGCAAATTTATGTTAATTATAATTGTATAAAATGCTAAAATAAACAACTTATAAAGAGGAAGTTTTTTTTCGAAATCTCGTTAGTTTTTGAGTAAACTGAGTTTTTCAATTTGAGGTATCATTTTTCCATCTTCCATAATTTTGACGTTTTAAACGTCAGTTTCATCCGAGTTTACACAACGGTCGATGTACATTTAAAATATGATTTCAATTGAAAATAAACCATGAAAACGTAAATATAAATGACTATGATATCATCAAATCGGAGAAAGTAACCATCACCATTTTTTAAATTATTATTACAACTAACAATAGTTTAATCCTTTTCGTGCCATATTCCAGAAATTATTTTTGATAATTTATAAATTGGTTAAACACAACATAATTAAAATTTATCTATGCGGAAGCGTTCGGCTTAATGCATTCACTCGATACTACTTCCGTAGGGGTAAGATTGCCAACAGTTAGATCTATTGCATGAAAATACCACGTTCAATGTTTGTAACGACAGACTGTGTAAATAAATTTCTTATCAGTCGCTTTTGGATAAGTAGAAGTTTATCGAAGAATTTAATATTTACTTCTTTCCATAAATAACACCATTAGTTAGCACAGTGAACGATCAACATATTTTCAACATTCAAGATTTTATAATAACAAAGATAAACGATACTTCTATATTAATTCATTCTAGCTTTTATTTTCAAAATTACCTCAATGTATATGAAAGTTAGTCTCTGTTTATAGGAGTATTGATTAGTATTACTTTCAACACGTGAACTACCATCTCTTGCATATATTTTTTCAATAAATAGAATGAATAAAATAGAATGTTTATTTGGTGCTCCTGTATATACAATACTTACACAAGTCAAAATTAAAATGTTGAAGTGGCATCTAGGGATCCCAAAACGAATATTTCCGTAAAAAAAAAAATTGAAAAAAAAATCACGATCACAATACTTTCTCGTATTTCGTAACGGAGAAAGTAAAAAGACTATGGAAACAAACATCAGTACATACCCCTCATCATATCAGTAACTGGAATCACCACACACACTCACACAACACCTCACACTAACTCAACTATACCTAAGCCACAATTTACAGTCACAAATACAAAAATATTCCACATAACTGTAACATAAGCCGAAAATTTTTCAATTAATCTTAGATAATAAAATTTGTGTGCACTTGGCGATGCCCGTGCGTAATAATAATGAATATATTATTATTATATATTATTGTTATTAAATATATAATATATAGGTTCTGGCATAATGTCTATGTACCTGTAATCCATAATTCCTCAACCCGAATTCCTGTCAACTATCCTTCCTGAGGGGAAAAATAGTCTATAAAAAAAATATCGGATGAGGTTGGTGCGCTTAAATAAAATATAGATAAAAATATACATAATTTATTACCTTCGAATAAAAATGTTGTGTAAAGAACGAGCTGACAGAGGAGCGCTTTGCTAATGAAGAACAAATACCGAACCAGTCTAAAAATAATGGCCTGCATAGAAATTCTTGGGATTTTTCACTTCACTTATGAAGAGTTTTAAAGCAATTAACAAATTAAATTATGTCGTATTTGTTAAGATAGATATACCACAAAGACGAGTCTAAGTATCTTAAAAAAATACTTGGAGGGTCATAACTCCATAGTAATCAACCGTTTACCTGAGCTGATGAGATCTAAAATTTTTAGTGCGATTTATAAATTAAGTAATAATAATAATAATAACATTATTTTGAATTATAAGTAACCTGAATTTTTGTTATTATTTGTGCGTACGAGTTGGTATTTAAGATTCAAATGCACAAAAAACAAAAGAAATTTTGGTAAGATTTAAAATGCATTCAATTAGTATACATAATATTTTGGGGCCGATAAACTCAATTGCCCTTTAAAACCCTGTATGGCACTAGGTTTTTAATAAAGGTTTTGTAACTAAACTAATAATATTTTGTGCATTTATTATCGCTGGCCGTTAAGTATTAAAACTTCCGACCCCCATTACAGTAAACTTTTGTCGCGACCCCTGGGTAGATAATTCTCAAGTCAACGTAGTTAAAATGAAATTATTGCTAGGATTTGCCCTTGTTTCTGAATAAAAAAAATTTAAACAAAATATGTTTATTTCTTTGTTATCTTAAATATTTGTTTAAGTGTTTTGTAATGTATTTGTATTGTATTTCATACTTCATTTATATACATATCTCTAAAACTATTCAATACCCTGCCACAAAACACTAGAATCCTAAATTATAAAAAAAAATTAAAATCGAAATTAAGAGATTAACTCTTGTATGACACAAAAGTACCAATAAAGAATTTCAATTCCAGTATTTTTCATATTAAAAACTTACTTTTGGTGTACGAAATTTTACGAAAATCTTCTCAGTTCTTCGGATTGTTAAATAAGGCTTATGTTCAAAGAAAACTTCGGAAATATTTAGTCATTTTGTGGTTTTTGAAATACAGCGCCCACAGACACAAACACGAAAATGTTTTTCCAAAATTTGTGGGAATCGTCTCGGAATCCTTTTTGTTTTTCCAATAACTTTTATAATACGAAATATTTGACAAAAACTTTTTTTTTGCCCACGTAAACAAATATTGAAGGCAACAAAAAAAATGAACAACTTTTGTTTGAAAATATTGTCCACGGAATGATTCCTTTTCGAAAAAAAAATTAATTAAAATATTTTATTATATTATTAATTATATTATTTTTGGTCTATAATTATGAAATGATATCTGTTACATCAAATTTGTATTAATAATAATTCTAGACAATGTCGAATTGAACAACTTACAAATAGAACGATTTTGTCAAAATCTTATTCGTTTTTGAGTAAAGATAATTAGAATCTGAAGTATAATTTGTCATTTTCAGCTTTCAAACGTCAGTATAGTCCGATGCTGCAATATAAATAACTGTTATAGCATCAAATCGGAGATAGTAACATGATTGCCATCACTAATATTTATTGTTAGATCTGAATCTTTCATTGTTTTGCCAATCAATATTTTAGAGATCTTTGGACTGTATTTTCGATTTTTTTGGTCTAAATTTTAAATTTTTTTCGCTTATAATTCGCCTAAATTTTGGATTTATTTGTTGTAATTTTCGATTTTGTTTGGTTTGCATTTTTCATTTTTAAGCCAGAATTATATTTCAGATTTTTAAACTGAATCGTTAATCATGTGAAAATATTTTTTATAGACCTTTAATTTAGATTTTGCAACCCGCATGTTTCATATTAAGCTCTGATTTTTTTATTTTTTATTTTCTGGCCTGTGTATTTTTAAGTTTTTATTTAAAGAACTCTATTTTAGATTTTGCAACTTAAATTTTTCATATTCAGACCCGAATTTTAAATTTTTTAGCCTGTATTTTCTACTTTTATATTTTTGATTTTAATTTAGGTGTTCATTTTTTGTTTCGAGTTAAAATTTGACATTTTTCGGAAAAAATAGTCGTGTCATTTTTTGATCTGTATTAAGCCCTGAATTTTTTTTAATTTTCTGGCTTATGTATTTTCAGTTTTTATTTAAAGAACTGTATTTTATATTTTGCAACTTAAATTTTTCATATTCAGACCCGATTTTTTAATTTTTTAGCCTGTATTTTCTACAAGGTTTTTATTATAATTTTAAATTATTTACTTCATTTTATATTTTTGATTTTAATTTAAAATGGGGAAAACATCTCGTCACTGACAACGAGGAGATTTGGTCTTCCCCAATATTAAAATCCCTTATTTCCTGATTATAAATACATTTGTCGGTTTCTTTTATAATTCACTCTTGAAAATGCTGTAACAAGCAAAACTAGTCGAGTAAATAAACAACAAATATGTGATACAAACCAAGTGTTAATTTTTGTTTTATCTTTTATTAATGTAGGTGTTCATTTTTTGTTAAGTTAAAATTTGACATTTTCTTAGAAATAATAATTGTGAGAGAATTATTTAATCTTTGTATTTTTTGGTCTGAATCTTTTATTTTGGCCTATCTTTTATATCTTTGGCATGTGTTTTCAATTCCTTCAAATATTCTTTATTTTGCCCAAAATTGTAGGCCTGAATTTAAGATTTTTTGGCTTATATCTTAGATTTTGTTACCCGAATCATTCATTTTCATGTGCAAAGTTTTGATTATTTGGCAAGTATTTTCGAGTTTTTTTTATGGACCTTTATTTTAGATTTTGCAACCCACATGTTTTATATTAAGCTCTGATTTTTTTTTATTTTCTGGCCTGTGTATTTTTCTATTCTATTCAGAACTGTATTTTAGATTTTGCATCTTTAACATTTCACATTCAGACCCGAATTTTTAATTTTTTAGCCTGTATTTTCTATAAGGTTTTTATTATAATTTTAGATTACTTACTTAATTTTATTTTTAGTTTTTGATTTTAATTTAGGTGATCATTTTTTGTTTCAAGTTAAAATTTAACATTTTCTTAGTCGTGAGGGGGAACATTTTTGTATTTTTTGTTGTGATTTTTTTTATTTTGGCCTATATTTCAGATCTTTGGCAACTGTTTTCAATTTCTTTAAATATTTTTAATTTTGGTCAAAATGTTAGGCCTGAATTTTCGATGTTTTGGCCTTATCTCAAATTTTGTAACCTGAATCATTCATTTTCATGGGTAAATTTTTGATTTTTTTGCAAGTATTTTTTTATAGACCTTTATTTTAGATTTTGCAACCTATCTTTTATATTAAGTCATGATTTTTTTTTATTTTCTGGCCTGTGTATTTTCGAGTTTTTTATTTAAAGAACTGTATTTTAGATTTTGCAACTTAAACTTTTCATATTCAGACCCGAATTTTTATTCTTTTTTAGCCTGTATTTTCCACAAGGTTTTTACTATAATTTTAGATTATTTACTTAATTTTATATTTTTGATTTTAATTTATTTGTTCATTTTTTGTTTCAAGTTAAAATTTGACATAACAGTCGTGAGGGAACTATTTAATTTTTGTATTTTTTGGTCTGGTTTTGTTGCATTTTGGCCTATATTTTAGATCTTTGGCATGTGTTTTCAATTTCTTTAAATATTCTTTATTTTGGCCAAAAATTTAGGCCTGAATTTTAGATTTTTTGGCCTATTTTCAGATGTTGTAACCTGAATCATTAATTTTCATGCGCAAGTAGATATTTTCGATTTTTTTTATAGACCTTTATTTCAGATTTTGCAACCTACATGTTTTATATTAAGCCCTGATTTTTTTAATTTTCTGGCAGGAATAATAGTCGTGAGGGAACTATTTAATTTTTGTATTTTTTGTTCTGATTTTTTTAAATTTTGGCCTATATTTTAGATTTTTGGCATGTGTTTTCAATTCCTATAAATATTCTTTATTTTGGCCAAAATTTTAGGCCTGATTTTTTTGGCCTATTTTCAGATTTTGTAATCTGAATCATTCATTTTCATGTGTATTTTTTGGCAAGTATTTTCGAGTTTACCTTTATTTTCGATTTTGCAACCTATATGTTTTATATTAAGCCCTGAATTTTTACTTTCTCCGTTACGAAGTACGAGAAAGTATTGTGATCGTGATTTTTTTTCCAAAAATTTTTTTTACGGAAATATCCGTTTTGGGGTCCCTAGATGCCATTTCAACAATTTCTGGAAAAAAAATATTTGTGTCTGTGTGTGTGTGTGTGTCTGCTGTGTGTGTGTGTGTGTGTGTGTCTGCTGTGTGTGTGTGTGTGTCTGTCTGTGTGCGCTGTATCTCAAAAACTAATAGAGCAATTGATAAGAAACTTTGAACATACGTCTTATTTGATAATCTGAAGAACTGAAAAGCTTTTGGTAAAATTTCGTACACCGGAAGTGGGTGTTTACCTTAACTGTTTTTTGTTTTTTGCCAAAATTTTCTTAAGTATGAAAAATATCACAAAAACATTTAAACAAAAATTTAAGACAATAAGGAAATGAACATCTTTTGCTTGAAAACATTTTTCATAAAATCATTTTTATTCGAGAAAAAAAATTATTATTTGTTTTAAATTTTTGGTTTATAATTATAAAACGATAATAGTTACAGCAAATTTTTGTTAATAATAATTGTAGGGAATTCTAAAATGAACAACTTATAAAGAATAAGTTTTTTTCGAAATCCCTTTAGTTTTTGAGTAAACTGAGTTTTTGAGTTTGAAGTATAATTTTTCCATCTTTCATAATTTTGACGTTTTAAACGTCAGTTTCACCCGAGTCTACGAAACGTTCGATGGACATTTAAAACATGATTTAAATTGAAAATAAACCATGAAAGCGTAAATATAAATGATACCATCAAGTCGGAGAAAGTAACATGATGGCCACATCACCATTTTTTAATTTTCTGGCCTGTATTTTCTTCAACATTTTTTGGTGTTGAGTCCTATTATTTATCTATCGGTCCTTGTCTCAATATCTATTCATTTTTGGACTATAATCTAGTGTTTAGTTTTTGTCACGTCACTATTTTTGCTATTTCCCTACAACTAACTGTTTCTCAAACTGCTATATGGGGAGGTGTATTCGAGAGAAAATGTCTACGTTTTAATAATAATAACAATAAATGTATTGGTCACGTCTACAAAAATATTAATACTAAAAATACACTTGAGTAAGTCACACATAATTGAGGTATGGAATATTACACACAAAATACAGGGTGTATTGGAAATAACGAACAGGCATTTAAGGACACATACACAAAATATTTGTGAACCCATTTCCGTCAAAATTTATTCGAATTTTTTTTTTGAATTTTCCTAATTTTTCGAGGTTTTTTAAACATTTTGAGAACCGATGCTTTTCTCATTTAATTAGGTCTGCATGGAATGTGTGTTTGTTTATTTAAAACGCGAGATACGATTTCTTGCCTCCGAAATGAAGTGTTATCGCAATGTTTTTTTTTTGTAAAAGATAAACAGTCCTCAAATTCATTGATGCTTAAAGAGCACTCAGATATTTCCTACGCGCTTGTTGTAATTCGATATCTAAAGCCGATGCCGTTTAAAAATTAGGTCACATTACCACTGCCCCCAAACATGTTGCGTGTTTTCACTCATTAACTTTAATAATTAATTGCGGGCTTTTTGTTACAGTTATACAAAAAATAATTACGAATATTGTTTAAAAATAATATAATCTGTGGTTACGAGCCTGTTCGTTATTTCAAATACACCCTGTATAGGAAAAGGGGACTAAATCATTAAATAAATAAATAGTTTTGATGGTACAATATTTAAAAATTAGGGGGCCAGTTAGATATTCTTCAATGCTGCTATAACATTTCTGCAAAGGCGTGTTTATTTGACACTTTTTTATACCTCTAGTTATGAAATAGTTGTGTAAAAGTTGTCTCATTTCATTTCGTGAATTTTCGGAGACAGAAATGCTGCATGTGCTGCACTACCAGTACAGTTTCTCTAGTGAGCCATGACGGGTTGGGTAAAGGTTGCGCAGAGTGGGAAAGAGAACGAGATAACGAGAACCGAATCACTTCGCGACGATTTAGTGTCTATATTTACATTAAGTTCACGCGATGCACGCTGAATAAGTATGAGTTTTTGGCGCCCCCTCCCTTGAAATTAAAGATGGTAACTGAACAATCAGTCACGGCTCGGTAGACGAGTTGTACGTACTCTTGGAGAGGAAGCAAATATTCCGCTGCTGTTTTGGTTAAATTATTTTCCCTAGCTCCCTCGTCCAACTTATACGAGCCGTTGCTAACTACCACATAGTACCAATCGCAGTCATCATCTTTATTTAATAGAGTTAATTTAATTTAGAAAAGACAAGCAGAATACAGAGAATACATTCTCATAGAGAGTGAACGCAGGTGCTGGTTTTACATTTTGTTATATTTTCCGTGATGGACAGTGAAAAGCATGGATAAACCATTTTTTTTTTGGATAAACCATTTTTAGGGATGAAAAACTAATTGGAGATTTAGGCGTAACTTTCGAAAAGTTTTAAAATGCTCCGCTTTGTTTCTGCAACAAAAGCTTTAAAATGCTTGGATTTATTCACCATAAATACCAAGATTTTATGATTTTGTAATACTGTGATTTTTACTTTGTAAGAATGGAGGACAAAGATAAAGTAAATAATTGAGTAAATAAATTAAGAAACTTTATTTTTCGTATGTTCGCTCAAATATTCGGTTATTCGTTCTTCTCACTTAGTGTTCTTACTCTCCTTCTGGTACGGTCGCGTTTGCACATTCTGCACATTCGTCCATAAAGTGCACTTCTGTTGTTGCGCTCAATTGTTATCCGAGCGCATTTCAACAACAAGGAAAATAAATTAACGAGAAATGAATAAATATTATGAAGCATTTTCTCGTGCAATTAAAATTTCTCTGTGGAATCGTGAGCCTTCACCGCTCAAAAATCCGAAGGCCTCGGACCGACCTCAGCCCATCCTTTAGCACTTTTGTTTTCCGAGCGGCCGTTCCATAACGTTTAATTAATTCACGCTGCTCGGCCACAGAAAACCGCCACATATTTCAAAAATAATTAGAATGGATTATGGTGTTTGTTTGCTCATCCGAGTGTAAGGAAACTCACTTACTAAATCGCGCCAGGTATACTTACATACGTGCCTGGTTTTAATCAAGAGTTACAGTGCTATAATTTAGGAAGGAAATATATTCGTAAATCTATGATTTGCGTTTATGTAAAAGTCTAAAGACTGTAGTAGATATTTATGTAATTTAGGATTTTATGGATGAACGTTAAAGTTTAAATTACAAGCGAGGACTATAATAAAGCTGAATTAGTAAGTAATTAATGTATGCAACCCAATTTGCAGAATTTATTTAGGTGTCTAGTCATTTGTCAATTTGATCGGTCCTTTGACTGTATACTTATGGACTGCTAACGCCAACTTCATTTGTGTCTCCAAGCAACGGTGGCGCGGCGGGACCCTAAATGGTTGCGGTATGTTACTAAATTGGTAGCTATCTTGAGTCTATGACATATGACTCTATGAGCTCGCATTGCATATTGTGATACCCTGCAATTTATTCACACCTTTGAATAGGTATACATTTATATTGTCAAATATTCACACTATGTCAAAATATTGCTATGCGAAAGGCTGCAATACGTCCACGTATGCCAACGCGGTTATAATACTCGTCAGCCGATGTACACGTCAGTTGACTTTTGACTTATAACCTAAAATTCTGTGTTAGATTTCCATCAAATCCGGAACTTCGCAAATGATGGGTTGCTGCTTTGCTGGTAAATAACAGGCAGGAAAGTAGACCCGAGTTGCCGAAATATGCTCGCATTTATATTCTCCACGTTGCTGATGAATACATTTTTTTTGCTTTTCGGTTTTTAAATTACGCTCCATTTTCGGCTCCGGGGCGGGACTTATATCGGGCTCCTGCTCGTGGACTACTTTTGGAGCAGTGATCATATGGGAAATGGAGGAGGAATAGCAGTCCATTAGTATATAGTTGTTAGTAAGTAATTAATGTATGCAACCCAATTTGCATAACTTATTTTGATGTCTAGTCATCGGCCAACTTGATTTGAAAATTAATCATAACAATGAAAATCTGTCTCAAAAATTGCTGAAAACCTACCTGCTAATTGGAGATTATAGTCTTAAAAACATTAAAGACGGCAATGAACAATTTTCATGCATCTTACAATTATAACGCACAATCAGATTAAATAGAAATCTAGTGATGTACCAGACGCAGATTTTCACCGCCGGTGTACGGATGATTAACTCGAAATCTCGTAACTTAATTAGTGTTTTTTAAAAACCATTTCTAGGAATACGGCTCGTCGGCGTTCCATATTTAACTTCATGCATTCATTATTTTAGAAATCTCGTTGGTGCATATGTGTGTGTGTTTAAATTGTGTACAAACTTAGAAATTCTGAGGAAAAAATCACGATCCAATCCGAAATATGTAATTTAGTTTATTAGCCTTGAATATTAATTAATGGGCGTGTCCTAAGAAGAGTAATATTTAATATTTCGAGGAAAACCAGAATCCGTGCACGTTACGGTCTTAAAATTAATAATAACGTTCACGAATAATTTTGCCTGTTTGTAAGAATTTTGTTAATCAAATACCGTTATAATTTTTGTTATTATTGTATTCGTTCAGCGTAATTTGAGTTCAAGTTACAGTTCTTGATTTACATGATATGATCTTAAATGACGATGGATGTATACGAGTTAAATTTGTTTTTTCCTTAACTGGTTGTTAAAGTAAACAATGTAAATCTGTACTGTTTTATCTTATAAAATGGGAATTTATTGCAGATATTGACATATTAAAATACTTTATTCCTTGCAAAATATTTTTGTTGTGATATCAATTCCTTAACTCTCCAGTTCTTATCGTGGAAGTTCAGCGTGAAGACTACGGAAGAAAATTTGATAAAAACAGCAGCGGAATATTTGCTTCCGCAATAAGAGTACGAGAGTCATCCTCTACGAACATTCACGAGCTGCCGAAAACATAATTCACTTCAGCAAGATTTTGACATGGCAGTTTCTTGTGAAGATTTGGTACTGTGCTAAGTATCAGCTTCAAATCAATTTAAAGATTCCATTCAAAAAAGAGATCTGTAAAATACGCTTTGCCCTTCGTATGGCCAGTTACAATTTTGGCATTCATATTGCACATCATGGTGATTATTATGGAAAGGTTGTCGATTTAGAGAGTATCACTCTTGATTTGATCTTCCAGTCGAACAATAAGGCTCCGTTGATCTCGTATCTATTGAATATAGTATTCGAAATGTAAATGTACTGAACACATCATCTTTTGGCTTAATGTATATTTAGGCAGTGTTGCCAGATTGGGGTTTTTTTCCCCAAAATGGGGGTAAATTATTGCTTTGGGGTGTATTTTGGGAAACTTCAAAATGGGGTATTTTTTGGGGTGAGAATTTTATACGAGGAGTATTTTTGGGGAAATTAATTAATTGCTAGAAATCATCATTACCAATAGTGCAAAACCATAAAGAAGTCAGTAATTTTCCTCAGCGATGAGGAAAAACCTGTGACATCATTTATGGAAGTTGTCCTAGGGATTCTATTATTGCCGTTTTCGTAATTTTGCAACCCCCAAGATGCTGCACTTTCATTTAAAAAATATGTTTGTGCCGAAAAGAAGATGAAAATATTGCGGATGAGGATGAATAATAAATTTTATATTTATACTACTTTTATTTTGTATGTAAGTTTCCAATAAATTCCCACTGTATTTACGTTTTATTTTCAAATTTCATTATTTTAGAGACGGACAGTGGCGTAATTTTAGGGGACTTTTATTAAATATTTGGGGAAAATTAAAAATTACTACTGGCAACACTCGCTGCCCGTAAATAAATAAATAATTATTGTTATCTTAAATATTCAATCTTTTTGTTTTTAGGACTGGATTTTGATTTTTTTTACCTATATTTTAGATTTTTGACCTGTAGTTTCGTTTTTTTTTTGGTATAAATTTCTATGTTGCACGGACAATATCTTTAATGAGCGAATTAAAAAATATTTAATGCAAAAAGCATTCCACAGCATTGAGGAATGTTTATCCAATAGATTTCGTGATTTTAATTTAGTGAATGTATAACTATTGTAATGTGTAATTTATGTAACTTTTTATAGTTTAAATTATTTTTATTTATTTATTTATTAATATCTTTTATTATTTTAATGCTTATCCAGTAGATTTTGTGATTTTAATTTATAATGTTTATTTGTGATTTTAATTTTAATTTTTAATTGTTTATGCTGGAGGCTTCTACTTCGTTATACATATTAAATATTATAATAAAACACTTTTAACTTTGTTTTGTATAACTTATATATTTATTTTTGTGACTCAAGTTTCGGTAATACAATTACCATTTTCAAACAAGAAGTGTTTTAAAAACCGGTTTACTTTAATGTTTAATTTGTGATTTACATTTTAAATTTTAATTTGTGATTTTAATTTTAATTTGTGTTTTTAATTCAGTGAATGTCTAAAGATTTTAATGTGTGATTTATATATTACTTTATAGCTCCAGTTTTTTTTTCTTTATCGTATATTATTATTTTATTACCTTATTTTAATGAAATCTACATTAAATGACCTGTGTAAACTGTTCGGAATATGCACCAATAATTCATTATTATTATTATCATTATTATTATAATCTTTTGAACTAATTTTTCTTCAAAATTTTCGATTTGTTTATTAAAATTTTCGGCATTTTTTTATTTTTAGGCACGAATTTTTAATTTTTTGCCTATATTTCAACCTGTATTATTCATTTTTATGCGCGGTATTTTAGAGTTTTTGATTTTTTGTCCTTTATCTTTTTTCAAACATTTTCTGGTTGGCAATTTATTTTTAACTAGAGTTATTTTTTTTAACTGAAAATGGCAAATTATTTTTCTTTTGCTTGATTTTTAAATTTTTTGGTCTGCATGTTTTTTTTCGGCCAGGTATTTTATTTTTATTTTTTGCTTATATTTTAGATGTTTGGTCTGTATTTTTGATTTCTTTGTTCTAATTTTTAGAGTTTTTGGCCAAAATATTTTGATTTTGGTCTGTTGAAATTTTTGTATTTTTTTTTGGTCTACATTATTCATTTTTCGATTTTTTTAGTTTTTTTTAACTTAATCATTAATTTGAACGAGTGAATTTTTGATTGGTCTACACTCTAAATTTTTAACATTAATTGTTGATTTTTATGGGCGATTTTTGTTTGTTTTGAGGGTATTTTCGAGTTTGCGTACAAAGTTTTTGATTGTTTGCCCTTCATTTTAGATTTTTTTTAACCTGAATTATTGTTTCTATGGGCGATTTTTAGGCCCTTAAACCAAAGTTTTCGAAAATTTAGTTGATATTTTCGTTTTTTTTCTGGTCTGCATTTTTTATTTTTGCCGAGAGTCTAAATTTTCGATTTTTTGCCTACATTATGTTTTTTTTACCTTAATTATTAATTTTAACGAGCGAATTTTTGATTGGTTTATACTTAAGATTTTTAACCTGAATTGTTGATTTTTGTGTGCGAACGTTTGACCGGTATTTTCGGGTTTTTTTGACCAAATTTTTAATTTTTTGCCCTTTATTTTAGAAGTAATATTCTCTTATGTGCAGTTAAATTTTATAATTAGTTTGTAATTGACTTTTAAATGCAAATTTTTCGAAGGGTTCTAGGCTTCAATGGAAAATATAAATTGAGGGTTTATAGAATTAAAATTCGTACAGATTGTTTTAAATTGTTTTTATGGGCGATTTTTTTAAATTACTTTTGAGTTTAGAGTTTCGGCAATTTACTTTGAGGTAAAGATTTATTTTTGGGGCTGAAAATGGCAAAAAATATTTTTCTTTTGCTTGAATTTTCAATTTTTAGTCGGCATTTTAATTTTTTTGACCTATATTATAGATGTTTTTTTGCATCTAAACCAAAATTTTCGAATATTTAGTTCTCTTTTTTTAATTTTTTTGCCTTTTATTTTTAGCTTGTACTTGATTTTTCTAAATGTTTTTAATATAATTATTGTGGTTGTTTTAAGATAAAACTAATGTACTTTGATCTTTAGCTAGAAAATGCAGCCTGCGCGATTCGTGTTTGAGGAATTACTAAATTTTTAAATATTTCGATTCGAGTTTTGATTTTTTTTTTCGAAAATTTTTAAATAAAAAAAAAATTTGCCAAAAGTTTAGTTTTTTTAGTAATTGTTAAATATAATACTTTGGCCCGGAATGAAGCTGATCACCCGGTATAACTGGAACTGTTTGGAAATTATGAAAAAAATGCGAACAATTTTAAGTAGTTAATTAGCGAGGCTTTCCGAAAAAAATAAGAAATATTTTAATTATTTGGAGGATGCCACAGGACGATTAAATATTTTTCTAATTTTTTAAATGGCCTTTTTGTACTACCTACATGTTTTCGGAAAAACGGAGTTATAAAACTTTTCTTTGTGCAAATTCTGAAAACTTATCAACGCGCCTTCTCTAATCCCAGTGTTGCCAGATTGGGGGGTTTTCCCTAAAATGGGGGTAAAAAAACCTTCAATCGATGGGGTATTTTATGCGAGGGGTAATTTTGGGGAGTTTTTATGAAACATTTGGGGAAAATTAAAAATTACTCCTGGCAACACTGTATTTGGGAATTCTTCATCATCAGTCAACTTATCCAATGATGATCTAAATCATCAGATGATGTGTCGGCTTCCACCACTTCCTTTCTCGGTTTTTTCCTAACAAATAAAATTCCATCAAGAATTTTAAATTTGATAGTATAAAAGGAATTTCTGTAATATTTTGCGTGTTTACTTATTTTCGTTTTTCAAAAACTATTTTTTATTATGGTATTTCGAATGTAAGAATATATTTGCTCCACCCACCGTTAATAGCCACCGTCCTAGAAAGTATTATTTACACTATAACTATAATGTAATTGTGAGATCTCAATTTTAAGTTAATTTTCTTACATATAATAATAAGAAATTTCATGCTTAGACCAGAATCAGGCGATATTTTTGTGTGTAAATAACGATAGTTTGGTAATTGTGAAACAAAGGCAAATGTTGACTAATGTCAAAATAGAACTGGCGTAGGTTTTTCTGCCCTGGCATATTCTATTTTGCTAATTAACTAATTTTGGATCATCACCATATCTTGTTTTATAGAAATTCGCCCGAAAATACCAACATTATAAAAATGCCTCATTCAAATAAATTCCGTTTTCATTGAAGGCTGTATTTAGATAGGCTATTGATAGCCTCGAACAGTTGTAATACATTAGGTAGGCTCCAGTTGCTTCAAATATGTACTTCTTTTTCGGAGGCCGACTATTTTTGTACCGACAAGCCGATTGCGGTCAAAAATATATCCACCTCATATCCTATTCTGCATACCGTTCCAAAAATACATTAATTCAAATTTCTCATATTGTGCGGAATAAATGAGTGGATCCGGTTTATTGCCTCCGACGACCGTTTTGTTGTTTGTTATTTTTTTTTTGTTTCTATTTTTGAACGGTGTGCTCACCGTCCAACAGTAGTTTATCAATGAACGCGAGTAACAGTTTATTTGTTTATTTATTTACTCATTGTCCAATTACAGAGTAAAAAACTACATGATATAACTTAAGGTAACTTTTTTTTTTCTACTATCAGTCCTGAAGTTTAGATTTTGGCCGTAATTTGCGGGCGTAAAGTAGAACTTTACGGCTTTAGGGCGAAGTTGATATTGTTGTAAGCATTGTTAACTAGCGGGTGGGGTATAAGATACAAATAGTTGTTCATTACTTGCGTGCCTAATTAATAATATAACTTTTCATATAACACTTGCGTAACAGCTGGGATCAAATGTACAGTATTACCGACTACTCGAGGCGTGTGGGGGGCAAAGTTTGCGCAGAGTGAGAAAGTATTCGGAGAACGAGAGAGAACGCGACAACAAATCTCCGGAGCTAATTGAGTTTAAGATCGTCACAGCGCAAAGTTCGGTACAACTTAATTACTATTTCCTGCAGTCGCAACGTGGGGCACATTTAAACACTTTTGAATCAAACAATCACTGACATTGACAGAAAATTTTACAAATTGCTGTTCTTATTGACATCTATTACCATGGTTACGTAGTGAATTAAGCATATCAAGGAAATTATTATTATTTCTATACTCGCATTTTAAATTTAAATTAATAATTTTCTATAAATTAAAACTTAATAATAGTAGAAAAAAATAATATATGCACCCAAGGTGTAAAATGGGAAACTTTTTACGCCCTTGATACATAAATAACTGTTTTCGCCTGCCTCTACCGAAACCATATATTTCGGTCATAAAAATCAGGCCGAAACTACGATTTAGCGTATCTAGGGCTGAAAAAATAATATGCATAATCTAGACAACCTTCCGCGGAGTATAAGTAGGCTATGCAAAAATCTGACAGTGACAGTTCAATGGTACGCGATATAAAATTTCACACTGTTTTTACTTAAGAACGACGATGAAAAAAGTGCATTTTGAGGTTTTTCGCACATAACTCAACCAAATTTGATGATTCTTTCGGGAAAAAATTTCCATTTTGGTTCTACTTTAAGGGGATAATAAACTCAAATTTCACGAATTTCAAGGGTTTTCAGTTTTTTCCACCAGTATATTTTCTGGAAGAACTTACAAACATGTCTTAAGAAAGTGCTCTTAGTTTTCCAAAATAAGTAGTAATAAAGCCGTAACAAAATAAAAACCAATATTTTTTCGGTTTATTTTGAATCTCCGGAATTATTCAGAATATTTTAAATTTCTTTTTAATAAATTATTCAGCATTAAAATGCACAACTTTGCCTCCGTTTAACTAACTAGAAAGAGAAAATTATGTTCGACCAGATGATATCCTTTCTTTAAACTAAGAACTACTGTCTCCGTCTCAACATGACTTTAGGGAAGGGAAATCGACTACTGATGCTATAGTCGAGTTTGTAGATAAAATAGTCTCGTGTTTTGAGAAGCGTAATTTAGCCATGGCCACATTTCTCGGCCTTTGATTGCGTTTCTCACTCGATACTCTTAAAGAAATTGTATTTATACAATTTCGAGCCCTCTATTGTCATATCTGTCAAATAGACATCAAGTGATCTATTATAATGGCTCAATATCTGAACAGCATGGTGACCCACAAGGGTCTACTCTGGGACTTTATATGATTTTGCGAATTATATGGATGATGTGCTTTTTGCTGATGACACTAATTTCATATCATCGGCAAAAAGACTGAATGATTCTAAATTACTGTATGAAGCTTCTGTGTCAAAAGCCGCTTGTTGGTCTAACAGAAATAAATTAAGCCCAAAAGAGGTAGATTATTATTTACTTTACATACTACTGAAAACACGATAAAATTCTTGGGTCTCCACAATGACCATCATATCGTCGCTACCACTGCAAAACCATCTAAATTACATTTTTGATATATGCGGATAATAAGAATTTAATGTTGCATTCTTTTGCATAATTCGAATTATTGGACTAAAAATGATGTGAAAACATGGAAAATACATATAACCAGAAATGGATGGTTGTACTTCAAAAAGTACATCTTTCATTATGGGTATATACACAAAAAAAAACGAAAAAGTTAAAAAATGTGATATAGATGGTTTTGCCGTGGTACCCACAATATGTTGTGAGATTACAATGGTGATGGAGATCAATAAATCTGTATTTTCCTTAAAAGGTCATGTCAAATCATAAATTTAAAAAATAGGTTTTTGGGTTTTGACATTTTCAGCAAGTACAACAATTGGATACTATTCCTTGAAAAGTTGGAATTGTCGGAGTTATTATATTGGTCGAACGGTGTATTGAAACTTTAAACGTTTTTTCTCAAAACCGCATTTTCAAATTTGGTGACCACGATATCTCGAAAACTACTGCACCGATTTTTTTCAAACTTAGCACGTTTATTTGAGACATAATAGGCCTATTATTGAACGATATAATATTTTTTTTGAAGTAAAGTTTTTTTTCTTGACGAAACCTGAATATTTATATATTTTCAAGCAAAATCGAAATTTTAACTTTATTATATTGTCCCAGATTAATATTTCGGCAAACTGTTCGTTCAATCACCAGCAACTTTAATACATTAAAGAAATCTTTTTTTATTTTTGATTTCTGATAATATAAATCCGATTAGAAGCGGTCACCGCAAAACCTGTTTTTTTTTTATTACTAATACTTTCTTATAAAATTTCTATTACATTCATGAAAATACTTGCTACCTCATGGACCAACTCAATTTGTATATTCCGGATTTCAAGGGATTCTAGTAAATCCATTTTCGGGTCATTGTTTATAAATTAGAGCTAATCACTATCTAGCCCATTAATTTATAAATTCAATGCTGAATTTTCCAAAAATAGATTTTTGTAAGGTTCTATATGTTATAATAATTTTCTATGTTACGTTTATAGAAAAAACAAACAGCCAATAACACCAGGAGCAATCGAGCATTATTTATCAAATAAATATTTACCATTGGAAAGGAGTACATTGCCTTAGTCCTTACTAACTTTAGAATAAAGTTCCTTGTTATTATTACTAGCATTTCTATTAACCCCAGGAATTTAAATACAATATTTCCTTGCTTCACCAAGGATGACTTCAAAGAAGAACGTTACCAATGGCCTCTTCTAACGTTGTAATAAAGTTCCTTTTATTTTTATTATTACTATCATTACCATTAAACCCAGGAATTTATAGCCAACATTTCCTTGCTTCGACAAGAATGACTTCAGAGAAGAATATTTGCAAATGAAGTTCCTTTCGTCATTATTATTATCACCATCATTGCCATAAACCCCAGGAATTTAAATCCAGCATTCCCTTGCTTCACCAAGAATGACTTTATAGAAGAACATTACCAATGGCGGTTTCTAACGTTAGAATCAAGTTCCTTTTATCAGCGGCTCTAGTGGAGGCAACCGAAGAAAATTTGACTAAAACAGCAGCGGAATATTTGCTTCCTCTATCAGAGCAAGTAGTGCAGCGCGAGCGGCATCTCTCTTTTAGCCTCTTCTGCGAAGATTCACGAGCCACCGCTGCCTTTTATTATTATCATTGTTACTGTCCAGGAATTTAAATCCAGCATTTCCTTGCCTCGCCAAGGATGACTTATTATCATCATCTTGAAACACGGACAAAGCCCATTAAGGTAATCTAAATTAAGGGGGCTGGATTGAATCCATTGTTTCCATAGCAGCTGGTAAAAGGGTTCTCGTGGTAACATTTCCATGTATTATTACGCCCGTTCGCCGGAAACAGTTCTTTCCCCGGTTTAGAGGCCCGCCGGTTTCACACACACACACACACACACACGTCGGATGGCACCGTCCTCCTCTGGTTTTCGTGTTTCTGGTGGTGCGGCAACGCCGTGCGGTGTGTCACATAATGGGATGGATTATTGTAGTCAGCCGTGCTCGGTGACCAGAGTTCCGGTCGGGGTGATTCGTACGCGACTGCAAGTTCACGGTGTCTGATATCAACAGATTCATTGTATGCATTTTAATCCCGGCAAACATTAATGAAATGCAAATACAATTACATCACCGAAAAGTTAAAAAAATCCAACGTTTCTCTCAAAGTCTAGTTTTTCATATTAACTCTTTTATTTTTATAAAGTATACAGGGTGTTGAATTGCAAAGCAGGCCATAGGGATTAACATATAAAATTTGAAATGTGTGAATAGTGGCTCCCCTAATTATTTGACAGTATAGTAAACTCCTATGGCCTGCTTAGCAATTGAACACCCTGTAGAGATGTATACCGATATATGGGTATAAAAAAAATCTGAATTTTGAAAACGTGAAATTCTGACATTTTGCGTTGATTTTACGAAAATATTTCTCAACCAACTTTTAAATTGCACTAAATTTTGCAAATTTTAACAATCTCATCAGTTTTTGAGTAAACTGACAGTAAAGATTATTAGTTATTAATTATACGAGTGTGGAATGTGGTCCCGCAAGAAAAAGTTTACTCATTTTCTTAAGGGAATAATGAGTAATTCCTCATAAGTATAATATAAAATTTTATCCAAAATCGTCTGTAATTGCATTAAATATTGAACGGATTTACATGTGAAATTTGAAATGTGGCTCCCTTAATTATTTGACAGTATAGTAAATCCCTATGGCCCGCTTTGCAATTCAACACCCTGTAGAGATGTATACCGATACATGGGTATATCGATCACTGAGCCGATAATCGGTATCGGCTTTATATCGGCTAAAAATATAAGTAAAGTTATATATCAAGAGATTGTAAAAAAAATAGCAAAATTAAACTCTGAAAATATTTCTTAGTTTATAAAAATCAAAAAGGAACATGTCATTCAGTTTTCTTAAAATAAGCACTAAACATATAAAATTGAAAACATTTGTTCTAATAATATTATGGACTGTAACAGAAATAGATATTAATTGTACCAAATAAGAAATCTCTCTAAGCGAGCAGGCAATTTTGGAATCTAAAGCGGTCGAAGCAGAAAGAATTCGGCTTCTACTTTTGGCCAATAACTTCAAAGAACGCTCCCTGATGGCGATGATGAACGGAGTTTTGAAAATCCGTTGGGAACATAAGTTGAGGAAAGAAGTTCCACTACCAAATGTATTGTAAAATTTCAATTTAATATACTGGAGGTTGCAGGTTCGATCCCTGTCGAAGGCACACTTTTGATTCAGCTATATACAGAGAATCTTCGTCCATTATTTATTTAATTAATATGCAAAAGTTGACACCATCACGAGCTGCAGCTGATTTTAGACATCCATTATCTCCAATTTCTAAATCTTACAAATAATGCATTGTTGACATATTAAAAATAAATTGGCATTGCAAAGCTTGAAACAAAATTGCGACATTCGAAAATTTGCATCCAAGGATTAGAAAAATTCTGAAAACATTAAATTTTTGTAAATCTTAAACCAATTTTTTTGTTTATGATTCAGGTTTTCTCAAAAATGTAATGTACCTTTATGTATTATAAAAATATCTTTTTCTTCTTTGTTTAACTTGCATTAGAAACTAAATAGATACACATCTAAACGTATTGTGATACGATTTTCAGTATGTGTCACTTGCTCCACATGCTTGTATTTCATTAACATTTGGAAACAAGTCAAAATCGCAGCGAATTTCCATGTTGATTATGCTAAGAAGACAATAAAGCTCGTTGTGAAAACGGCCGAGAGGATGTTGATAAATCTTTAATAACAGCTCTTTTGTGCGTTTGTTTAGGTACTTATTTTGTTGGCCGCTTTCTCTTCACATGATAGTTGATATTTCCCTGGATTTTCATCACGAAATGAAATTAAGTGCACAATGGAGGAAGAGTGTGTGCGCGCCGTCGTGAAGAAATCCCATAAGAACTGTGTACACGTGAAAATTGTTTTTAATAGAAAACAAATATAGGAGGCAGATAATTTATTCGTGAAACATTGCCATTCTCATCGGCCGCGGAAAAAGTGTGGAGTCGTTGTTTTATGAAAGTTATTCATTGTTGTGTTAAGCGTGTCTCTTTTTTTTTACTCGCATATTTTTCACAGTCATTTATCGTTTTGTTTATAATGTGCGCCAGTGAAATTGAATCATTATTGTTAATTAAACGTCAATAAGCAAAAATATTCATGTTAGGATTAGCTTAATTTGTTATAGGATTCTTGCCTAATTTATTAGTACAAATAGCACGTAGGAAACTCGGGAACACGTGATTAATGTTTTTGAGTTTTTAACTCATCCTTACTGAACATTGCTGAACATCTTCTACAGCGATTAGGTTTTGGGATGTCGGATACATTCTCACACTGACTCGGTACCCAAACGTCCACACTCTGATTGGAGTGTGTCAAGTTGGCACCCCAATTAAGAGTTCTGATAGTTCATAGAGTTCTCAATTCCTTTTGATGTATCTAGAAGTACTATCAACTTTTAAAAAAGAGTTCAGTAAAATTGGGCTGTCAGGAATTTTTTGAAAAATAGGGTGCCAACTTGACTCCGCACCCCAACATTGTTATCGAATAGTTCTGCACAAGTTTTAAGATGTGTTTGGGTTAGTACTATAGTTACTGATATTTAAAAAAAAGAGTTCCGTTGAATTTCCAGAGATAAACATTTTCGAAGTTGGAAATTCGAAATATTCAAATTCATATTACTCACTTAATATTGGTTGAATCTAAATATTTCATGAGAACTAGGGATAGAACTCACAAAGAACTACAGGAAACACCAATCAGAACTATTCGGAACTATCAAAAATGTTTTTTTGAAAAAAGTCGCAAAGCCAAAAAAGAATTGAGAGTTCTATGAGTTCTGGGTTAATTTTCTTTTTCTACTTATTGAGTACAAAAAATATTTCTTATAAACAAATTTGATATAATCACTATTTATGGCATTTTTAAATAAGTTTAAAATGTTTATGTAAAAATTTTCGGAATTTATCTCCATAGATCACGTGCTAGGGTGTTGAGTACTACATGTAATCTTTAAATTATGGTTATTGTTGATTTTATTTACATCTAAAGAGCTTAGAGTAAAACATTCTCCAGCCGAATTCCTGTCGTTGGTTGAATCAAATCATTTTTTCGAAATGTCAGCAAAGTGAGGGGGCATTTCACTGTATTAAGTATTTTTCATACTGCGAAGTCTAATTTATACTGAAAGCAACATAATTCGAATTTTATAAATATTTTGTTTTATATTCAATTAGGTTCTTATAACGATTTATTAAAAAAAAAACATTAGCCAATGTTTGTTTTTTATATTTAGCAATTTCTTAATAGCATTTCCTTGTGGGACTTATAGCAATCGGTTTCGACAGAATGGTCTAGTTTATATTATTCGTACTTCTCTAACCATTCCGAAAAGCACATTCGTGAATTTACCATTTTACCATTCGTTGTATTAGCTACGAGTTTTCTGCATCCGTCAAAAAATGTCTGCTTATGAACACAGTAGTACATATTGTTGTAACACGCCTACTACTTAAACAAATACAATAGCTTGTGGACGTTCCATTGGCTGACCGTTAATAATTACATTGCATGGACGATTTTGATGCAACCAATAAATATTTATCAATGAAATCCTAATTAGGAGCGTTGAGCAACTTCCATGCGCAGCACCAGTTCCGGTTAATAAGAGATTTTGACCAAAGAATAAACTCATTATCCTGGAATGGTACAACAACAATATATATTTTTTTAATCGACTTTCGACGTTTTATTCCCTTAAACGGATTACAACGTAATAACGGCCGCAACCGCAATCTTTATAACAGCTACGAGTCTATGAAGAATTAGAGAAGAATTCTGGGGTCCAGCTGAAAGCAAAAGTAATGTTATGATGGTAGAGTGAGTTATACAGAGTGAAGATAACAAACAATTCCGGGTAATTTTTATTGGACGTTCGATGTGGCGGTGTAGTCCTACCAGTAGCGGCTCGTGGAACATGTTGATGGTAGAGCCACTTTTACAATTTATTGGATCGGATGATACTGACGTTTATAACGTCAAAATTATGAAAGATGGAAATGACAAATTATACAAATTAAATACCGACCAAAAAATCAAAAAGTTGCACATAAAAATCAATCACGTTAAAAATCTAGTAGTATTGACTATAAAAAATACTATCTTAATTAAGGTAAAAAACTAAAACAAAAAATCGAAAATTTACACACATATCGAAAATTCGCGGTTAAAAAAAAAATGCAGACCAAAAATCCGAAAATTTCAACAAAATTTATTTAAATATTTAGGGCAAAAATTCTAAAATTTGGAACGAAGAAATGAAAAAACAGGTCAAAGATCTAAAATATAGGCCAAAAAATCAAATATGCTATTCTAAAATGCAAACCAAAATATTGAAAAATCAAGAAAAACAAAAATAATTTGCCATTTCAGCCCCTAAAATAACTCCTTAGCTCAAAATAAGTTGGCGACCAGAAACTCCAAAACCTCAGATCCTGGAAGTCCCACAACAAAATTTTATAGACAAATAGTGTTCCGAATGGTTTCAGACTTAAAAAAGAACAAAATACATTTTTTTAAGAAAAATTAAATTTAATCGATTTTATACAATTATTAAATGCTTCTGCAACAAGTGAGTAAAATTAAATTTAATCGATTTTATACATTTATTTAATGCTTCTGCAACAAGTGAGGTTGCCTAAAATTGATTTAATAATCGATTTTAGTCAAAAAGTATCCTAAAAGTAAAAAAAATCGCTCATAAAAAATAATAATTCAAGTTAAAAAATCTAAAATGAGGGGTAAGAAATCAAAAACCATCAAAAAAACTTGTAAATATTGGCAAAAAAATAAAAAAGTCGTGTATAAAAATCATTTAGGTTAAAAAAATCTAAAATATAGGATAAAGAATTCAAAACTTCGACCAAAAATTTTATCCTAAAAATCGAAATTGCGGACCAAAAAATTGACAATTTTAACAAGCAAATCGAAAATTTAGAAAAAACTTTACGCTAAAATATCAAAATCCGGACAAACTATAACAATGAAAACAAGAAGATTAAAAATTCAAGTACGAAGTTTCAGCACTCGGGGTGATTAGCCCCAGAAAACATATGAAAAAGCTCAAAATTTGCTCTGTAGCGAAGGAAATTTGCACTCGACGATTTGAGAAATTAAAAAAAAATATTGCTTGGAAGTTTCGCTTCAAATAAACTTCAATTATTCAAAAATAGTGTACTTTTGATTTCATGAAAACAACGACATGCTCCTGCAGAAAACAAGGGAATAAACTCAAAATTTGCTCTGTAGTGAAGGAAATTTGCACTCAATGTTTTGAAAAATTGTAAGAAATTAATCACTTGTAAAATTAGCTCCAAAATTACTAAAACTATGCAGAAAGAGTGTACTTTTGATTACTTAAATTACTTAAAAATAATTGCAATATTGCTACTCAAAACAACGGGAATTGACTGAAAACTTTAAAATCGAAAATTTAGACAAATATTGAAAATTCGCGGTTAAAAAAATGCAGACCAAAATCCGAAAATTTCAACAACAAAAAAATCAAAAAGTTTAACCAAAATAAAGAATATTTGGGGCAAAAGCTCTTAAATTTGGAACGAAGATACAAGTCAAATACCTAAAACATAGGTCAAAAAAATAAAAAATGTTGGTCTAAACCACAAAATTGAAAAATCAAGGAAAACAAAAATAATTTGCCATTTTCAGCACGCAAAATAATTCTGTAGCTTAAAATAAGTTGCCGATCAGAAACTCGAAAACGGAAGTCAAAAAGTAACCAAATAGTAAAAATCGGCTGTAAAAAATAATAATTCAAGTTAAAAAATCTAAAATGAAGGGCAAGAAATCATAAACTGTACTTGAAAATATCGGCAAAAAAAATAAAAAAAAGTCGCGTATAAAAATCATTAATTTAGGTTAAAAAAATCTAAAATATAGGACAAAAATTCGATCCTAAAAGTTAAAATTGCGAACCAAAAATTCGAAAAAATCTAAAATTTAGAAGAAAATCGAAAATTTAAAAGAAAATTATTTTCTTTGGAAATTTATAAAGACACATTATTCAAAATGAGTCTGTCAAAATTTCAACCATCTGTTGCAATAAATGTGGAATAACCATGTAAATTTCTAAAAAAACAGCGCATTTTTTGGTCATCAACATTTGCTTTTTAGTGCAACCATTTTTGTTGTGGTAAACTTGCGATTAGTTTTAGTAGAAATTTGTAAAGGGACATTATTTAAAATTGGTCTATCGAAATTTCAACCATCTGTAGTAATAAGTGTAGAATTGCAATGTGAATTTATAAAAAATCCGCGTTTTTTGTTATCATTTGCTTTTCCAGTGCAACCATTTTTGTCGTGGTAAAGTTGTGATTAGTTTTTGTAGAAATTTGTAAAGCGACATTATTCAAAATTGGTCTGTCAAAATTTCAACCATCTGTCGAAAGAAATGTGGAATTCTCAAGTGAATTTCTGAAAAATTTGCCTTTTTGGTGATCAAAATTTGCCTTTTAGTGAAACCATTTTTGTTGTGGTAAATTTGCGATTATTTTCTTTGTAAATTTGTAAAGACGCATTATTCAGAATTAGTCAGTCAAAGTTTAAACCATCTGTTAAAATAAATGTGTAATGCCTACGCGTATTTTTGAAAAATGCGCTTTTTTGGTCATCAAAATTTTCTTTTCAGTGCAACCATTTTTGCTGTGGTAAACTTGCGATTGTTTTCTTTGGAAATTTGTAGACACATTATTCAATAAAAATTTAAATTTTGTTCATTATTTATTTAACCCCCAACTACTAACGAGTTTTTACTTTCTCCGTTACGAAGTACGAGAAAGTATTGTGATCGTGATTTTTTTTCAAATTTTTTTTTTACGGAAATATCCGTTTTGGGGTCCCTAGATGCCATTTCAACAATTTCTGGAAAAAAAAATTTGTGTCTGTGTGTGTGTGTGTGTGTGTCTGGCTGTGTGCGCTGTATCTCAAAAACTAATACAGCAATTGATATGAAACTTTGAACATACGTCTTATTTGATAATCTGAAGAACTGAAAAGCTTTTGGTGAAATTTCGTACACCAGAAGTGGGTGTTTACCTTAACTGTTTTTTGTTTTTTGCCAATATTTTCTTAAATATGAAAAATATCAGAAAAACATTTAAACAAACATCAAAGACAACAAAGAAATGAACATCTTTTGCTTGAAAATATTTTTCATAAAATCATTGCTATTCGAGAAAAATTTTATTATTTTTTTTAAATTTTTGGTCTATAATTATGAAACGATAATAGTTACAACAAATTTATGTGAATAATAATTGTAGAGAATGCCAAAATGAACAACTTCTAAAGAGTAAGTTTTATTCGAAATCTCGTTAGTTTTTGAGTAAACCGAGTTTTTGAATTTGAAGTATAATTTTTCCATATTTCATGATTTTGACGTTTTAAACGTCAGTTTCATCCGAGTTTACGCAACGCTCGATGTACATTTAAAATATGATTTCAATTGAAAATAAACCCATGAAAACGTAAATATAAAGTCGGAGAAAGTAACATGATGGCCACATCACCATTTTTATATTACGCAATTGCTCATTTCTGACCCCAATATTTAAAAATGAAAGGAATTACAAAAACGTATACGAATAATTGGGATAGTTTTATAATAAAATAAAAATTAATTTAAACATTATATTTAATTGTTCCCTGTCAGAACATCTATATACCGGCTTCAACCTTTCAAGTCTCATCAGAGTAGTTAATTGCTGACGGGGAAATGGAAATTACTATTGGAATATAAATATTCCAATCATCGTTAAAGCATTAAAGGTAGAGACGCCAAAGTGGAGGAATCTATTGACTAAACCCAAACTGAGTGACATACCTGCAGAGATACCTTGGTTGGTAGCCTTTTCAGAAAAATTGTAAAAGAATAAATCTGTTTATGTATTTATTGCAGATTCAAGAAGGGCAACAAATGCATTGCAAATGATACATTTTTTAGTAATCATTGGAAACAATAATTTTCTCATATGGTATGAAGTTTAATCATGGAAATGCATGCAACGTTACGTAACTTTAATCAGTATTATAAATCCCTTTCATTGTATAATTGTAACATTTTTAGCCATCTAATTGCAAGACAACAATCACGTCCTGAATGTAAATACCATAAAAAAAAACTTGACAACTCAATAAGGTTACGAACTGAATATCAATCCGCATTTGTAAAAGCGTGTCCTTGTTTGAACTATAATTTCGCATATCATTCACATGCAGGTTATTAAATATGAATCCGAAACCAAAAAAAAAAGTATTTGCAATGCATATGTATCCTAGTAAGAGTTATTTAATCGATCGTAATGGTTGATAAGCATGTGAGGATCGTGGACCTTGTTCTCGATATGACAAAAGGATAAGTGTTTGGATTCCATTAAGCTGCAGGTGAGCATCCGAGAGACAATTCATTAATCACGCAGCAATTCGATTTAATTATTTTAATAATGTAATGGGCATTCGTCTAATATGATAATTAAGGCCGGTAATCGTGGGATGGATATGGCTTTGCTTTATCCGCTAAATTAAAATGCCTCAAAGCGCCAATTTATTTCGTCCTTAGAAAATTTATGGCCGTACTTATATGCAATGTACCGAGTTATTTTGAAACGCTGTTATATTTATACGTACTGAAGAATGCGTACAAAGATGAAAAGTGTAAATACCTGGAGCTTAATGTATTTATTTTCGAAAAACAAAACGACCCATATGCACGTGCAAAGCATGGAGGAAATAATTAATCGTTCACCTTCCACTACTTGAGATATATAGATTCGTCTTGGAAATTGCATTCCACTTTCGTACACTATGTTTAAACACATTTCTTATCATAATCACGTTTGGAAAGCAATTTTGTGTTACATGGCTGTAAGCAAGTACAGCTTGTCTAGTGAGCCGTGACTGATTGCGCAGTGTTCAAGAGGAGGGCGACAGAAACTTATAATTATACAACGAGCGCCGCCGAATGAACATAATGTAAATATTAATACAGAATCCTCACGAAGTAATGATTCTTATTCAATTAGGTGGTGCGATTTGTTGTCTCGTTCTCTTCGAATACTTTCTCACTCTGCGCAAACTTTACCCCCACCTGCCACGGCTCGATGGACAAGCTTTCCTTTGAATAACTTTCAACTTGGAATTGTGTTAAGTTAGATGGGAATTTTCAGTAATGGTTACTATATCTTGATGTCAAGCATAGCTTACAGAAAATTTATTTATTTACTAGTCGTAGGTATCCGAAGAAGATTTGGGCTGAAGGCCGATTCGGAAATTCATAAAAAAAATCTCGATAATTATATTAAATTTTCAACATCGAAAATCTACTCGAGCAAGAAATTGATTTCAACATACTGTACGGCCATTAGGGAGAGGAAATGCACGATCTCCATGGGAATCATAAATCTGTAATATCTGCGTGCCGCAGTCGTAAGTTGGCAACTTCGGGAAGTACCATGCGATCACGAACCGGCTGATCCCTGTCATGCCATGGTTTTTCTAATTGGACGTTACGTGGTCTCGGACTCGATGTGCAATAAGCGAATTGTATCAATAATGTCGGCCATGAGGCACAATTGGTTTCCTTGAATAGAAAAAAAAAGAATCCGCCTGCATGTAACGATAATAGTATCGGATGGCATTGGTATCAAAATTGGTACAAACAAAAACTAAAAAATGGTGATGTGGCCGACTTGATGGTACCAAAGTCATTTATATTTACGCTTTCATGGTTTAATTTCAGTTTAAATCATATTTTTAAATGTACATCGAGCGTTTTGTAGACTCGGATGAAACTGACGTTTAAAACGTCAAAATTATGAAAGATGGAAAAATTATACTTCAAATTCAAAAACTCAGTTTACTCAAAAACTAAAGAGATTTAGAAAAAAACGTATTCTTTATAAGTTGTTCATTTTGGCATTCTCTGCAATTATTATTAACATAAATTTGCTGTAACTATTACCATTTCATAATTATACAGACACAAAGACACAAATTTTTTTTTCGGAAATTGTTAAATGGCATATAGGGACCCCAAAACGGATATTTCCGCAAAAAAAAAAAATTGAAAAATTTTTCACGATCACAATACTTTCTCGTACTTCGTAACGGAGAAAGTAACAAACATAGAAACACAAAACTAAATTTCAAAATTGACCAAAGAATAATGTTCTTCTGCATTCTTATTACTTTCTCCGTTACGAAGTATGAGAAAGTATTGTGATTTTTTTTACGGGGGTCCCGTTTTGGGGTCCCTAGATGCCATTTCAACAATTTCTGGAAAAAAATAATTTATGTCTGTGTGTGTGTCTGTCTGTGCGCGCTGTATCTCAAAAACTAATAGAGCAATTGGTGTGAAACTTTGAACATACGTCTTATTTAATAATCTGAAGAACTTAAAAGCTTTTGGTAACTTATTTTATAAAATGTTTCAAATCATCAAATGCAATTTTCGATTTTCCTTTTGAAGCGTTGCCATTTTGTATCTACTCAGCCTTAGGATAAGGCTATTTTTACGAGTAATCAGAAATGCATTGATTTTTGTAAATCTTGAAAGTTTCAAGCAAATTCTTTGACTGATTATTTTTTTTCAAACGTAATCAGAAATGCATTGATTATTATTATTTTTTTTAAGGAAAGATGGAAGTGCGGATGATTGGCTATTCGGCCACTAGCGATATATACAGTACGCGCCTAAAGTATGGAATATATTCAGTTAAACCGAAATAAAATATTTTTGGAAAAAATCCTTGAACAGGTCGATTTTCTTTTATAAAAATACACATTTTTGCATGAAAGTCGATTTTCAGTCGTAATTTTTTTTTGAGTAATGACGTCAGCCATTTTGTTTTTAAATGGCAACCCCCATTTTTGTTCTTGATTTTGGGAGATTTTTTCATTGTTGAACTCGCAGTATAAAAATATTGCCATCTTACATAAGAAATTTTTCGAGTAAACGACAATCGAATGTGAGAACCTGACATTTAAAGTTTTTGCAAAATGACCTTGTATCGGATATTTTACATTTTTAGTCTAATTTTTATCCAATATTTTAGATTTTTTTTTCATTTTGTGAGCTTTTTTATTTTTTGGCTATTATTTTCGAATTTCTGATCAGAAACTAATTTTTGGCAAATTACTTTGCTTCTGCTTAAGTTTTTAATTTTTTGTCTGCGTTTTTTTTTATTTTTAGATCAGGATTCGTGATTCTTTGGCCCATATTTTAGATTTCTGTATTTTCGATTTTTCTGTTCCAATTCTTTTTATTTTTCTTTATTTTGACCAAAATATTCGATTGGTTTGTAGACATTTTCGATTTTTTTTGTCTGCAATTTTTATCTTTACGCCCGTTTTCGATGTTTTGTCTAAATTATCACCTTTTTATGCCCTATATTTTGTATTTTCGATTGTTTGGTTTCGATTTTAGGTCTTTTGGCTGAAATTTTCTTTATTTCGACTTAAATTTTCGATTTATTTGGTCTACCACTTTGATTTTTGGGTACGAATTTTAGATTTTTGGTCTTAATTTTTTATTTTTTGTCCCATATTTTAGATTTTCTTAACTTGAATTATTGATTTTATTGTGTGATTTTTTTTTAAATTTTTTTATTTTTGCTATTATTTTCGAATTTCTCGTTGGAACTTATTTTAAGCTAAAAAGAGATATATTTGGGGCTGAAAATGGCAAATTATTTTTCTTTTGCTTGTATCTTCAATTTTTTTGGTCTGCATTTTAATTTTTAAACCTGGATTTTTGATTTTCTGGCCGTATTTTAGATCTTGAGCTGTTTTGTTCCAAATTTTGGATTTTTTGGCCAAAATATTCGATTGGTCTAGGAAGATAAATGGTTCTTTGTTTTTTCAAAAAGGGGAGGGGGGATGTATTGTATAAGTGGCTCTACCATCAACATGTTTCACGAGCCGCCACTGCGTTAGGTTGGTTCCAGTATACTTCTCTTATATTTATATCGCGAAGTCATCAACAGACACATTATTGACAGTTATTGACTATTTTTCGAATTTTCGTCATGTAGAACGTTCTAGATGAAATAATTACAATTTTTATATTTCCCGCAAAGTTTCGTAAGTACTATTTTTTATGGCAAGAGTTGTTCGGATTTCTGTCACTCAAGATGTCAAAAAAGTCTAGTCTATAGGTAGATTTTTTTAAATCTTGAATCTGACGTAAAACAAAAAAACAATTCTAGCTCGAATTTTAGTTTTTCACTTTCTTCACATGTATTGGATCATTGTAATTCATTGACGGTGATATTTTCCAAATCTGGTCATCCGTTCAAGAGTTATTTTCAAAAAATCTAAATACGCTCGAAGGCCTAATTTTAGTTTTTTTTGCCGCGTATCATTGCAAAACATTGGTGGGGGACTTTTCCAAATCCGGTCACCCGTTCAGGAAAAATCGAAAAACAATTGAAGATTGAATTTTAGTTTTAGTCAAATTAAGCATTTGTCAGTTTAAAATTTACCAATTTTAAATTAATCAGTCTTTAGCTTTGTTGTGTTTGCTCCTTTGTGTTCGGTTTTAAATAATAATAATAATTATTATTATATTTATTGACCACTCAAAGGACCCCTCACAAATCAAATGGAAATTGGCTTTCGGTGAAATTGACCAAATTTTGGATATGTTGTTCCTTTCGGTGTCCAGATCAAAAATCTCCACGGGCTCGAAAATCTTCCCTGCGAGCAGTACTCAGCTCCGAAGGTTAGAGATATATATATATATATATATATACCGGGTGTTTCAGACTAGTGCTGGGAATTTTTATGATTTGAGTATTCGAATATTCGTTCAAGAAATTATTCGAATACTCGAATTATTCGAATAATTCGAATATTCGCATATATTCGAGTATTCGAATAATTCGAATATTCGCATATATTCGAGTATTCGAATAATTAGAATATTCGAATATTTCGAATATTCAAATATATTCGAATATTCGAATAGTTCGAGTATTTATTTCCAGCATGCGTATTTTTTGAAAATCATATGATACTAGGGCTGCGAATACGAACAAATCTACAGGTAATTATAATAAATATTCAAATAGTAGACTACCAATAAACGTTATAACGTTTGAAATATTCGAGAAATTATAAGATTACAAATGTTCATAATTAAATTTTCAATAAATTATGTTTATAGCATTTTTTCTAGGATACACGGTAATGCCTGAAAAATGTACTTTTGTTTTTTTTTTACAAATATCTCAAAAATTATTTGTTTTATAAGCAAAACATAGGAATAAAATACATATGTTTAGAATTCAATTTCTTATAAATGACCATTTTCTTTGTAAGAGATGCAGTAGTGTCGACACGCTCTTGGTGTTTTATTTTTTGTTTTTGGAAAATGTTTTAATTTTCATTACTTTTATGAGAAAAATATTCTTATATTTTCATACAAATGTGTTTAGAACTAATTTTCATACAAATTATTTCTATATCATTTTTACTGGGGCACACGGTAATGTGTGTACACTCAAAGTGTTTCTTGTTTTTTTTTTTTCAAAAAATATCACTTTGATGAGAAAAGATAAGAATACAAATATCTTTAGAATTAAATTTTCCATAAATTTAATTCTTCTCATTTCTTCCGCAAATAATATTTGAATATATATAAGAAATCTTTATTATCAGTAATTGCATTTAGTACTTTTTTTTTTTTTATTCCAACAGTTACAATTTTCTATATGTTGATTCCTGATAAGGGCTATCGACCTTAGGTCTTTCCGCCATATTTGAATAATATTCCAATATTCGAATAATACGGATACTCGAATATTCGAATAATATTCGAATAATTCGAATACTCGAATATTCGAATAATTCTTTTGTGGATTTATTCGTATTCGAATATTCGAGTATTCGAATTATTCGTACTATTCGTATTCGATTCCCAGCCCTATTTCAGACCGCAAATATCTCGCGAAATACAAATCGTATTGGCATACAAAAAATACGTCTACATTTTTTTTTTAGTATCATCGTCGTGTGAAATTTAAACCACCACCCCTTCTCCCTGGGGCGGGGTGGAGGGTAACTTTGAAATCTTAAATAGGTACCCCTATTTTTTATTGCAGATTTAGCTTCTAAAACATTTTAGGTTTTTATTCGAAACATTTTTTTCAATTAGCAAAAAAATTTTTTTTATTTTTTTTTTTATTAAAAAAAATCCTGTTTGTCGTTACAAACATTCATACATTAGCACAATAGAAAAGAATAGAATGAAATTTGATAATCAAATTGATTTTTATTCGTTTCTACGATTTTTTTTACAAAGAATTATTTTTTTTTTTTGCTCATTTCTAACATAAAATTACGAATGACTTTAATCAACGCCTTATTTAAGAGATGACTACGTAAAAAATGTCGTAATTTATCATTTGATACGAGAAATAAATATAACTCAATAAATGTTTTTGCCGAATATAGCGCCATCTGTCGCTCATCGAAATTTTTTTTTTCGGATAAAAACCTATTTCGTACACCGGAAGTGGGTGTTTACCTTAAATATTTTTTGTTTTTTGCCAATATTTTCTTAAGTATGAAAAATATCACAAAAACATTTAAACAAAAATTGAAGACAACAAAGAAATGAACACCTTTTGATTGAAAACATTTTTCATAAAATCATTTTTATTCGAGAAATTTGTTTTTTTTTAATTTTTGGTTTATAATTATAAAACGATAATAGTTACAGCAAATTTATGATAATAATAATTTTATAGAATGCGAAAATGAACAGCTTATAAAGAATACGTTTTTTTCGAAATCCCTTTAGTTTTTGAGTAAACTGAGTTTTTGAATTTGAAGTATAATTTATCCATCTTTCATAATTTTGACGTTTTAAACGTCAGTTTCACCCGAGACTACGAAACGCTCGATGTACATTTAAAATATGATTATATAAATGGCTATGACACCATCAAGTCGGAGAAAGTAACATGATGGCCACATCACCATTTTTTTTAATGTATAATAATAAAATTGTTAAAATACCCCACAAATATTAAAAATTCCCATCAGTACTACAAGCCTGAAATTAACATAAAAATGTACATTCATAATGTGTAACCATGCGTACGAGAAACACTCAAGCATCCAATTATCCGAGGCGGATTAAAATAAATCTTCCGAGTCGACGGTCCATTGGGCACCGATTAAAATAATATCTTAATTAATTTACTTATTACCCAACGGATTTTAAATGTATTCTCTAAAACCATAAATAGATCGACATTCCGACTGGATTTATGGCGGACGAACACCGAAAGCTTTCGATTTGGTAATCCTTGTTTATCCCCCCGAGTATTTTTAGTGAGTGAATTTCAGAAATTTTAATGGAACTTTCAACGCGCCGCATCTTAAATTTAAGTTTCATCTATATTTCGCCGAAATTAATATTCGGACATTAGTTTGCGACTTTAATTAGGCGCGTTGAGTGATTTGATTGCCGCGTTGTAAGAATCCATCAGCGTGAGGTTAATTTTGGTGTGGCCGAAGAATGTTTTACATATCAGCACTTGTTCAGAAATAAATAAAAAAATATTGATGTGGCCATTCCGATTTGATGGAACAAAAGGGATTTTTGTTCGATGTTCTTCAAACAATTGTGGGATTTAAAAATTAACATTTTTTTTTTCAAGGAGTTGATTCTACTAGCTAAGCTATAGCGATTGGGGTTATTAACCCTTTGAGTTCCAAGCAGCGCGATCACGCTGTTGAGATTTTTTGGTCGGGCCTCTTCGCAATCGATAAAGACAAGCGCTATTGCGCTATTTGGCGTTTTTCGACCATGTGTGTGAAACGACCCCTGAGACTCAAAGGATTAACTGGATATCTAGCTTATAGTTTTTTGTCGGAGCGTATCCAGTATGTCAAAGTTAATATAATTAGTATAAGCGTTACGTCGGGTGTACCGCAGGGAATGCATTTAGGTGTGATTTTATTTAATACATTTATTAACGATTAACATTCTCAAGTGTTGTTGTAAGCGGAAGACTTAAAGTAATTTCGGATTATTAGTTGTTTTGGCGACGAATTGCTTCTTCAAGAAGATTTAAATAATTTATTTACTTGGTGTACCCACGATGATCTACCTTTAAAATATATAATATAGATGGCGTTGGAATGACAAAGGGTTCGATACAAAGGATCTCGGCGTGGTTTTTGACAAACTAAATTTACAGTCCCATATAAAAATCATAACAAATACGAGGCTCAGAGTGTTTCATTTCTAGATTTGGCACAGTTTTCAGTGTTGGTACTTTGAAAACTCCATATGTTTTTCTTGATGAAATCGGCAGCAATGATATTTTAATACCTAACAAAGGATTTGAATAATGTCCAAAACAAATATGTACCGCTCTAGCATTTAAGTTCCACGTTATATTGCTCTGCATATTCCATTGCTGTTCATTGCGATTCAAATGCCCATAGAACATTGTACAATGCTCGACCGTTACCTGAAATTTACAGGCTCGCCCAGATAACGGGCTCGCTAGCTTTCGTTAGCTTTCTGTGCTCGCCTGTAAATTTCTATATAACGATCTTGCAATGTAAATAACTAATGGCAATCAGACAAACTATCACTAAAAACGATTGCTATATCGTTAGTAGAAAAAGTACAGTAACCAACTAAACTTGAACCGGAAAAACGAATAATGCACTCAAAAATTTGAAAAATTGCAAAAAAGTTCATTGATCAAGGAATAATTTTCTTAACAAGTTCAATATCTGTAAATTTCTTTAAAAACAATTGCTATATCCCAAGCAGACACAGAATAACAAGCTCAACTTAAACTGGTAAAACGAACAATGCACTAAACGATTTGAAAAATTGCAAACAATCTATTGATCAAGGAATTCACTTAAATCGTTAAGGATCTATTAATAAACTTTGTATTAATCATTTCCTGTAAAAACAATTGCTATATCCTAAGTAGAAACAGCACAGCTTGAACTTGAAACTGGAAAAACGAAAAATGCACTCCACGATTTAAAAAATTGTAAAAAATTCATTGATTAAGGAATTCACTTAAAAACCTCAAGATCTATGAAGAAACATCGCATTTATCATTTTCTGTAGAAGCAGTTGCTATATCCCAATAAGAAACAGTATAGTAACAATCTGAACTTGAACTAGAACTAGAACGAACAATGCACTCAAAATTCCAAAAAAAAAATTGATTAAGGAATTCACTTAAACAGCTCAAAATCACTGTTAAAATATTACATTCATCATTTTCTGCCAAAACAATTGCTATATCCTAAGTAGAAACAGCACAGCAACAAGCCAAACTTGAACTGGAAAAACGAAAAATGCACTCCACGATTTGAAAAATTGTAAAAAATTCATTGATCAAGGAATTCACTTAAAAACCACAAGATCTATGAAGAAACATCGCATTTATCATTTTCTGTAGAAGCAGTTGCTATATCCGAATTAAAAACAGTATAGTAACAAACCGAACTTGAACTAGAAAAAGAACGAAAAATTTGAAAAATTCCCAAAAAAATCATTGATCAAGGAATTCGCTTAAAAAGCCCAAGATCACTGTCGAAATATTGCATCTATCATTTCCCGCTAAAACAATTGCTATATCCTAAGTAGAAACAAAACAGCAACAAGCGAAACTTAAACTGGAAAAACAAATAATGCACTCCACGATTTGAAAAATTGTAAAAAATTCATTGATCAAGGAATTCACTTAAAAACCACAAGATCTATGAAGAAACATCGCATTTATCATTTTCTGTAGAAGCAGTTGCTATATCCGAATTAAAAACAGTATAGTAACAAATTGAACTTGCACTAGAAATAGAACAAACAATTTGAAAAATTCCCAAAAAAAAATCATTGATCAAGGAATTCATTTAAAAAGCTCAAGATCACTGTTGAAATATTGCATTTATCATTTCCTGCTAAAACAATTGCTATATCCTAAGTAGAAATAGCACAGCAATAATTTAAACTTGAACTGGAAAAACGAAAAATGCACTCTACGATGTGAAAAATTGTAAAAAATTCATTGATCAAGGAATTCACTTAAAAACCACAAGATCTATGAAGAAACGTCGCATTTATCATTTTCTGTGAAAGCAGTTGCTATATCCTAATTAGAAACAGTATAGTAACAAACTGAACTTGAACTAGAAATAGAACGAACAATTTGAAAAATTCCCAAAAAAAATCATTGATCAAGGAATTCGCTTAAAAAGCTCAAGATCACTGTTAAAATATTGCATTTATCATTTCCTGCTAAAACAATTGCTATATCCTAAGTAGAAACAAAACAGCAAGAAGCGAAACATAAACTGGAAAACAAACAATGCACTCAACGATTTGAAAAATTGTAAAAAAATTCACTGATTAAAGAATTCTCTTAAAACGCTCAAGATCTATGAACAAACAATGCATTTATCATTTCCTGTAAAAATATTTGCTAGATACTAAGTAGAAACAGATTAGCAACAAGTTAAACTTGAACTAGAAAAACGATCGAAGCAATTGGTATATCCCAATTAGAAACAGAATAGTAACAAAGTAGATTTTTTACGATTTTTACAATTTTTTACGATTTTACAATTATTACGATATTACGCAAACTATGATTTTAAGATGAACAGATGTATGTATGTACTCTTATAAATTATTTACTGCCATTTTAATTGTGTGCTCAGTTTTAAATATGTTTATTAATTGTAGTGAGTCTATGTATTATATATGTTTATTTATAGTTTATTCCATTTTAACTTTACTAATACTAAGGTTCACCTCTACCAATATTTAATTACACTTCTTGACCAACCCATGAATGTAACATTCGTTAATGGAAATAAATACTATTATTATTATTATTATTATAACAAACTGAACTTGAACTAGAACTCAACGACTTGAAAAATTGTAAAAAAATAATTGATCGGATATTTTCTTAAAATAAAAATTCGCGATAACAATACTTTCCCGTTCCTTGTAGAGAAAATAAAAATTAATAAAAGTTTAAATAATTTTTATAAATATTATGGGAACAAATTTTAAATTTCATATTTTAATTTGTCACTTCCCTTTTCCCTAAAAAAAAACGTGATTTTTAGGTACACTTTTCTAGAAAACTACTGAACCGATTTCTCTAAAATTTTACATACATATTCTTATCTCTAAAATAAGCATTTATGGCTGAGGAATTAAAAAAAATATGAATTGAATTCAGAATTATGACATGGAAAAAATCCATGAAAATTTTTCGAGTTTCTTATATTTAAACAAAATCCACCACTCAACATATGGAAATAATCTCAGCCATTTTGGTAGGTATATATACCACCTTTAAAACAAAAAAGATCATGTTGATAGCTTTTATAGTTTTAAAGAAAAGTGTAAAAAAGTACATTTTTCAGGAGTGTCCAAAAACTTGAACATAGTCCGTAGAAAAGCTTGCTTCCCCCACTTTGCTTACAAATTTCAATCACTTCTACTAATCGAAAAAATTGTGATGTGGCCATCATGTTACTTTCTCCGTCCAGATGGTATCATTTATTTTTACGCTTTCATGGTTTATTTTCAATTTAAATAATATTTTAAATGTACATCGAGCGTTGTCTAGAATCGGAAGAAACTGACGTTTAAAACATCAAAATTATGAAAGATGGAAAAATTATACTTCAAATTCAAAAACTCAGTTTACTCAAAAACTAAAGAGATTTAAAAAAAAGCTTATTCTTTATAAGTTGTTTATTTTGGCATTCTCTACAATTATTATTAACATAAATTTGCTGTAACTACAGGCACACACACACACACAGACACAATTTTTTTTTCCAGAAATTGTTGAAATGGCATCTAGGGACCCCAAAACGGATATTTCCGAAAAAGAAAATTTTTTCACGATCACAATACTTTCACCTACTTCGTAACGGAGGAAGTAAAAATGTTTAATATTTTTTTTTATACGAATTGAGCGTCGAATCAGAATCATCGATAAAAACGAGATTTTTTTTATTTTTGACAAAGTGGCCCCCTTAACCAAAAATGTGCATTTCTGTAAGGAATAATCCTTACTTTTGTAAATATTACGGAGATAACTTTCAATTTTATGTTGAATTTAACCCAAACATTATACATATACAGGGTGTAGATGAGCAAAACGGAACATAGGATTTTCAATGTTAATCTTTATATTGAAATATTATCTTCCCTGATCATTTTACAGGAAACATGTAAATACATTTATCCAAAATCGGGTGTAATAATCCATAATTATAGTAGTCATTTGAGCCATGTAATGTTGCTCATTACCCCCTAGAGTTTCTCTCACGGAATGCATAGATCCTTCATAGGATTTTTGAAATATTTCAGATTGACACCACGTACGTCAAATTTTTTTGTCAAAATTTTATAAACAATTTTTCAATATTTAATGCAATTACATACGATTTTGGATAAAATTTTATAAGATACTCATGTGGAATTCCTCATTAGTCCCTTAAGAAAATTAACGTTTTCTTGCGGGAATAATTACGTACATTCCACATTTCTATAATAAATATAAATAACTATTTTTGTGGAGTAAACATTTCTGCATGCAGTCATGCTATTATTTATTTTTCCGCATTTGTAAAAACCCGAAAGAATAATAAAATAAAAAGATAATTTTCTCGAAAATAATGGTTGCCATGGAATTAAAAAAAATATGATGCGCTGTTGATCTGTTGGCGTCTGTCAAATTGATGGAATACTTCATTACTGTTTACAAGTTTTTTCATTAAAAATGTATTGTATTCAAGAAAAGGTGCAAATTGTGAAGTGGTGGCAGTTTTCGTGAAGTGCGGGATATGTTTGCCATTAAATGTTCTGCATGGATTCATGCTATTACTTCTATTTTCATTCATAAAAACCAAACAGATCAACTGCACACCATTTTTTTAAATTTCATGGCAACCATTATTTTCTTGAAAATTGTCATTTTTATTTTATTATTTTTTCGGGTTTTTATGAATACAAAAAAAAAACATTTACACGTTTCCTCTAAAATAATCAGGGAAGATAATATTCCAATATAAAGAAATTAACATTGAAAATCCTATGTTCCGTTTTGTTACACTACACCCTGTATGAGTTTTTATACGGACAATGCCTTTTTTTATGAAAGTTACGAAAAAGCTTTAAATCTTATATTTAATGAATACATTATCTTTATTGACAGTCTCTATACATGATTACATTTTTTATTTCATTTTCATACAAACTGTCACATGGGCTATCGACCTAAGATCTTTCGGACCATATTTAATATATATATATATATATATATATATATATATATATATATATATATGTATATATATATATATACAACATCTTTATTTACAGAAATAAAACTACAAGTGAGTAAAAGAATGATAGACAGTATAACAATTTTATTTTTCGTGTTCATTGGTTATCGACCCGCGGACTTTCAGCCCCATATTTAATTTTCCTGCATATTTTTTTTATTTCATACCATCCCATTAGAATTAAGATATAAAAATATTCATTTTCAAAATTATATAATTACTTGTTAATTCATTTATAATAAATATGCTATTTCATATTAATTACATTCTTATAGAATATATCAGATTTGATTTTTTTTTTAATGCAGTGATCATAGAGGAAATGATTGTTCGCGCTTCATTGGCCGCAGTTTATCAAAAGAGACAATTTTGCAAAACGCCGAACGAATTTGATACCGTGGAAGTAATCGGGGATCATTTTCCAGACTTTCCATTTTAGAAATATTATCTCGGAACTTTCACGGACGCAAGTTTTATTATGCCGGTGCAAACAATGAGCGAGATGTGAATATTTTCAAGTGCATTAAAGTCGTGAATACTTGATGATGTGCCATTGTCATTCAAGTCATTGTCTCATTAAAAGCTTTACGTTTATGAGCAATTTTCCTTTTGTCCCGGTGAACGATTAGTAAATCTTATGGACAATTTGGTTCAATCTTAATTTAATTTTTTAAGAAGAATAGTTATGGTGCATTTTTCAATACAGTTTAATTCTGGATTACCACGTAGTAATGGTCGAACCATTTCGGCCCTGGTGGTGGCAATTGCCACCGCAACATTAACATGTCTCTACTTACTATGACAATCCATATTTTTGCTGTTTATCACTAGATGTCACTTCAACAAAGCCAATTTGGTATTTATAGTCTTAAGAAGTTCCCCATCAATAATAATTAACAAAAAAATATTTTTTTTAAATTTAAAAATCCAGGGCTGAAAGGGTTAATACTTTGCGAGTTAACCAGGGCGAATAAGAAATTTAATACAAGAAGAGTGGAAGATACTGAAGAGAACTCCACCAAAAGTATTTTTTTAATGTAATGTAGTTCGGAATTTTGTACAGTTTATCATACTCAATCATTTATTAGCATTATTTTTAAAAGAACAAAACATCTATTTTTGTTTTATTTAAAAGGAAGGATGTTTGACCGAATAGCGGGTCAAGCAGAGTGAATGATTAAGGGAATTGGCGTAAGAGTTTTAGCTGTTCGGCCACTAATGTTGATTTTAATATTGCTGAAAATTCATTTTTATAATGAATGGGACAAACACTAAACAACCATGGACACGAGCGATAACTTTTCGTTAAGAAAAGCTACCGCCCGAGCGTGGGACTCGAACCCACGACGCCTCGCACCGAAAGCGGGTGCTAAACCGCTCCGCCACAGAGCGCCCACATCTAATTTTAACATTATGTTTTACTCTTTTATGGCACAAAGATATAAAGTTCAACAAATGAATGCAATTGGAGACCATCACTTGTTGCAATTACAAAAAAAAATCAGTACTAGTAATGGGCCGAATCGGATGAAAATAATCGGCGACTCCGATTATTGAAATAATCGGTGACTCCGATTATTAAAATAATCGTCGAGTGGTGATTATTTTTAATCCGATTCGGAATCGTATTCCGATTCGGATTCGTATTCCGATTCGGAATCGTATTCCGATTCAGATTCGTATTCCGATTCGGATTCGTATGCCGATTCGAATTCGTATTCCGATTCGTATTAGTATTTCGATTCGGATTCGTATTCCGATTCGGAAAGCGTTTCTGTTATTTCTGAAGATTTAAGTAATTACAATTCGAACAAATATATCTCTACTGTTAGAAATAGAATAGGAAATTTGGTTTTTACTTTCTCCGTTATTAAGTACGAGATTTAAATATCGAATATGACCGGTAGGGGCACAATTTTCAAGGGAGGGCCTTTTTTGTTTTTTTCGACTCTCCGATAATTTTTTCCGATTTCGATTATTTTTTCCGATTTCGATTATTTTTTTCCAATTCCGATTATTTTTTTATTTTTCCGATTTTCAAAAGATACTCCGATTACGATTATCATCCGATTATTACCGTCATCCGAACCCAAATATTTCGATTATTAAAATCATCCGATTATCCCATCACTAATCAGTACTGAATATTAATCTGTGTTTAAGAACGAAACTGAAGCTAGAAAAATTAAACAAAACCCAATTAAGTAAATTGTATGATTCATCAAGAATGTAATAGCAAAAGTACCGTATGAGCCACAAAATTTTTATTAAGAGTTGGCTGTGAGATAAATGAGGTATGTCGCAGTGGCGGCTCGTGAAAAATTTTGATGGTAGAGCCACTTAGCATATAATATACTTTTTGAAAAAAAAAACTACGATTATTGTTGCAAAATTATTATTAAGAGAAAAGTAGCCTTCATATATAAATATTCAAGCAGTTCGTAATTCTACAAAATTAAGTCTTACAAAGGCTAACAAACAAATAACTAGAAAAAAAATGTTTAGTTTATCTGCATCTATTCGATGGAAGAATTTGACTTTGGTCACCCGTCATCTTCTATAAACCAAAAAAAAGAATTGAATAATGAATTCGATTCTTTGGTTCTCTATATATCTTTCGGATGAATGAAAACCTTTGCTGAAAGAGCCTTAGAAATCCGATCGTAAGTTCGAAAGTAAAAAAAAAAAAATTAACAATTTAATTTTTTTAACCTACGTCTATTATGTAAGAACAATACTTTAGGTTTAAGAGTTTTCCTCAATAATAATAACATATTTCTTGATCTTATCTGTCCAATGAGCACAACACTTTGCTGAAAGAATTTTCGAAATCTCTCCTCGCGTTCAAAAATTGAACTGTAAATTACATGTTTTAGGTCTTATCTGCGTCTATTCGATGAAAGAATTTGCCAAACTAGGTCATTCGTTCAAGAGTAATCCTTAAACAACGAAAAAGCAATTAAAGACTAATTAATCTTTTGGTCCTATTGTACTTTATTAACTCGAAAAAATATAAAAACAATTGCTATCTACTTGAAACTTTACAAAATCACTCAATATTATTTCAAGAGTGATTTGGTATAAAATTAAAATCCATTCCGTCGATTGCTTTGGCGATTTTTCATGTAAATTTATGAAAAATTATAATCATTTTTTTTTTGACGCGAAAAAAATATAAAAATAATTGCCATCCACTTAAAACTTCGCAAAATTACTCAATATTAATTCAAGAGTGATTTGGTAGAAAATTCCAATACGCTTCGTCGATTGCTTTGGAGAGTTTTCAATTTATGAAAAATTATAATTTTCTTTTTTGACGCGAAAAAAATTTAAAAACAATTGCCACCCACTTAAAATTTTCCAAAACAACTGACGACACCTGTGATTCTACATTTCCGTAAAAATTTGAAATGCATTATTTTTAAATTTTAAAATATTGCAATGTGAACGGAGATGAAATTTAAAAAAAAATTGCAATAAATTCGACGACGAGAAAAAAATATAAAAACAATTGCCATCGACTTGAAATTATCCAAAACAACTGACAACACATGTGATTCTACATTTCCGTAAAAAATAGAAATGCATTGTTTCTAAATTTTGGAATATTTCAATGTGAACGGAGATGAAATTAAAAAAAAAAATGCAATAAATTCGACGATGCGAAAAAAATATAAAAACAATTGCCATCGACTTGAAATTTTCCAAAACAACTGACAACACATGTGATTCTACATTTCCGTATAAATTAAAAATGCATTGTTTTTAAATTTTAGAATATTTCATTGTGAACGGAGATGAAATTTAGAAAAAAATTGCAATAAATTCGTCGGCGCGAAAAAAATATGAAAACAATTGCCATCAACTTGAAATTTTCCAAAACAACTGACAACACATGTGATTCTACATTTCCGTAAAAATTTGAAATGCATTGTTTCTAAATTTTAGAATATTTCAATGTGAACGGAGATGAAATTTAGAAAAAAATTGCAGCAAATTCGTCGACGCGAAAAAAATATAAAAACAATTGCCATCGACTTGAAATTTTCCAAAACAACTGACAACACATGTGATTCTACATTTCCGTAAAAATTTGAAATGCATTGTTTCTAAATTTTAGAATATTTCAATGTGAACGGAGATGAAATTTAGAAAAAAATTACAGCAAATTCGTCGACGCGAAAAAAATATAAAAACAATTGCCATCGACTTGAAATTTTCCAAAACAACTGACAACACATGTGATTCTACATTTCCGTATAAATTAAAAATGCATTGTTTTTAAATTTTAGAATATTTCATTGTGAACGGAGATGAAATTTAGAAAAAAATTGCAATAAATTCGTCGGCGCGAAAAAAATATGAAAACAATTGCCATCGACTTGAAACTTCACAAAATGATTCAATATTAATTTAAGAGTGATTTGGTAGAAAATTCAAATACATTCCGTCGATTGCTTTTGGGATTTTCGTGTAAATTTATGAAAAATTATAATCATTTTTTGCTGACGCGAAAGAAACATAAAAATAATTGTAAAATACTCGAAACTTTCTAAATTTACTTAAAATGCAATAATCTTAATAATTTTCCAAAAACTCAAAAAACTCCCATCATAGGTTTTCAAGGTAACCGACTGACAACAGCGCTTCAGATTTGTTTAACTTGCACTTCTTCCGAGTGAAATAAAATTATAAAAACAACTGCAACACACACTTGAAATTTTTGAAACTTTTTCAAAATGCACTAATCTTAACAATCCTCAAAAAAACTCAAGATTTTAAGTTTAATTTCTTCCGAGTGGAAAAAAAAAATAAAAACAACTGCAACAGGCTTGAAACTTTTCAAATTTACTCAAACTACATTAATCTTAATAATCCTCTAAAAATCCCATAATACCCCATCACAAGTTTTGAAGATAACCGACCGAGAACTGCCCTTAAGATTTTTTAAGTTTCACTTCTTCGGAGCGAAAAAAAAAATACAAAAACAACTGTAACACACTTGAAATTTACTCAAAATACATTAATCTTAATAAATCTCAAAAAAACTGAAAATACCCCATCACTGGTTTTCAAGATAACAACACAAAACACAATTCTGGAAGAATTTTTGAAATCTGCCAATTTGTTCGAGAGATATATTCTTAAATAAATGCATTGCCATTTTTTCTCGTCTCATGAAACTTTCGCAGGCATCGTTTTAATATTTAAAATGGCAAATCAGTGTTTTTCGAATTAATAAAAAAAATCTTGTTTCGTTTGAAACTGTAAGTAGTGCCATGGCTCCTTGGTTCTACATAACGAGCCGCCCCTGGTATGTCGCATATTATTACATCATGAGACTGGATTAGTTCAATTGAATTAGATTTAAAAAACGAATTAATCTTAGACATGACTGCTATGTTTCTCTCTCTCGGGCATGGCCAACTCAGAAACAAAATTCAGTGGCTCACACCTTACCATTCAAGCTGGACTAGAAAATTATTTCTTTACTCCTTTGAGAACGACAAGCAATCAGTGACGGTTCGCGGGTTTTTTTCTGGTACGGCCGAGGAACAAGAGGTGGCAATACGGCTGGCTGAGTGACCGCACCTATCTGTATTACCACCTCTTGTCCCTCGGTTGTACCAGAAAAAAACCCGCGAACCGTCACTGCAAGCAATAGTTGAAACACGTATCAGGCAAAAATAATGAAACAAAACCTAGTCAACTGAAATTGTATGATTCATCAAGAACGTTATAGTAAAAGTTCCCTTAAAGCTAAACCTGAAAAAATATTTCATATAGAACATTCCGTATTTAATATAAGCTCAATACTAAAATTACACACTAAAACATATGTGTGGTGTACAATATCACATCCTTGAAAAAGAAGCCAGGCAAGGTACGCCGTAACCGATACCTTGACTCGTTTTAATATCAACAGAAACATGCCGATCGTGGAATTTGGGTGGCTCATCTTTTTTTTTTAATTGTTCGTGTCCAAATGGTGTTTTAAATGCAGGATATTCAGAAAATTACTTTCACGGAATTAGACGCTCGGTACAAGAAGAGTCGCTAAACTTATTGCTTTGTTGGTTTAATAGCTTCCTCTGGGTTCTTGGTACTAGCTGGGTTCTTCGGCGAAGGTCTTTTACACCGGTGAGTCATGCTCTTTTGGCCGGAACATGCACACGTTCGTTCTTTGTTTCACACCAAAAAGCACTTTTCACGTGAATAATTCATGCGATTCGAACAAAGATTCATTAAGGCGTTGCTAGAATTACCAACAATGGTTAAACAGACATCTTCATTGCTTGATTTTAAAAATTGTAATTGCAATTTAAGAATGAGTAAAGAGTGGTATTAAGACTTCATTTTTTAGCGTAAGTTTTGACAATTAAAAACAACAAATAGATACAAAATTATCATTGTTAGTGGTTGAATGGTCAAACCTATGCCAAAAAAAAACCACAAAATTTAGAGACTAAATATTTTAAAGTACCAACAAATTTGGTTTATTAAGCAATTCTAAGTATGAAGGGGGTGGTTGCGACTGTTACTACGTGGTAATCCATAATTAAAAAATGACTCTGTTTTAACCACAAACAATTATTGTAAAAAAGTCTTATTTCCTCAAACAAACATAGCAACATACAATAAAATATATAAAGTACTTCGATGAGAAAGGCGAAGTTCAGCTTCGTGTTCAAAACGGCACTGTTGGTCTACCACTCGAATATGTGCAATAGGGGGGTCGTCGACAAAACTTTTTATAATTTTAACCCTTACCTGTCGACCTTGATTTTCAAAATTATCGCCAGCAGATCGCCGGCATTTTAACTAAGAAATTGCAGAATAACGAAACATGTATAATTTAGATCGATTTTATTCAGTTCGAACGAAATTATGAAAAATAATAAATAGCACATGAAAAATATGTTCGTGTAAAATATGAGATCGGCATTTTAACATCATACCAAACACTTTGTAATTTACCCGCTAGATATTGCTGAAACGGCCATTTTTGTTTTTTGTCAAAGTCAGCCATCTTGAAACTGTAATCCCCGCCATCCTTCCTACTTTTATTTTAGAAACGTCATATTTAAATTTCCCGCCATTTTCACCTATGTAATCACGGCCGTACAAATATCCATTTTTAGCATAAAATAGACATATTGGCTACTCGACACAATTAAGCGCTTCGATCGAAGAAAAAAATAAACCTAATTTTAATTGATTCAAAAATTTAAGGGAATAATTTAAAGAAAATTCTAGAATATTGTTATTGTCGTGAATATGCGATATTCGATCTTACGGGAATATTTTCATCCTCGCGAATATTAGCTAAGGGTTAAGGGGGTAAGTGGTCAGAGTTGGACCAGAATGGTCTAATAGAAAATGATAATCGCCACAATCTTGGGCCTGAAATTTTACCGAGTACGTAAATTTGTTTGTACACGCCTCCAGGTTTGATACAAAATGTTTCATGCAGGTGGCGTTCATTACAACGGCGAAAATGAAGCAAATCCGTGTTTGTAGAGGTGCAGCTCTTACGTTTTTGCAACTTTATTTGATAACTAATGACCATTTTATTACGTACATATTGTTTTCAAAGGTATAAACTATTTTTCTGTAGCATTACATTTTTAGTTCTTTGCAGAGAAAAGCTCCAGATATCCATCCAATATTGGTAATTTTCAGGATAAATTATACAGTTTGTCTGATGATTAAAAAAAAATCAAATTCTATAGACGAATAGTTTAACCCTTTCTCTCCAAGTGTGCAAAATATCATTTCTTAATATTTGATATTAACTTCAGAATTATGTATATGCTGACCATCAAAAATGCATGTATTTTCGAAGCGGCACTTACCTTCTTAAATATGAACCCGTGACATATTTACCAAAAACGAGTTTACGAGACTGAAACCTCTCTAGGCGCAGGAACTGGAGCCAGTTTCCTCATTGTAGTTACGCCACTGAAGTTATAATTATTACATCCATTCAAGTCCATACATGCGATATAATAAAATAAAATCGTGATGTTTCAATTTCGTTTTCATTAGAATCGTAATCTAGATATTCAAATAACAATGTATGGATTACTATGTATGAGCGTTTTATAATGAACAAAGCAAAGAAAGCGGCGGCGTTACCTGTTCAAAAGTCAGCAAACCATGAAAAACGGATCATAAGAATTATAGAACGGATTACCGTATTAATTAGAATATTCATTTATACGCGGCATTATCCGGTATCGGCGCTTTTTGTTTCAACAGGAAAACGCTTGTTGTTTATTTTAATAGCTCACTCATCAATCTTAATTTTTTGTACACGTAAAAATTACTCCTATTTAAAGAAAACGGTTCTAAAGGCTTACTTATTAACCGAAAGTGATCTTCCACATGTGTATGATAAAGTGTATAACCATTTGGTCATTTTGAGTTTTAGTTTCCATGTGCGTAGGATCATCTTTTTGGTTGCAAATAGCCCCTGCATGGCCATCTTTGCATTAAGTGGTATTTTTGGTTTTTGACCAAAGGATACTGTTTTAACAGGGTTTACTGAAAGGTCCTCTTCCTTACAACACCTTCATTTACTCTCCATTAGGTTGGATACAGTTGCCCCAAACCTCCCGGTCATGAGGATGGTGAGGTAATCGGCGTAGCCTAAGGCGAACTCGCCTTTGTTTTCCAGTGTCTATAGTAGACCATCCACGACAAGACACCATGATAGGGAGAGAGAACCCCTTTACCGCCTCCTACAGTTTTACCACATAAGGCATCGCTGTATGTTAGATTCCTTAACATAAAGTTTTTGCACTTCCGTAATAGTTGGTATTTAACTGGAGGTATTTCTGCCTTTGTTTAATAACTGGTATCTAACTAGGGGCATTTTTGCACTTCCTTAATACTTGGTATCCAATAGCAGGCATTTCTGCATTTCTCTAATAGCTGGTATCGTACTAGGGGTATTTTTGCATTTTCCCAGAAGCTGGTACTCAACTAGAGGTAATTGTGCACTTCCTTACCAGATAATGAATTGCCAGTTCACAGGTTTTTCTTGAAAAGTTTGAATGTGTTAATTTCCCTTTCTAAGTTACCCGAGATGATAATCTATTTCGCTATAATCCAGTATCCGTTCTACGCTGTTTCATTTGGTACTTCTAGATGCTCTGGTATGGCTTGGAAGGAGAAGGGCAGGCAGGATCAAGGGGGAAACAATTTTGCTCCTCTGACAGGAGGTCGAAATAAGGAGCAACATGAGGTACCTCAGCGTCATGATCGAGGCAAATCGTTGTGCAGTTCGCTGGTGAAGGAGGCGGCAGCTGGGGTCGGTCGGGCAGTCAGGGAAGCCCCCCCGCCGAACGTGGGGGGACTTAAGGAGAAAACCAGGAGGATTATGATGGACGTACAGCTTCTAAGCTGCTGTATGCAGCGACCGCCTGGGCGAGCTATGTAAAGTCTAAGAATCCTGATGTACGTGCCAGCTTCCAAGCTGCTGTATGCAGCGGCAGCTCTGACGAGCTATACAGGGTGTCTCGTTTCGAGTATGCCTACCGAAAACAGGAAGTAGATACAGAGTTTTTCTATTGCTTTTCACTATTCATCAAATGAATTTCCCTATTTATCAAATAAATTTCACGCTTGTCAATTTTATATCAAAAGCTTTCCCTATTTATCAAATGAATTTCACGATATGTCAAATGCTTTTCCCTCTGTTGTATATTTTCGAAATAGTGCTGAGAAACGGCAACAAATCAGTTTATTATTAATTATTATACATAAAAATAAGGTAATACATATTTTATCAACAAACAAGTTTATACTTTTAGGATAAAATTTTATTTTTCTCTAAACAATCACTCAAATATGTTTGATGCTGTGATGTTATTTGAAGCTTCGTGAACTGCGGCGTACAATTGATCTTCATTTTGAGACCCAGCTCGTCTAATTGAGTTTTTCTAAACAGAAAACATTCCTTCGATAGGATTTAGAAATGGGCTGCATGCGGGTAAAAAAAAACTACACGTTGACTTGTACACTGCTTAAGCCAGTATTCATTTGCCTTATTATCAGGCCTCTTACTTCATTAGTGATTTTCGACTTCCTGCGTCGTAAATTATTTTCTTCCATTATGACTGACAGGGAAATATATTTGACATATAAGGAAATTGTTTTGATGTAAAGCGAAAAATGTGAAAGTCATGTGCTAAATAGGGAAATCCATTTGACAAATAGTGAAAAGCAATAGAAAAACTCTGTAATGTTATTCTGAACAGAAAAGTTCAAATAAACATATGTCCGTTTTTTTACCGTTATAGAGATAAATAATTTTAAAGATTTTTCAATCGAAATTTTTAGTATAAATTTATAAGATTGCCATGACTTTGTGGTGTTGAAATGTTCTGCTAAATACCGCTTTAGAAGGTGCCTGCCGATTTGGAAATTGTCTTTGATATTCACGACTGGCAGCTCTACAATTTCCGTCACATAAACATACTCTACATCAGCATATTCAGAATTACTTAAACGAGACATAATTAACAAACTGACGAAGTAAATAAGTTTGCATAAACAACTGTCAGATAAACATTAACCTGCTCGAATATTTTTGTTTAAATTCATGGCAATCTAATAAATTTATACAGAAAATTTGTAAGATTTTTTTACGATCGAAATTTTTTAAAGATTATTTATCTCGATAACGGTAAAAAATCGGACATATCTTTATTTGAACTTTTCTATTCAGAATAACATTATCTACCTCCTGTTTTTGTTTGGCATACTCGAAACGAGACACCCTGTATAGCGTCTAAGAGGAACTCCGTAAGGCTGGGAAAGGCCCTGCATCCTGTGGCTTATAAAGGGTGTTCAAATTTGAGGTTGCTTTTTAAATGATCCGCCACTGGCATTGCTTCTATTTATTTGTCGCTTGACGGATGCTGAAGGTGGAAGCTTACTCGAAGCTTAGGAGGACGGTCTCACTGGATGTGCGGAGCACCAACTGAACCTCTTACCCAAAAGAATGTGGGGTGAATAGTCCCAGATTAACTACTGGGATTGTGCACCCTTAAGTGGGATACAGTCTTTCATATAAAAAGAAGTCCTCGGTTATGGTTGAACTCGGGAAGTAGTTCTTGCAAAGTTTCTTCCACTGTATCCGTATGCTTCTTCTATTTGGTCAGCAATACCCCTACCGGTATTCCTAATGTGATCTTTTGCACAGTGCTCAGTATATACAGGGTATGTATATGTCAATGTTTTGTTTAAAAGCTAAAAAAAACCATACAAATTTAAGGAAATCTTCATATTTTTTTTATGAAACGCAGCAGTCGGGAGATATCTTGGCTATAAATGGTGAATGTTGTTTTGTAGTTACTCCAACGTTTCGAGTTCATTGGTGTAGACACGACTCTTAGCGTAACCAACCCCAAAAAAATCCAAGGGCATTGACCAGCTGGCATCACTAAAACGTAAAATAATGCAACCTGAGAAGTTTTGTGTAAAGATGCGTAAAACCCATAAAAATTATTTGACGGCCAAAACGTGAAATAATGCGACCTGGGAGCATTTTACACAAAACACCCAACGACCCAACGTGTGGCAAGTTGCGTCTTCTGGTTGAGACCACATATGTTTCACATCAATATCTTAATTATCTTAATTTTAACGCTTAACTACCGCTTGGCTAAGTGATCCATTCCATTCCATTCATTTAGCTTTGTTAAGATCTTTTTACACCAAGTGATCTGGTAGAGGGCGGCTTGTCAATTCTTGGGCTGTTTGCCTCAATCGCAACTTTGATGGAATTTTGGATTCCTTATACCATAAGTTTCAGCTTCATCATTGTTCCTGCCACCGTCAGTATTATACTCGTCCCAGTTAGTTTTCCTTAGGTTTTTGTCTTGTAATAAGATTTTTTCGTCTCATTCAATATTCAATCAGATATATCTACGGTTCGATAGAGATGGCTGACTCATGTCATTTCGTTACCATTTTACTTGCCGCCCGACAGGCATTTCCTGGGTCGATACCTTTGCTACTCACCACATTGCTAAACGAGGGTGCATAACTGATATTCATTATTTCTAAGTTATCCTCTAAAACAAACTTCAGGAGTTTGTATTTCTGAAGAATGAGACCTGAGGATTAACGTTACACCGTGGCTCCCGCCTTGTAGCAGCCGATCGATTTCATTCACCCTTCTATTTAATTAGGAACCATACAATTTAGCTGAGTTTCATTCAACAAATTTTAAGTAAAATATATGTATTTTTTTCTTTGTTTATTTTAATTGTTTGTTATTACATTTGAGTTGGTTTTTACGCAACTACGTAGTACTTTTGATGTAATATGTTTATATCTGTTATATTTTCTACGTATACAAATTTTAAAATGCAATTTCTTGTCACTGTAAAACAAAATTTCTATCTAGCTACCTCGGCTGCAGAGATCCTAATTGATCGTAGGAAAGGTATACGAATCCGAGAATTATGTTCCTTCTGACACACCTATCCATTATACTACCCCTAGTTGTGCTGTCGCAAGGTCTCTACAACACGTACCCCATAATGGCATTAGGGCTGCTAAAAGCTATCTACCCGGGATGTTCAATATCTTTAGCAGTTCTTCCTTGTGGATTCAGGGTTTCTTAACAACGGCAATAACAATATTGTTCTTAATAACGCTAATACCCACTAGGGTTTGCAGATGCTGCCCTACAGTGATGCACGATTGCTTGGGTATTGTAACCCATCATTCGTTCGTCCCTTTTGGCTTCTGTTGCCTCCTGGATATCCTTCTGGTCCGATTTTCTTGGATCCTTTGGATATGAGAACATGATATTTTTAGTTAACTGTCATCCGTTTTTACTTTCTCCCAATAACTTGTATCTATTAAACGTGTTTGGTTCACTTGGCAAAGGGTTTGTTATTGACCACTCGCCAGGGATTTGATATGTGGTGCGAAATTTTGCGAATATCAACGATAGACACCAACATAGAAGTAATGAGAAGGATGGGGAAGAAAGATAACCCAAAAATAAGAAGGATGGAATAATTACGATATGTAATGCCAGGGTACAAATACAAAATACTCAGGCTTGTCATACAAGGTAAAATTAATGGAAAACGAAGTACAGAAAGAAGACGAATATCAATCAATACCGTATGTACGAGACGATCACCACTGATATGCTTATAGTGTGTGACGAAAAGAGAAAATAATCAACTTTTTGACGCAGAATTGTCATAGAAACCCAAGGACAATTAAATATCATTACCCATTTGTATGTATCTTTCTCACCATCTCATAAAAGAATCGTTCAATTACCAACTAATAATGATTCGATATCCTTTGTGGCATAATTAACTGGAAGGAAACAATACATCTTCAATCATACAGTTCCCGCTATCAATAAACTAACTGCTTTTGCGAGATTTCACACCTTCACTAATTAATTGATCTAGCGTAAAGATTATGCTAATACGCAATTATAAGTGAACACGTTATTGTTACGTCTTGTGAGGCCATCGATAGTATCGAGAAAGAGAGTGTGTGGTTTATTGGGCTATCTCAAGAAAGGATCCACCAATAAGGAAACTTCACAAATCTGAATTGTACAATTATAATGGGCTTGTTGTCTTGTATTTTCAAGCTGATGCCCGTAGTGATATAACTGTATACTTATTGTATTTATATTAATCGATAGTAGTGTGCTTCTTAAAATAATTCAAAATTTTAAGATAAGAATAAATATCATGTAGAAATTACAGGTATAAATAGTATAGAAAAATAAAGCAAAAAAAATAAAAATAGTCTTTAAAGCGATAATTTTTTCGGCGACAATATTTCTTCTTTAAAGGGTACTTACGGTTAAGATAGTCAAAATGCACCAAAATTTTTAATTTACCCGATAAGAGAGATTTTAGGGGTGCAAAAATAAGATCTCCATGGTCAGTAGGCTTTCTTTAATAAATCACCTGTTTTTTATACGTACAATGGTAAGTAAACGCGTAAATTATGAAATTCAAGAATGCGCTGTTCTTTATGTACCATATTCATTAAAGTGCGTATTATATCATGTTACATAACGTGACTCTCGAGTGTTATTATTATTGTTGTTCCGGCCGTTAACATATTTTTGCGTTTTAATTTAATTATTATAGTCGCACGGTTAATGTACCTCCTAATGTTCCATTTCCACTTGCAATTGCAGACTGCAATTTTTATTCGTTGACTTTCACGAAATTAAGTAAGATTATTTTCACAGAAGTACAATTTCCTTACAGATAGAAACGACTTTTACCAACTTTTACAATATTATCAAAAGAAATTATAGAAAACAAGATGCATACAATTAAACATTAGCAGTGTTTATTAGTCTTTAAATGAAGTAATATTTTTAACTTACGCTATTTATTTTGGTTGGTATTTACCAGTTTTGCACCTATTTTGTAAGGTTTTGTTGCCGAGTTGGCCATGCCCGAGAGAGAGAATATAGCAGTCATGTCTGAAATTAATTCAATTTTTTTTAAATCTAATTTAATTGAGCTAATCTAGTAATAATATGCGACATACCTCATTTATCTCACAGGCAACTCTGAAACATAATTTTGTGGCTCACACGATATAATAAACTGCTACAAAATTATATAAGTATAGGCCTCTAAATATCTGGTGTCACATTACGCAGTGATCATCTTAAATCTTAAGAGAGCGCCGATATCTCATAATTATTCAGCGAGTGTCGCTTGAACAGAATGTATATTTTGACACAGAATCGTCGCAGAGATTTTTTATCGCGTTCTTTCCGAATACTTTCTCACTCTGCGCAAACTTTACACCGAAGTGACACCAGATATTTGGAGGCCTGTACCAGTAATAATAATAATAACAATATTTATTAACGGAATCTCCTTTTACATAAATATAATATATAAATACATACAATCAAAAGATATAAAAATAAAGTATACAAGTTTCAATATAACAATACGTATAAAAAGTGTAACATTACTGAAGGTAGAGCCAAAAAATGTACGTTGGCATTAGAGATTAATTCAGTAATAAGAACTTTAAGCTCTTGGTTACAAATATTTTAATAAATGGTACGTACATTTTTTTGGCTCTACCTTCAGTAATGTTACTCTTTTTATACGTATTGTTATATTAAAAGCTGAAGCAAGTCCTTGATCACAACATCCAAGATGTTATATAAATTGACTTTAATATTATGTATGTGGAAATTTTAAGCTGTTTAATGTATTGTAGTTTTTTAAATTTTAATAAACCATTATAATTTTTGAAAAAGATTTTACTTATCTCCCAAAAACTAACTAACATTTTGTTTCAAACATAAATAATTATAAAGTACTACAACTTTCATCCATAATTACATATTGTATAATTGCAGCCATTGTTTTCATGTAAAAATAACAGAAATGGAAGCAAATATATTCCTGTACTGTATAATTAGATGTGTTTACATTTACGGTTTTTTTCCGCGTTTTTTACGGCATGTGTCGACTTGTTCGCGAAAAGAAACTGAGGATAATGCTAATTGTGCTATTTGTTTCAATGAGAATTACATTTATTAACGCACTTTCTATTTCGTGTAATTTATAATAATAACGTAACATAATAAGTTCTACTTATCGTAATTGTGCAGTTCCGTATTCGCTTAAAAGTTATTATTTTAATTTATTCAGGATACGCAGAAATTGATACACTTTGGATTTTGATGATCAACTTTTTTTTAAATATTCCATTAAACGATCTTTGCAAAAATCTTAAGAACAGAAAAAAATAGGTATAAACTAGGGCAAAGTGTACTCGCTTGAGTATAAATTTTTTTTTTTGGAAAAGCACACCCACTTCCGGTAAGCTTTTCAGTTCTTAAGATTGTCAAATAAAGCTTGTTTAAAGTTTCATTTCAATTATGTATGTGTTAACCTTAGCCGTTTTTGTTTTTCTCCAATAATTTTTTAAATATGAAAAATATGACAAAAACGTCTAAACAAATCTTGAAGATAACAAAGAAATGAGCATCCTTTGAAAATATTTTTCAAAAAACAAACGTTTTATAAAAAAATAAATATAAATTATCAATTTTTTTTTCATTTTTGGTTTATAATCAAGAAACGATAACAGTTAATCAAATTTATATTAATAATATTGGCAGGTAATGCTAAAATTAATAACTTAGAAAGGATAAGTTCTTTTGGAAATCTCATTACTTTTTGAGTAAATCGTCGGTAAAGATTAATTAATTATTTGAAGTATCATTTTTTATTTCCATCTTTCATAATTTTGACGTTTCAAACGTCAGAATCATCCAATACTACAACACGTTCGATGTACATTTAAATTGAAAAAAATATCATGAAAGTATAAATTAAAATTTCAGGACTTTTCACGACTTTTTTTAAGGTCTTTTTTGCAAGACCTTATTTTCAGGATTTTTTATTTATTTTTTCAGGTCTTTTTTAAGAACCTTTCTCTAGAACTTTTGCAGGACTTTTCTTCAAGACCATATTTTTAGGAATCATCTTTAACGATGTTTTTTTCAGGACTTTTTTTACAAGACTTTGTTGTAAAAACTTTTTGTTTTTGAGACTTCTTTTCAGGATTATTTTTCAGGAACTTTTTTCACGACTTTTTAATGCCTTTTTCAGATCTGTTCTTGTCTTTTTGCAAGACTCTTTTTGGGTTTTTTTGCAGGACGATTTTTCAAAACTTTTGTTAAGAGTTTTTTTTTTAGAACTTTTCTCAAGACAAAAAAGTTTTTGTTTGGGGCCTTTTTTTGGGACTTTTTTTAGGATTTTTAATCTGAATTATTTTTCTGAAAGTTTTTTAATGCCTTTCTTCTGGTCATTTCTTAGGCTTTTTGAAAGACTCTTTCTGTTTTACAGGACAATGTTTTTAAAACTTTTGTTACGACTTTTTTCAGAAATTTTTCAAGACTTTTGTTTTAGAACCTATCTTTTTCTAATTTTTTTTCAGGGCCTTTTTTTTAGATTATTTAAAAACTATTATGTTCAGGACCTTTTTTTGGGACTTTTTAATGCCATTTATCAGATCTCTTCTAAGGCTTTTGACAAGACTATTTTCTCGAATTTTCTGGGTTTTTTTTTAGGACCTTCTTAAGGACTCTTTATTTTAAAACTTTATTTTTCAGGACTCTTTTTCAGGACATTTTTCGGAACTATGTCATAGGCTTTATTCAGGACTTTATTATGAGTTATTTGTATGCTTTTTCAGTACTTTTCTTCTGGCCGTTTTATCACAACTTTTTCTAGGACTTTATTTTCAGGAATTTTTTATCACGATTATTTTTTCAAGACTTTTTCAGGATTTTTTATCAGGATTATTTTATCAAGACTTTTTTCATGCCTTCTGTTAGGACTATTTTCGGGTCTTTTTTATGACCTTTGTAACGACTCTTTGCAGGATTTTTTTAGGACTATTTTACAGGTTTTTTTCAGGACTTTTAAAGGCCTTTTTTCGAACTTTTTTTAAGCATATTTTCAGTACTTTTCTTCAGTCTTTTTAGGACCTTTTTTTAGATTTTTTTAAGAACCTGTTTCTCAAGACATTTCTCTGTCGGAGCACTTTTTTCTGGACTCTTTTTCTACACTTTTTATTCAAGACTTTTTTCGGGTATTCTCTTTGAAACTTTATAACCAGAACTCTTTCAGGGCTTTTTCAGAAATCTTTTTTAGGACTTTTTTCAGGAATTATCAAGATTTGTTTTTAGGACTTTTTTCAAGAATGTATTAGGATTTTTTTAGTTTTCTAATCAACTAATTTAAGTATATTTTAATTGGAAGTATAATTTATTTTTATCTTTCATAACTTTGACGTTTTAAACGTCAGTATCATCCGATCTAAAATGAAAATAAACCATGGTAGTATAAATATAAATAACTGTTACGCAATCAAATCGGAGAAAGTAACATGATGGCCACATCACCATTTTTTAGGTTTTCATTGAATTTGTTTATTTATTTATTTAAAAGAATTGCTGAACTCATTAGTTGGATCCAGAAACTGTACCAAAAACCTTTTCTACTTTTTTCAAAACATTATTTCTAGCAGTTCTGATTTTAGTTCTTTGTTGCACGCAAAGAGTGCAACAAAAGAAAACTCCAATAACAAATTGAGTTCCGAGTTGTACGCAAAGAATTCTAGAGACAATTTCAAAGACAAATTGCTATTGCATGACTAAGAATCAATATTTTCGAAATTAAATTTTGGAATTTAATATTGGTTTGATCAAAGTATTTTATTATAATCATACATAAGGAACTGAAGAGAAATCAATCAGAAACATCGAGGACTACCAAAAATATATTTAATAAAAAATCGAATAGTCTATTTTGAATTATCAACTTAATTAAAAATAATGCTATAAATTGTGATTTCATCGAATCTATACTGAAGGAAAAAATATAAAACACTTGAAATTCGTGAAATATCGATCATTTTCAAACCGCCATGACTCGGCGCATTTTCAATCGATTTTGATGAATCTATGAGGGCGAAAAACTTTGAAGTGTCTTCTTTAAAGCCATGCATGCGGACTTAAGCATAACCTCTTCCGCCCCCCTCTAGCACCCCTGTGAAAAAAATGTTTTTTTTCAGGAAACCATGTCCAACTTTGACGATGTCTACGGAAAATTGAAAATGGTCGAAATTTCATTTTTTTCTACCAGTGTATTTATATAAAAGAATTACTGAACTCATTAATTAGATCCGCAAAATAATAAATTCGGAAATCTTAACAAAAATATCATCATAATTCGATTTTTATCGTTCTGATTGGTGTTTATCCAGATCCTTGTTATAAAATACTTTGATCAAACCAATATTAAAGAATGAGAAACAAACCAAAAATATATTAAACGCCAGCGAAGCAACACTCATTGTACTGTACAGAAAATACCTCATAAAATTCCCAATATTAAATTCCAAAATTTTGAATTTTCAGCATCAAAATGATTTAATGTCTCACATCCAATCAATTGTTCACCCATTTGTAAATATTTGTATATAGTGAATAAAGATTACTTGCTCACTTACTTAAAAAGCGTTTTTCTCTGGAAACTGAACAGAACTCTTTCTCAGAAGTATTAGGAATTATAGTTGAAATCCAAACACATCTTGAAACTAAACTACTCAGAAATGTATAGCAATATTTGAATATTATGGTCTCTTCAGAGTGAAGCTAAATAATAATAAGTTTTTGGAAAACCATAAATTATAATATCCTTATAAATTTTTGAGTAGTTTACTTCAGAACTATTGCAAAGTTGGGGTGTGGTGTAGTTACCAAATCATTTTTCAAAAAGATCCTGACAACTCCATTGCACATAACTCTTTTTAAATGGTAATAGACACATCAGGGCAGAAAGACCGATGGTCGATAGCGCAGACAGTGACTTACTAACCAAATACAAATAACTGAAAAACTAAAATATGTAAAAGTTACTGAAATATCGAAAAATCGAGAAGTCTGTGGAACAGTCAATATTTGTAGAGTTTTGAATTTTTCACGTCAAGCTGTTGAATTGCTCTCAAACATCTACGTTGCAATTTACATAATCATAATCGATACATTTAACAGAGAAATAATTATATCAAAGTAATTAACAATCAAGCGCAAAAAAAACTTTACTGTTTCAAATTTGGCACAGGAAATTAAGCCTCACTTTTTCCAATCCCATTGCATTGGGATGTGTAATTTCCATAATTGCTTTTTAATCGCTTTTTGTAAGAACGTGTAATTATAGAGTCTTGGTGCGGCTACCCAGAATACATTTCGGTACTTTAAACATCCCGTAAAAGCAGACATAATATTTTGACAATGTGGCGTTAGCGTCCACTGGAATTAACGTCCCCGATAAAGCCCTCGAGTAAACAATGGCAGATGTACTCCAACAAACACAATTTATGATACGAGAGAAAGGGAATTGTACGGATAATAAACAAGGCTGCAGACGGTACAAAATGACAAATGGAAATGGTAGTAATAATAAATAAAAATTTACTCGACATAAACTGTAATACAGGGTGTTTCAAAATTCATGCACAAAAAAATTTCTGCGTACTCCTCGTAGATAGAAAGAAAAAAAAATCCTTATGACAAATCTCGATTTTCTACAAAATAAAATGGATTTAATCCCTTCGCAAGAATATTAAAGAGACGCCACCGTTCCCTATCAATGAACACTTTCGTATAAATGGCAGCTGTTTTAGTTGATATACACTGATTTCGGTGTGTTAATTTTCTTGACTTTGATTTCGAGGTTTTGGGAATGGGTTTTAAAGTTTAATTTGGGAGCTAAAGGTATACCTAGGTATCTGCATGTGCATATGGTGTGTTTGCTTACTACTACGTCAAAATGAGAGTTATGGGAATAATGAAAGGGAACAACAAGTGTGTATTTATTCTCATTTATTAGAATTCTCTATTTGGCAAACCATAATTAAATGGTACCTTCAAAAATGTCTGAGCATGTGCAAGAGCAGTATTATCTGCTTATAATAGTGAGTAAACAGCTGATTAGGGTATAGATAGTGGAATAATATGTTGTAAAGCAGGAGATAATGGAGAGCTTAAGGGTAGTCTTTGCTGAGCAATAAAGAATCGCGAGAAGGAGTTTCTTATTTTAACCTTTAAATTTCTGCTTGTAAACAAATTTTTAATTAACCCTTGCCTAACGTGTGTCGCCAGATTCGTGACAACACAAAATATTCCCTAAAGACAGAATGCCGTCGTATCCGCAACAATAAAAATATGGCGAGCACACGACGTAAATGTAAAGTTCCCGACGCCTCCACCATAAGACCGATTCATAAATGAGCTTATTTCGGTTGTCTGTGAAGCGATGGTTGCGACTATTATAAACCAGCTCATTACGCCATGGTTACGTCAATAAGATATCGAGGGATGTTTAAGGAATTACATTTAAACAGCAAATATACACCCTTTGTATATCTCAACATTATATTTGTTAAGTGTCCTATGATTAAGTTATTCCTGCGCTGTGCAATAAAGACGTTTATTTTTATTATTATTAAACCAATGGCGGCATTTGGAAGTGAGGATGGATATTTGTAGGGTAGTAGAAGAATGCTCAAGGAATCCCAATTGATCTGGAGGGATATGATCGATTCGAATAGTGGAAGCAGAGTAATTGGGCGATACTCTGTTACTTTTGACGAGTCATTACCTGATTTAAGTATACAGGGTGTCCCATTTTCTTCTGATCAGGCGAATATCTCGAGACACGTGCGTCCAGTTGAAAAACTTTCCGGATAAAAGTTGGATGATTCGGAGGGGGACATCCGATGCTCCAACAAATTTCACCCCCCAACCTCTGGGGGGGGGGGGTGGATAATAGGGGTGACTTTGAAATCTTAAATAAGAACCCCTATTTTTTATTACAGATTCGGAAAGAGTAAAAAAAAACTATGAAGATTTTATCCGGGAACTTTTTTATCTTATAATAACATCTCTCTATTTGCCTCACATAAGAAAGTTTTTTTTTTGGCTTTGGCGTTAACCATTCTGCCACTAACGGTTATTATTCAATGGTAGCAAAATTAGTACAAGGTGCTACATAATCTTAAAATTTAATGTCGGATCTAATCAAATATACAACTAATACCTACGAAAGTTAACGAGCCACCTCTGAGAGGCATTTGATAGTTTTAAGATTATTGTAAACACTTAAAATTCAACTCCTCTGATCATATGAAATGCTCAATTTCCCTTAAACGCAGGTGATAGTTCTAATCATAGACCAGAAAATTTCTTAGAAAACGCTAACTTATGATTTAGTTTTAGTTTAATAATTTTAATGTGTATAATAATAATAATAATAATAATTGGTTTATTTCCCAACAGAACAAAAAAATATTCCAATTACAGGGAAATTTTACAATTAACAAATAAAAAATAAATAACTCTAATAGGATTAAAAACTAAAAATAATTATAGATAGTTTAGACTTAATTAACTTAATTTAAATAAAATTATCAACAGTTCTAAATGAAATTAAACTGAACAATACAAAATACTATTGTATACATGCGTATACCTTTAACATTGATTAATTACCTAATTAAATAAATAAATAGAATGAACTAAGGAGCAAATATTGCCAACAGTTTGGTTTTAAACATTTTGTATGTATCACTAAATATGTCACACGAATGATGTACGCTATTATATAACCTGATCATAGTTGTCAATGGAGAGTTTAAATGATTTTTTTTTGTATAGGATGTAAGATATTTTTTAATATGGTCGCAAAATGCGAAATGCGAATTTGAAGTTTAATGCTTTTTACTTTCTCCGTTACGAAGTACGAGAAAGTATTGTGATCGTGATTTTTTTTTCAATTTTTTTTTTAACGGAAATATCCGTTTTGAGGTCCCTAGATACCATTTCAACAATTTCTGGAAAACATTTTTTTTGTGTGTGTCTGTGTGTATCTCGAAAACTAGTAGAGCAATTGATATGAAACTTTGAACATCCGTCTTATTTAATAATCCGGAGAACTGAAAAGCTTTTGGTAAAATTTCGTTCACCCGAAGTGGGTGTTTACCTTAACTGTTTTTTGTTTTTTGCCAATATTTTCTTAAATATAAAAAATATCACAAAAACATTTAAATAAATATTGAAGACAATAAAGAAATGAGATTATTTTGTTTGAAAACATTTTTCATAAAATCATTGTTATTCGAGAATTTTTTTTTTTTCCAGTTTTGGTTTATAATTATGAAACGATAATAGTTACAGCAAAATTATGGGAATAGTAATTGTAGATAATGCCAAAATGAACAACTTATAAAGAATAAGTTTTTTTCGAAATCTCTTTAGTTTTTGAGTAAACTGAGTTTTTGAATTTGAAGTATAATTTTTCCATCTTTCATAAATTTGACGTTTTAAACGTCAGTTTTATCCGAATTCGATGTACTTTTAAAATACGATTTAAATTAAAAATAAACCATGAAAGCGTTAATATAAATGATACCATCAAGTCGGAGAGAGTAACATGATGGCCACATCACCATTTTTATTTATTTGTTCAAAATTGAAAAAAAAATTCAGAGGCTGGACTTGCATAGTTGGTTGGAAATATCTATAGGCTAACAATTATTTATGCTGCGTAGATTTGACTTTAAAATAAGTGTCAGGCAAATGTCATAATATTTTTGAACTAATTTTTTTCATTGTCATGGCGGTGACGCACGAAAAAGGCTGGCCAAAAGTCGAAAAATGAAATTTAAAACCTTAAAGTTTTCACTATAGAGTATTGTAAGGGTGGCACTTCTGCGTACTATATTAAAAGAAAAGTCCTGTAGTATCGAAACCCGGAGCTGTAAGTAATGACGTTATACAGGGTGTATTTGAAATAACGAACAGGCTCGTAACCACAAAGAGATTATATTATTTTTAAACAATATTCGCAATTATTTTGTTTATAACTGTAACAAAAAGCGCGCAATTAATTATTAAAGTTAATGAGTGAAAATACGCAACATGTTTGGGGGCAGTGGTAATGTGACCTAATTTTTAAACGGCGTCGGCTTTAGATATCGAATTACAACAAGCGCGTAGGAAATATCTGAGTGCTTTTTAAGCGTCAATGAATGGCGTGTAAACAGGCCGACGGCCTCGCGATTCATGGCACACTTGTCAAAGGATTTATTACAAACGTTCAAACGCTTCAAATTTCGGAGGCAAGAAATCGTATCTCGCGTTTTAAACAAACAAACACACTGCAGACCTAATTAAATGATAAAAGCATCGGTTCTCAAAATGTTAAAAAAACCTTGAAAAATTAGGAAAATTCAAAATTTTTTTTTCGAATAAATTTTGACGGAAAAATATAAAATATTTTGTGTATGTGCCCTCAAATGCCTATTCGTTATTTTAAATACACACTGTATATGATATTCAAAGCTCGCATTATTGGGTTACTGGAGGAAGGATGGATAATACAAACCACAGTAAATCCTCTAAATGTAAATAAAAACTGTTTTGTTCTATTCTAATTGAAATGGTAGATTTACACAACAACAACAATAAAAATTGCAATAAAAAATATTGGCCTATAGATTTTTGCAACCAAATGTGCGTAGCTTTAATTTTTGTTTTAAACAATTTTATGTTGTTATTTCGCGAACAACTTTATTACTTTCTTCAAAAAGATGTATTATAACTCAACTTTAAAAGATAACATATAACAGTTTTTAGGTCATGTTATTTGCTTTACAATTCTACTACTTTTTTTACATCTTACTCGCTCGTCTTTAAAAGGTAACATATATAAATCAAAGGTGAGTCGAGCCATAATACACGACAAATCTTCTAAGAACTTATTTATATCCAGTGGCGCCACTGTCGACAAATCACCGCGGGCGAAAATAAACCTCAATATATTCACACATTTCAAACATATTTTACCGACTTTTTATAGCCACAATAAATAATATAACACTTTTCAAAACAACGTTTTTCATGTTAAAAGCAACATAAAATGTCTCAGATAAGTTACAACTACTAAATAGCGAACGGAAACAAATTTAATTTAGAATTTGAATAAAATAGTTATTTTTGTATTAAGAGTGCGAAATACGTGTTTCGTGAGACTAAAAAATAAAAATAATATACCTACATTCACAGTCACATACTGTTTTAAATAAATAATAATAATGTAACATACAGGGTGTTTCGTTTCGAGTGTGCCAAACGATAACAAGAAGTAGATAATGTTATTCTGAACAGAATAAAATAAAAATAACAGAGCAACCTCTCAGTTGCTGTCGGTTACATCAAGTAAAATTACTGTCATCTTTACTATTTTCCTAGAAGTGATAAGCAACATTTTTAATACTATGAATGCAATAATAAATCATGAATAAAAGGAGAAAGAAAAAGCAGCAAGTAAATATTCAAATTGCATCCCATGTGTACTAATGCAACAATTACATCGGCTAAAGGAAAGATACATTCTTGCTATTATATCAGGATCATTGCTGATTTCCTCAGCAGGTTTATTATCCGCTCTTGTAATTATTCTTTTGTATTTATCAGAACGCTATAAACTTTTTGTTTTATTCTCCCCTGAAATAATAATTCGTAGGTATAAGATCTGGAGATCGTGGTGGTCTTTTAGGAAATTGCATGTTTAGCCAATTTCTAATATTTCTTGCATAATGGGGTGGTGCTCCATCGTGTTGAAACCACATCCTAAGTCAACACTAACCTGCTCAAATATTTAAGATTATTTATCTCGATAACGATAAGAAATTGCGCACTTGTTTATTTGAACTTTTCTGTTCAGAATAACATTGCCTACTTCCTGTTTTCGTATTGGACACTCTAAAAGAAATATAATAATATATTTTTTGTGGGCCCCGCCTCTGTCTATGACACTTTATTCGAAGACAATAAAAAAATTGCTCCCAATTATTAAATCTTTGATCGCCTACGATTTAAAATTATACACAACCTATTATTTAGAATCACTCTTGCAACTAAATAGAATATATCAAACGCAGATTAAAGGTCATTAAAACACTTAATATTCATGAATTAGAAAATTCATATAATTAACTCTAGTTAAAAGTACCTTGTTTAGTTTTAATTACAGACGAGATTAAATCAATCGTTTTGAAAAATCCACTTGAATCAAAGTTGGGCGTCGAATAAAAAAAAAAGAAAGAGCGTATCCGGTGCCCTTGGATTTATTCAAATGAGCGTTCGCATGTTGCTAATCTCCCGTAATTTATTTCACCCCAAGTTTGAACAACGCCAATCCTCAATTTCAAATTTCCCTTTACCTTCAAATTGGCATTTAGACGTTCCACTGTGTGGGATGAAATTGTTTTATTTGCATAACCGGTGGATAAAGGTGAAAGCGATCCGATTACGGCAAATTGTATTATTTTGTAACGTGCTGTAATTCACGTCGAATGAAAAAAATCATAATAATACGCTTAAACACCATAATACCCATCCAATTATTTAATGGTTTGGTAATGTAACATTTTCCGGACGTGTTTCAAAAATAAATTAATCGTAGTTGCTTATGAATTGAAATGCGCATGTTTGATTTAAGGATAGAGGAGAGCTATGTTTAGAAGTAAGTGGATGAACACTTGTAGAAATAGTTTGTTTAATTTTTCAAAATTTTCGCAGCCACATATGATTTTTTTATAAAATAAACCAATTTGTATATTTTCTTATTTTATTCATTATTTAATTATCCAAGCCAGAGGTCGCCAAAGTGGTCTATATAGACCCCCAGGGGTCTATTTAATAAAAGTAGGGGTCGATCTAAGCCAGGAGATCACAATCGGAGGGTCGATTGGGGGTCGAAGGAAAATCAAGTGTAAGAAAATTGAAAAAAATTGAAGGAGATATAAACCTCAATTTTCATATTTTCCGCTAGTGAACATGAAAACTTTTTTAGTGGAAAGATTTTATTCAGAGGAAATGTATGAATATATATATTTGGATCCCGCGTTTGGAAAAAATTGTTAAAATAATTTAGGTCATCGTCATTTATGTCTTTATGTGTATTTTTTTTAACGAATATCGTTATTACAGGAAATACAAGCCATAAATATCAATCATTCTTTTTACAGTCCCAAAGTAGTCAATACACACATTTTTTACACCAGTGGATAGACTATCAAAATTTGTTCAAAAGTTATAGCCAAAAGACAAAAATATGGCTAATTTTCGAGGGGCGAGTTCACAAAAAAATACTTTCGTGGGGGTCGATTTAGTTTTCGAAAAATTATATAGGGGTCGATGATCAAAAAAGTTTGGCGACCCCTGATCTAAGCGTATAATTCTGGATATTCGAGTGCCCTCTATCAGATTAGAACAAAAAATGTTGTGTTTTTTGAAAAAAAAAGTTAACTATCACTAACTTGACAGTTATCATCGTATTGTCAATTCGATGACACAACTAAACAGATAATTCCTACCATTTATAAATATGTACGATTTGTTATACTTTACTATCAAAATAAAAAGTTAGAAGGGGGTGGAACAGCAAACTGAATCACCCTGTATATGCGCTTAGAAATTACAGGCGTATAATTGTGATGGATGTTCGGATGCAAAAAAGTGCTCTTTATCCGAATTGAAAAAAAACAGTTATGGTGTCCTTTGAAAACAAAGTTGACTATTGCTACCTTGACAGTTGTCATCATATTGTCAATTCAGTGACACCATTAAATAGATGTCAATGTCATGCCTTTTACAAATATGTACGATTTGCTATACTTTACTCTTAAAATAAAAATAGTGATGTGGCCATCATGTTACTTTCTCCGACTTGATGGTATCATAGCCATTTATATTTACGTTTTCATGGTTTATTTTCAATTAAAATCATATTTTAAATGTACATCGAGCGTTGTGTAAACTCGGATGAAACTGACGTTTAAAACGTCCAAATTATGAAAGATGGAAAAATTTAACTTCAAATTTAAAAACTCATTTGCTCAAAAACTAAATGGATTTCGAAAAAAACTTATTCTTTATAAGTTGTTCATTTTAGCATTCTCTACAATTATTATTGACAAAAAATAAATGAAATTACATCCCAACAGTACGTGGCGCAAAAAAACTGCAAAAAATACGTAATTTTAAAAATTAAATGTTAAATTTCCGTTTTGATTTTTTTATAAAAACGAAAAGCCTCAAATTTTTTTTTAATAGGTTTTAATTAACTTAGGAATTAGCCATTCAATGACGACCAGTACTACGTATGCCTAGTGTTATTTTAATAACAAATTTGACTTTCGATATTCCAAAAACCAATTGAGTAATTAAAGCACCAGCGGAACAAACCAAGACTTTTTTGCCGTTCCAGTAATTGGCATTTTCCTCGGTTAATATAAATAACAATGAAATTGTCAAGCTAGATGAACTTTCTAAGATATTGTTTGCGTTTAATTAGAACGTCCATTCTTCGTAAATGCCGGTATTAACCTATTTCTGGACGATTTTCATTCTCCAAGGAGATAAAAAAAACTACGTTTATATGTTTTCGAAATGTCAGATTAATAATATTGATTAATTAAAGATAAAACACTTGCTTAACTCCAATATTTTGGACTTGTTTAGAATAAAATTCGTGTTAAAAAAAGAGTATAAAATTTCAGATTTTGAACAACTTTCTGAAATTCTATCAAACATATGAAAGACTAATAACTCTTAACTCCAATATTTTGGACTTGTTTAGAATAAAATTCGTGTTAAAAGAAAAGAGTATAAAATTTCAGATTTTGAACAACTTTCTGAAATTCTATCAAACATATGAAAGATTAATAAAAAGAACTCATATTTTGATTATTGGTCAAATGCAATATAAATCTTGATAATTTATTAAAAATAATTTTAAGAAACAAATGTGAGCAATCACAAATTAAAACAAATCATTTATTTTGTAAGGCCAAAAGATCTCTGGTCTATTGAGGTCATTTGTAAAAGTATCTCAATAAATGTATTTTCTCTCTCCCTCTCATTTATTTTTTGGGCGTTTACAATTTTATACAAATTATTTACAATTCACAGGAGGGGTAAATAATTAAGAGCTTCAATATGATTTTTTTTTAATTGTGATTATGAATTCAAAAAAGTTATTCATAATCAAGCCCTAATTTTTAAGATAATCTCACTTGAATAAAAATATTAAATTTTCGGTGATTCGAAAAAAAATATAAAAACAATTGCCATCATGAAAGCTTTCAAATTTACCCACAGTTTGTTTTAGATCACCATTGCGATCATTTCATATTTTTTGAGATAATCTCACTTAAACAGAGCGCAAAGTTAAAAAAAAATGTAATTATTTCCGCGACTGAAAAAAATATAAAACCATTTACCAACTTCCCAAAATCACTCAGAATTCAAACTAGGTCATATTTTTGAAAAAAAATACTTGCAAACACCCAGTCTCAAATTTTTAACCCTTTCAGCCCTGGATTTTTAAATTTGAAAAAAAACAATTTTTTGTTAATTATTATTGATTCTTAAGACCATAAATACCAAATTTGAACTCATTTGCTTAATTAGTATAGGAATTAATTAGTGAGGCTTTGTTGAAGTGACATCTAGTGATAAACAGCAAAAATATGGATTGTCATAGTAAGTAGAGACATGTAAATGTTGCGGTGGCGATCGCCACCACCAGCTCCGAAAGGGTTAAGCTAATCCCACTTGAAGAGAATGAAATTTCAAAAAAGATTGTAATCTCTTCGTCGACCGGAGAAAAATATAAAAACAATTGCCATCCGCTTGAAACGTTCCAAATGTACTTAACATTTATTCTTGATTATAATTTAATTAAATGTTGCAAAAAATTCCTTCTTAATATTTCATGATAATACCAACTGAACATAACTCAAAAGTGTAAAATATTGTAATAATTTCAGCGATTGAAAAAAAATATTGCCAATTCTTCATGACGAGGATACTCGTCACACAGCTAACTGGTTAAAAAACAACATCGCCTTGAACATATATTTTTATTTCTCAATAAGGACGATGTATTATTATTGTTATATAATATTACTTCAGCTACCAATAATGTGCCACCCACGTCTTCAATAAATCGATTAATTTCCATTGTTATTATGGAATGCATAAAACAGTAAATCAGGACTACTTTCAAGCCGCCACCCGGCATCGCTATATTAGTAAGGATAACCTTGTAGGGCCAATAATCAAACACAATAAAATCCCAGCGCCCACGATTTTTGAGCGCGATTTATGGAGCATTATAATTGAGTTGCGGATTTATTGTGTCACGGGGTTACGTCCAAGAAAGACCTCGCCCAAAGGCGTTTCAAAACGTGCCGTAATTTTTCAGATCATCGGCAATGGAAGAGGTGAAAGGCATAATCCTCCTCGGTATGGACATAATTGTCGGTGGTGTGTATGAATATAATAATTCAAATAACATAAAAATATAAATCCTTGAAATATTAATAGAATTACAAACATATCCTTTGTTAGCGAAAATGGTTGTGGAACAGTTTAACTAATGTAATTCAAGTACCCTGCGTTCAACATGGTTTGATAGGCATTTGAATTTGGCGCGTTGTTTTTCATATTGCAATGTTGGTGCCTTGCGTGCGAGAGTGTCAAATCGATCATTAGCGCTCGCACAATTAACCGTCAGTGCGATCGTGTGTGCGTGTGCTTTATAGATATTTAGTTTTACATTTACGTTTTATACCATCTCATCTTACTGCAGATATTTGATTGGTAAGTTAAAAAATAACCACATTAACACATGCAAATCTTAATTATGAAATGTGACTTTAGGTTAAGAATGTCGTTCAAAGATCACCACAACAGGTTTATCCTTGAAGCATATTTTCGAACAGGGACACGCAACGCAGAAGGGATTTAACAAAATTGCGACGAACAATTTCATGAGCAGTTTCCTGATGTTGAGTTTGGTCACAATTACTTTGTGCAACATGTACGCCGTATTGTTACCAGATTCCATAAAACCAGCAGCGTTTCCAAAGGAAAATCTACAGGCCGACCCACTGTCCTTATGGAAGCAGTGGGAAAAAGTGGGAAAATATTATAGAAAAATGACAAAATAACATGAAATTCACATAATAAATGCCGAACTGGCTAGAAAATCTTTACAGGAAGACAAATATTTGCCTTTAAATAGTCCGGAAAAATATTTTGCATTCTACTTTGATTTACAAAAAGCAGTATCTTATTATTAAATAAAGGCTTCCACAATTTTCATAATGATCAAGTTAATATGTATGTTTGGGATGAAACTATAGCATCTAGAGGATCAGAAGAAGTAGCATCTTGCCATTTGAAGCACTTACAGAATGTGACCCAAAAGCACATTATAGCTTATAGTGATATGTGCATTGGCCAAAATAGAAATATAAAGTTGGCCTTAATGTGGATGAAAGTTATTCAATACAATGACAATGAAGTAAATAACATCGGTCACAAATTTTTATTGTCAGGACATTCATTCTTACCAAACGATCGCGATTTTGGTGCGGTAGAAATGGTAGTCTGAAAAAACAATTCATTGGATATGCCCCAGGATTATTATAAAGTAATACCACATTGTTGAAAACATAATCAATGTTTAGTAGATGAAATGAAACGCAATTTTTTTTTCAACACAACCGTTGGAGGAAGAAAAATACTGATGAAGAAATTGTGAATTGGTTAAGTATATACTAGATCAGATTTACAAAGAAGATAGACAAAACTTTGATGGAACATGCTTAATTTAAAATTATTGATTTATCACCACAACGAGGAAGAAAAATAAAATTATCTTCTGAATATGAAGAAAAGTAGATTTATTACATCTAACAGATATAATGACATGATGGATTTATTACCACACACACCTCCTGTTCATCATGAATATTTAAAAATGTTAAATCCTAAGTAAAATTCAATATAGTTATACGTATAAAGTAAATGATTAACGAATATGTATAATTTCATTGAATTCTTAATAAAAATTAATTGTTTTGTGTTATTTTATATCTTCTACTGTAATATTTAAAAACGCTGATAAACTGAAATATTTTCACTTTAATGAACGATTACAATAATTCATTAATTTTGAGAGTGAGGCAAGTCCATTTAGGTATAATAAAACCTTTATTATTTTAGCCAACACTATAAACACTATAGGATAATAAACTTACATTATCTAATACCACAAAATACAAAAAAATATGTCCCTCAGTGCTCACCAATATTTTTAAATTTATTAAAATGTAAACCCTTAAATATCTCGCAATAACAAAAAATGGACTTGCCTCACTTTTTTAAATAAACGGCTCAAATATACAATTGACAACTTAAAAAATATAATATTCTGACTACATTTATTTACATTTTGGATAAAAAAAATAACTGGCAGAAATACGTTTGGACGATAACCATCGAAGAATGGAGAAGGAAAATAGTTATATTCTTGTATTCATGATTGTTATGTAACAAATCTTCAATAAAGATGTTTGTATAAATATAAACTAAATTTGTTCCTTGAGCAATGTATTTTACATAATATCAAATTACAATGGTGAAAAATTTATTTAAAATTAACTTATTGATATATTTTCAGGTGAGTCCTAAGTTTCCAGCTACTAGCTTTTCTAGGTACAGGTAAGTTAATTACTACATCAACAGTTGAACTTTTGATGTTGCCAATTCGATATAATCTAACCACTTAAACATATCCAGAGACTTATACAGACGAGCAAAATTATAAAATAAACAAATTTTTATTTCAAATTTGCTTACTTCCTTAGTGAAGCTCTTCCTTCTAGTAAATCGATTTTATTTCCGTATCAATTCTTCTTGAGCTAAAAACTATTAAGTTTAAGTAAACTTTCTTGAATCACTTACTAGTGATGGATTTAGAGAAAATGATTTGTATCCATTGCAGCCGCAAAATAAATTTGTTCGCTACTTATTTTACAGATTTAATATTAACGTAAATCTAAAGTCAATTAATGGCCGTCATATAATTGCTTTGTCCATAAACTTATACATGGTGAAACCATATCTCCAGAGTTGTTATTCATGCTGAATTTTAATTTCCACATACATAATAGACCCATTCGCAATGCATCTTTGTTTCGACCGAACTAATATGGTTATTATTCTCCAATAGAAATAATTATGCGAAATGTAAATATGCTCAATATGTCTCATGAGTTTGACATGTTTAATAATTCTCTGGCTTTGTGTAAGTCAGTCATTACTTCCAAAATTAATTAATGCTTTGGTTTTTACTGACTCAGAAGCCATAATTGGTTCGTGTAAAATTACCAGTTATAGTGTAATGCGTTAACTAACCCAGTCGCTATAGTATATCTTTCTTTGTATATAAGGTTAATAAATTTTTATTTTCTACTTGCTCAAACCATTATTATGTATTAATTTTTTGTACTCGTAAACGTATTATTATTATTCATTATAGCCTATGAGTTTGTTTATTATATTAATGGTGTCCAGAATGTCCACCTACAGATTGGATTCGGACGAGTTTGTCGTTGATGGGGAATTATACTGGCCGCCATAAGTAAAAGAACACCAAGTATTCGTCGCTCAATTTTTATGCAAATTTTAGATAATACATAATTTCAACAAAAAATCAGGGTAACTTTTTCTTTAATTTCAATAATGAGTTGCTCCTCCGCGATTACTGGAGCACGCAGCAACTCGCCTAGGAATACTAGAAATCAAATTGTCAATGTCAGCCTATGACATTGCATCCCAAGCTTCTTGAATTCGCATCCTAATATCAGGTAAAGGGTGACTGAAGATGGCCCAGTTTTCTGCCAATTGTATCCCACACGTGTTGAATAGGTGATAGGTCTTGAGAACGAGAAGGCCATGGAAGTAAATCAACATTAGTTATACCCCATTTAATAACCAGGCGGACTAAATCAAATTATAGCCGCCAAAATACGTTGTTGTGATTGGCCAATCGGGCGCCAAATTGCTTAAAACAGTAATGGCCGTTGTTATGATCAGCTGATCTCTAACCGATCCTTGTGTCTCACCGTTTTCACGCGTTTCGCCCCAGTTTTTGTGTTTTTAGCCAGTTATTTCTACTGTTGATAGTGTATGAATCGATTCCTCTCATCCCGCGATTTTCGAGGAAATAGTTATTTTATTTTTAACTACGGATAAATACCCAGCACAAGTTTGGTGTCATTTTCGGCCCCCAAGAAACGGAAATGGTTGGATTTTAGAGCATTAACGCTCCAACAATCCAAAATTATCGTATATAAAGCTTTAATACAAGAGGCTTTAAAACCTACTGGCGTCGTATACAAAATTGTGATTCATTAGGTAAGTGTGGCGCAAGTTATTGCAATATGGAATCAAAAGTCATAGATTATATTTAGGATTTGTGGAGTTTCACACAATTAGGGGGTGAAAGGAGATTGGGACAGTAACAAGTCCTAAACGTCTTGAAGGATGTTAAGCGACCGAAGAAATCTACAAATTCTGCGTGCGGAAACGTACATAGATTTTTCTTTAAAAATGAAATTAATACATTGGATTAAATTTTGATTGAATTAAAGGATAGAGATGACCGCTAATGCCGTCCCGTTAAACATTATATAAATTAATGAATGAGATTGATTTTAAGTAAGTTATTATACGTTTTTAAATAACAAATTTATTTAATTTAATAAAATTTTATTTCACGACAATATAGTATTTATATTTCAAACCTTTTACGGAATTATATGTATTTTTAAAATACACCTACTACTTCAATCCACTTTATATGTAAATAAATATATGTACAACTTGAGTTTTTCAGTATGCCCCTAAATTCTTAAAAGGGTCTCATACTTACTTTAATTATTATTTTAATATTATATACTACATCATTGAGTATATGATCAAGAAAGTATGCTTAGAATTAATTTATGTGTTGGTATAAATGTTGAATGAATGTTATGGATAAAAGAAATTGAAATCATTTTATTTTAACCGCCAAAACATGTCTGGTTACTTTTCTAGTTACTTTTTATAGTGTAAACATGACTTTCGCGATTAGTCCGCCTGGTTATTAAATGAGGTATAGTTCCAGGAATTCCATAGTAACCCTAGCTGTATGCGGCTTTGCATTATGGGGTTTTCCAATCTTCTCAGATAGGGCATTAATGTTGGTTCTAGAACTGTGTTAATGTAGCGATTTGCGTTTAATGTTCCTGGAATGAAGACAAGAGGAGACTTACTTCCATAACCGATCTTGTAAGAACTGTATAACGTTCCACTGCAATCTGTAAATTTCCTCGTTCTCCTCGGCGACGTCTGACCATTTTACGACCATCGTGGGCAAACAAACAAAATCTCGATTCATCGCTAAAGATTGCCCCCATTGCACCATTCCAGACGGCACCTCTTGTGGCAAGGAGTTAAGGGCAACAAAGAAAAGGACGGTACGACTTGAGATCAAATGATCGAATTCTGCGGTAAACTGATCGAACGGAGAATCCTTGGTTAGTTAAACCTCTCCAGATGTCTCCAATGGCTATTATTGTTGAAAATCGATCCCGGACAGCGACGATCCGAAGAGCTCGATCTTCACGTTCTGTAGTATTTCTAAGGCGCCCAACATCAAGATATTGTACTGACACTTCTGCCAATTCGTTGGGAAATATCACGAATTGAGAAACCTCCTACTTTGAGCCCGATTACTCTACCGCGTTAAAAATCGCTTAATTGTTGAAATACGTCACGCTGACGAACTCGGAATCTGACGAAAACGGGGAATCAATTAACTGATTTGCACGATAAAATTGTAATGTCATTGCTCAGTTAATTTAACAAAATAACAATATTTCTTTGATTTTTTATACGCCAAGGTAAATTGATCAAAAAGTTACCATGATTTTTTGTTGAAATTTTAATCATTTCTTAGTGTGGATTATTTACGTATTATCTGAAATTTTCATAAAAATTGGGCGACGAATTCTTGGTGTTCTTTTACTTATGGCGGCCAGTATATATTCGTTGTTTGTAGCAGTTACAAAGTGAGAGTAAGTAAAGAATTTTTGCACAACATTAATATGAATTACCAATATGTAAATATCAAAACAATTAATACATCTGAAATTCAAGGATTTATTTTGCTTCTGCGAAATATACAGGGTTGAGCATATGTGTCGGAACACCTGATTTCTGGCTAAACGTCTGTTGTTTTCTTATTACTTTTAAAAGAAATGCTTATGGCTTTATTTATTCTATTCAGTGACATACTTTGATTTTCAACAGCTGCTCTATTTTTGGAGATATGACGTCATCAGCAATTTTTTTAAATAGATCACCCTGTATATTTTTACATTTTCGAATAGACACTTTTCCAACAATTACAATGATATAGGATTTGGTGGGTGTGCGACTTGCGGTTTTCTAAATATTAAAAAAAATAATTCAATCCGTCACAAGTTGACTTTCATCTTTTTTCCACGGCTTTCTGATAAAACATTTGTGTGTTTTTGTTTACTGTCAATGACAGATAGTTTCCGTGTTAAATATTAACATTGCTGTTCAATTATGGGTGAACTAAGTGAACGTGAAAGAATTACGTTGTTAATGATGGTTGGTTTTGGAGATAGGCAGAGATCTCTACAAGATGCACGCAATATTTTTAATGCAACATTCCCTGATAGAAATTCTCATATTTCAAAATCAACAGTTTCAAGGGTTGTGCAAAAGTTTCACGAAACAGGAAGTGTTAAAAATTGCACAAAATCCGGTCGACGTAAATGGGCCACAAATGAAGATAATTCACTTGATGTCCTTCTGAATCTACAAGAAGAACCAAAAACGTCAGTACCTAAATTAGCTTTACATCACAGTATTAGCCAGAGATCCGTAAGGAGGATATTGTCCAAAAATAACTTTCATCCGTATAAAGTACATTTAGTGCAGGAATTAAATGAAGATGATCCTGATAGAAGGATGCAGTTTTGTCAGGAAATGATGGATAACATTGAAATTAATAGTAACTTTGTTAATAACATAGTATTTTCTGATGAATCAACATTTTGCCTGGATGGTTTTGTAAATCGACATAACTGTCGCTACTGGGCTGATCAGAATCCTTACTGGATGGAAGAAAGTCACACCCAACACCCTCAAAAATTAAAGGTATGGGCGGGGATAATCAGAGGACATATCATCGGACCATTCTTTCTTAGAGAAAATTTAAACTCCAACCGGTATTTACAAATTATTCCGGCATTAATTCGGTTATTTCCAAACAAGCTAAATCCCGAACTATTGTCAGATGGTATTTGGTATCAGCAAGATGGAGCTCCGCCTCATTACGGAATTAACGTGCGTCAATATCTAAATGAAATATTTCCACAGAGATGGGTAGGTCGAAGAGGACACATTGAATGGCCACCACGATCACCTGATTTAAGTCCTCTGGACTACTTTCTTTGGGGCCATTTAAAATCTGTGGTCTACAAGTCCAAACCTCAGTCGTTAGAAGAGTTGGAAGATAGAATTAATATGGCTGTGCAAGAAATACCACTGCAGACTATTCAAAACTCTTTAAAAGCCTTCGTTGATCGTTTAGGCTATTGTCAGGCTACTGAAGGTCACCATTTTGAACATTAATTATGATTTTTTTTTCTTAATATTAAATGCTCAATATTTTGTAATAAAAATTTCATTTTTCATTATTTTATTTAATATTTAGAAAACCACAAGTCGCACACCCACCAAACCCTATATCATTGTAATTGGAAAAGCATCTATTCGAAAATGTAAAAATATAAAGGGTGATCAATTTAAAAAAATTGCTGATGACGTCATACCTCGAAAAATATAGCAGCTGTTGAAAATTAAAGTATGTCACTGAATAGAATAAATAAACCAATAAACATTTCTTTTAAAAGTAATAAGAAATCAATAGACGTTTAGCCAGAAATCAGGTGTTCCGACACACATGCCCAACCCTGTATATTCGTTGTTTGTTGCAGTTACAAAGTGTAAGTAAAGAATTTTTGCACAACATTAATATGAATTACCAATATGTAAATATCAAAACAATTAATACATCTGATATTCAAGGATTTATTTTGCTTCTGCGAAATATATATTTCAGACAAAACAAACATTTTAAATAGTTACTTGCAACATCGCATTAAATTATACATTACGCGAAATCGTGAGTTATTGGCTATATGGACGGTATCAATTGTCTTGAACCAATAGCCATTATGTGAACGTATTTTTAAAGGTGGATGAAATATGTTGGTCACGCAAAAGCGTACGAGCACTGAATTACAACTTCGTTCAAGACGAAATTTATGTGAGAGGAAATAATTGGACTGAAAAAGAATGCAAGCACCTACATGCACTTCTAAATTTAACGTGGATTGTCTTGCATTCTTCGCACTAAACTATTTTCACCTATAAATAAGCTTACCAGAAATACCGATCGGATCAAGTGATTCAATCTACGAATGCGAATTACACATAGATTACTTGGTATAATTTATACACTGCAATTATTGTTTTATTAGGTATATTTTTTAAATGGATGTAGAGAAAAACATGTCTCTGATAATTCAACTCATGTATAAAAAGGTGCATTTAAAACGGCGGACAAAAAAATTTGCAAATGGTTAAAAATTTATTTACCTTCACCATGACAACGATCTCTATATTAACAATTTTAGTAAACAGCTGACTTTAGTTGTACTCTGGCAGTTCGTGTCAGTTCTGAATACCTCTGCGGTGGAATATAATTGAAATCCGTTTCGGACACGCTTCCACGTGAAAATTATTTCAGAATTTTAATTCCGATCGAAGTATAAGTTAAGTAAGTATTGTCCATTCACATTTAGTTACGTATATTTGCAATTAAAGCCCGACATAGTATTTCGTACTTCGACCTAGTGTCGTGAGATGTCGCAAGTGTACGGTAGCGCTGCCACAATGCGTGAAATGCAGAATTGGATTGCATTTAATATCCATCTTGTCCTATCATGTTCTAACAGTATGAAATAAACATTTTTATATTTGTGCACTTGGCGTCTTATCTTTTATGTGTGTCGGAAATAAGTGCAACGGCGATTAAACGATCAGCCGTTATTGGTCTCCTAACTTGTGTCGCTTGTAGTGTGTGTGTGTGTGTGTGCGTGTGTGTGAGAAAATTATAACCTATAATATAATATAAGAAACGCCAGAAATGTATGGAATGTATACTAAATGTAAGTAATAATATTTACTTATACAAAGCAATAATTCTAAATATCATTTTAACGGCTAGATCTCAGTGTTTGTACCACTCACAAACGCGCATTCGCGATTCCCGAGGCACTCAACCATTTTCATTTTACCCACACACGATTTTGACGATTGGTGCTTCATCCAATTCCATTACAAATAAACAATGCTCTTTCACCCATTGTACTCTTAATTAACATAAATTGCTAACATATATAGTTCTTATTCGTTAAATTATCTTAACAAATACCACTCGCGGTTATAATTTTGGTAGGATAAATTTTATTTTAAGCACTCGTCACTTCATCGCAAATTTCTTGAATGAATTAAGATTAGGCAAAATCCACTCGCGCTAAAGCGCTCATTTTTCCATCTCAATTCATTCTCGAAATTTGTGTCGATTCAATGGCTCGTGTAAACAAATAAAATTTATCCGGCCAAATTAAACCTCTTGTGGTATTACCCTCGATAAATATCCCTTGGAAAGTAATTACCCGATTAATCCCGGTATGTATAAAAATTAAAGCAATTTTTAACTCAAAATGTATCTGCAGAAATTTACAAATACTCTACTTCCCCGACGATTAATACCCGATAAACTTGATGCAAATACATATTTTTTTGTTAATTTATAAATTCTTTATATGCAAGAAATTTAATTTCACTGTTTTATTTCCATACCAAAACGAGCACGAATACGATTAACTCCATTTACATTTAATTACCGTCAACCTCTTGCTCTTAATCGTACTTTCGGTGTAATTAAACTGTGCTTGTTTGAGATTACCCTGAATTGGGAGTTGCAAAAAAATCAATTAGCACTTCGTGTCACTTTCTCGGATTATGTTTATACCCTAGAATCACAAAAGTGGAGAAATCCGTAATTTTATGTCCAAGAGTGAAAATCATGGAATTATTCATAAAACAGAGATTTCTAAAAAATATATAGTATAAAAATAATTTGAATAATGTTATTATTATTGTAGTAACATTATTCCAATGAGTATTTTAAAAATACAGATTGCTAGGTTTATAAATAATACTTTGAAAGTTATTATTATTATTATTATTATTTATAAACACAGCAAACAAGGTATTTTTAGAAAGGCATGAAAAAAGATTTTAAATTTCTGTTAAAATATACTGGGTCCATTAAAAAAAAAGTTTGTTTACATTTAGTGGGCCGGCCCGGGCTGCATTTTTCAATCTTCGGGCCGGGCCGGGCGGGCTTACCGATGGATAACTTAGACCGGGCCGGGATTGGATAAATTGATTTTTTATAGACTCTGGAAAGTAACAACTAAGTAAATTCAAAAATTCACAAAAATAATAAATATTAAGATCTCCGGTCGATAGCTTATGAAGAATTGCGACAAAAAATAAAATTTAAATAAATTTTGTTATGTGTAATAAATATTGATAGAATTTTATTTGATTTGGTTTTTAAACTTTTTTTCGAAATAGTGTAATCAAAATTAATCATTTTCAAACCTAGTTGGGCCGGGCCGTGCCGGGCTTGGCCGGTCCGAGCCCGCAGTACATTTTCTTGTCATCGGATTGGACTGGGCCGGGTTTAAAATTTACACCATCGGGCCAGGCCGGGCCGGGCTTTAAAAAACCCGCTCCCGAAGGGCTCTGGGTCTTCTTACTTCATAAAAATAGCATTTAATTACTTAAACAAACATAATTATCAAAAAGTTGTTCATTAAACATTTGGATTGGTATTGTAGGCGACATGTTTTTAGGTTTTGTTATTTTGGCACCTAAACTTTTCGCAGAATATAATGTATGCTCTTTTGGACGACATTTCTCTGGACCGCATGCAACACATGTGGTTCCAGCATGATGGTGCTACAACTCATTTTTCTATTGCCGTTAGAGAACATTTAGATCGAACTTTTCCACGTAGGTGGGTAGAAAGAGGCGGGCCTGTCTTATGGCCTGCAAGATTTCCTGATTTAAAATCTCTAGATTTCTTTCTTTGAGGATATTTGAAAACATGTTACTTCTGTAAATAACCACGAGGAGTTGCAGCTAAGAATTAATCAAAACTGCCAACAAATCCGATCCAATGACGGCGTTTTGGAAAGAGTTCTAATATCCTTCAGACAAAGATGTCGTGTCAGCTTGGAAATGGAAGGAGGGCATTTCGAACATCCTCTGTAACTCTGAAATTCGGAGGAATTAACCACTTACGGAATTTGCTTCAGAATTTCGACATCATCTCAGAAATAATGTAGTTTCAACACACTAAAAATAGTTAACGTTCCTTGGCTCGAAACAAAATGGTAGCAATTGGAGTATGGTCAAAATTTTGAAAAATTTACCGCTTACAAAATTCGCTTCAAAATTTCTATATCATTGAAAGAATGTAGTTTCAACACACTAAAGAATAGTTGACGTTCCTTGGTGAGAACAAAATGGCAACACTCGAAACTTGAATTGGTGTATAGTCGAAATTTGCGTGTCACGATTGGAAAAATTCTGAAAATGTTACCACTTACAAAATTTGCTTCAAAATTTCTAAATCATCTCAGAAATAATGTAGTTTCAACACATTAAAAACTAGTTGATATACCTTGACTGAAAACAAAATGGCAACACTCGAAACTTGAATTGGAGTGTAGTCAAAATTTGCATGTCACGATTAAAAAAATTCTGAAAAATTTACCACTTACAGAATTTGCTTCAGAATTTCTAAATCATCTCTGAAAGAATGTAGTTTCAACACTTTCAAAAATAGGTAGCATTCCTTAGCTAAAAACAAAATGGCAACACTTGGAACTTGAATTGGAATGTAGTCGAAATTTACATGACACGATTAGAAAAATTCTGAAAAATTTACCATTTACAGAATTTGTTTCAGAATTTCTAAATCATCTCAGAAATAATGTAGTTTTGATACATTAAAAACTAGTTGCTATACCTTGACTAAAAACAAAATAGCAACACTCTGAACTTGAATTGGAATATAGTCGAAATTTACATGACTCGATTAAAAAAATTCTGAAAAATTTACCACTTCCAGAATTTGCTTCAGAATTTCTAAATCATCTCAAAAATAATGTAGTTTCGACACATTAAAAACTATTTGATATACCTTGACTGAAAACAAAATGGCAACACTCGAAACTTGAATTGGAGTGTAGTCAAAATTTGCATGTCACGATTAAAAAAATTCTGAAAAATTTACCATTTACAGAATTTGCTTCAGAATTTCTAAATCATCTCTGAAAGAATGTAGTTTCAACACTTTCAAAAATAGGAAGCATTCCTTAGCTAAAAACAAAATGGCAACACTCGAAGCATAAATTAGAGTATATTCAAAAATTTGCATGTCACGATTAGAAGAATTCTAAGAAAATTACCACTTACAGAATTTGCTTCAAAATTTTTAAATCATCTCAGAAATAATGTAGTTTCAACACATTAAAAACTAGTTGATATACCTTGACTGAAAACAAAATGGCAACACTCGAAACTTGAATTAGAGTGTAGTCGAAATTTGCTTGTCACGATTGGAAAAATTCTGAAAAATTTACCACTTACAGAATTTGCTTCAGAATTTCTAAATCATCTCTGAAAGAATGTAGTTTCAACACTTTCAAAAATAGGAAGCATTCCTTAGCTAAAAACAAAATGGCAACACTTGGAACTTGAATTGGAATGTTGTCGAAATTTACATGACACGATTAGAAAAATTCTGAAAAATTTACCACTTACAGAATTAGTTTCAGAATTTCTAAATCATCTCAGAAATAATGTAATTTCGACACATTAAAAACTAGTTGATATACCTTGACTGAAAACAAAATGGCAACACTCGAAACTTGAATTAGAGTGTAGTCAAAATTAACATGTCACGATTAGAAAAATTCTGAAAAATTTACCAGTTACGGAATTTGCTTCAGAACTTCTAAATCATCTCAGAAATAATATAGTTTCGACACATTAAAAACTAGTTGATATTCCTTGATTGAAAACAAAATGGCAACACTCGAAACTTGAATTGAAGTGTAGTCAAAATGTACATGACACGATTAGAAAAATTGTGAAAAATTTACCAGTTACGGAATTTGCTTCAGAATTTCTAAAACATCTCTGAAAGAACGTAGTTTCAACACTTTCAAAAATAGGTAGCATTCCTTAGCTAAAAATAAAATGGCAACACTCGAAGCATGAATTAGAGTATATTCAAAATTTGCATGTCACGATTGGAAAAATTCTGAAAAATTTACCACTTGCGGAATTTGCTTCAGAATTTCTGGATCATCTCAGACAGAATATAGTTTCAATATACTAAAAAACAATTGACGTTCCTTGGCTGGAAACAAAATGGCAACACTCGTAACGTGAATTAGAGTGTAGTCAAAATTTGCATGACACGATTAGAAAAATTTTAAAAAACTTACCACTTACAGAATTTGCTTCAGAATTTTTAAATCATCTCAGAAATAATGTAGTTTAGACACATTAAAAACTAGTTGATATACCTTGATTGAAAACAAAATGGCAACACTCGAAACTTGAATTGGAGTGTAGTCAAAATTTACATGACACGATTAGAAAAATTCTGAAAAATTTACTACTTACAGAATTTGCTTCAGAATTTCTAAATCATCTCTGAAAGAATGTAGTTTCAACACTTTCAAAAATAGGTAGCATTCATTAGCTAAAAACAAAATGGCAACACTTGGAACTTGAATTGGAATGTAGTCGAAATTTATATGACACGATTAGAAAAATTCTGAAAAATTTACCACTTACAGAATTTGTTTCAGAATTTCTAAATCATCTCAGAAATAATGTAGTTTCGATACATTAAAAACTAGTTGCTATACCTTGACTGAAAACAAAATAGCAACACTCGGAACTTGAATTGGAATATAGTCGAAATTTACATGACACTATTAAAAAAATTCTGAAACATTTACCACTTGCGGGATTTGCTTCAGAATTTCTAAATCATCTCAGAAATCATGTAGTTTCGACACATTAAAAACTAGTTGATATTCCTTGACTGAAAACAAAATGGCAACACTCGAAACTTGAATTATAGTGTAGTCGAAATTAACATGTCACGATTAGAAAAATTCTGAAAAATTTACCAGTTACGGAATTTGCTTCAGAATTTCTAAATCATCTCAGAGATAATATAGTTTCGACACATTAAAAACTAGTTGATATTCCTTGATTGAAAACAAAATGGCAACACTCGAAACTTGAATTGAAGTGTAGTCAAAATGTACATGACACGATTAGAAAAATTGTGAAAAATTTACCAGTTACGGAATTTGCTTCAGAATTTCTAAATCATTTTAGAAATAATATAGTTTCGACACATTAAAAACTAGTTGATATTCCTTGACTGAAAACAAAATGGCAACACTCGAAACTTGAAAAAATTTGCATGTCACGATTAGAAAAATTCTGAAAAATTTACCACTTATGGAATTTGCTTCAGAATTTCTAAAACATCTCTGAAAGAACGTAGTTTCAACACTTTCAAAAATAGGTAGCATTCCTTAGCTAAAATAAAATGGCAACACTCGAAGCACGAATTGGAGTATATTCAAAATTTGCATGTCACGATTAGAAAAATTCTGAAAAATTTACCACTTGCGGAATTTGCTTCAGAATTTCTGGATCATCTCAGACGGAATATAGTTTCAATATACTAAAAAACAATTGACGTTCCTTGGCTGGAAACAAAATGGCAACACTCGTAACGTGAATTAGAGTGTAGTCAAAATTTGCATGACACGATTAGAAAAATTCTAAAAAATTTACTACTTACAGAATTTGCTTCAGAATTTTTAAATCATCTCAGAAATAATGTAGTTTCGACACATTAAAAACTAGTTGATGTATCTTGATTGAAAACAAAATGGCAACACTCGAAATTTAAATTGAAGTGTAGTCAAAATACATGACACGATTAGAAAAATTTACCAGTTACGGAATTTGCTTTAGAATTTCTAAATCATCTCAGAAATAATGTAGTTTCGACACATTAAAAACTAGTTGATATTCCTTGACTGAAAACAAAATGGCAAAACTCGAAACTTAAAATGGAGTGTAGTCAAAATTTGTATGTCACGATTAGAAAAAGCGTGAAAAATTTAACTCTTACAGAATTTACTTCAGAATTTCTAAATCACATCAGAAAGATTGTAATTTCGACACTTTAAAAACTAGTGTTATTTGGTTTTGCTAGAAGCTCCCCGTGTTTGTTTGCATATAACCAATCAATAAATAAAAAAATAATTGCAAATAAATGTTTCAAACAATAATAATCTTTCATATCTCCGAAACTGTTACTTTGAGGACCCATCTTTATTAAGACTTTTTTCTTCTTTTTGGTTCATAGTACTACCACCTTAAATATTTTACACCCTTTTTTAACAGCCTGTATATATATTTACACTGAATGAAAACACTCCACTCTATTCCATTTCGTAGTTTTACTAAAATAGAAACGAGGTCCGAAAGTGGACGCACGTAAATCGCTTCAGTTGTTAATGGACATTATAATTTACAAGGAGCAAATAAAGCAGTCCGAGTGGAGGACTTTCTATAAACTTCAAAATAAAAACCGAAGACTGCACCGCGCCATTATTCCAATTGCGATTTGAACAAATGACGACTTTACTCTCTCCACTTGATAATTATTCACGATGTCAGCACCTAACGAAGAGCTCGACGCGTTTAATTAAAAATGTGAAATATGCGTGTAATCCCGGAGGAACGGAGGAAAATAATTTAAAAAGAAAGTGCCAGAGTTATGCGTCTGGTGGACATGTATATTTAGGTGAATTTTATAAAAACATGCTATAAATAAGTTGCGTCTTCTCGCAATTTTATTCGCCTCTTTAACGGAGAACGTTTAACTTCTATGTGTTTGCTTTGTTCCTGTTGCTTACATTTTGCTACTGAATTTGCTAAATAATTTTTTGTACTTACTTTATTTAGTTTTGGGTTTGGATGCAGTGACGGTTCGCGGGTTTTTTTCTGGTACGGCCGAGGAACAAGAGGTGGTAATACAGATAGGTAGGGTCAGTTGCAGAGACGGCTGGCTGCGTGACCGCACCTATCTGTATTACCACCTCTTGTTCCTCGGGCGTACCAGAAAAAACCTCACGAACCATCACTGTTTGGATGGTTAATTTGAATTTGATGAACCATAACTAAATGTAATACATAAATAAAAAATGAAAGCGTTAAACATTGATTTAACACTCTAACGAAAGCAATAAATTCGTAAAACTTTCGTCTGTGACCAGCATTTTTTTAAATCCTGAACTTTCGTATACGAGTGGGCGAATACTCCCGCTACGGTAAAGTTTAGCAGCAGCTCTATACGCCTGTCAAGCAGCGGCGGCTCGTGGATTTCCGTAGGTGATGCAAAAACAAAGATGCCGCTCGTGCTGCACTACCCACTCTAATAGAGGAAGCAAATATTCCGTTGCTTTTTTCGGTCAAATTTTCTTCCGTTGCCTCATCGCCGAACATCAACGAGCCGCCGTTGTTGTCATGGCGTTAGAGTGTTAAAGACTGAAGTTGCTAGTGCTCTTAGTAGTCTAGAAAAACGCTCAGTGACGGTTCGCGGGTTTTTTTCTGGTACGGCCGAGGAACAAGAGGTGATAATACAGATAGGTGCGGTCACGCAGCCAGCCGTCTCTGCAACTGACCCTACCTATCTGTATTGCCACCCTTGTTACCTCGGCCGTACCAGAAAAAAACCCGCGAACCGTCACTGAAAACGAGGAAGGAATTAAGAGAGCTAGCCCGTCTTTATAACACGCTGAGCCGCTAAAAGTGAAGCCTTTGACCAGTGGCCAAAGTGGACAGAAGAGAGACAAAGATATAAGACAAATCGACTTTTTTAATATACTCATAATATAAGACTACTTTTATAAACTTACCTAAAAAAACATCTCACGTGAATCGATAAAGCTCACCTGAAATAAAAAAAAATAACACTAATAATGATTGATTGAATTTCCCAACACTAAATAGGCGTGTGTGTGATACAAGACTTTTATAAAGCACACAACCTTACAACAGGTAAGGAATCGTGATTCGTATATAACAATAAATTAGGATCCACAAAAAACACATAATGATAATCAAAAAAAAAGTAAACAAGCAATTAAGCAATAAGCAGTCTATAAATTATGCATACAATCAATCCAATAAATTATAAATGAAAAAAAAAAGATATATCAAGGAAGTCGATTCGTATCGATCGCCGTTACCTTATTTGTTATTATATTTTCCTCACGTTATATCCAAACAAAAACCTGTTAGTATAATTGCAATGTCGACGCTTTAATTATTGCGTAACAATACAACAACAATAAAATGTAATCGTCGGCCATATAAATTACATAATGCAAAGACCTGTATAGAGACCTTTCACATTTACCGTAATTCTGTTAGTGGTTACAGATAAACCCCGTATATAAATGTGAATTTTTATCGATTTACATTGAATATAAGTGAAGCGAATTACGATGCCCTTAAGATATAGGTAATGCATATGCATAAATTTGTGTTACTTAACACCCAGTTTCCACGGTCTTAGTTTTCCCAGGCGTGGAAATTTATGCGATTGTATGCGTGGTTTATTGGAATGCATTGGCTTTTGAGGTTAAGATATTTTTTCTTTTCGGCCCAGAAGTTGCAACAATTGTATTCCTATCTTAATGTTTACACTGCGTACGAATGATGATGATGAATTTTGATGACAATTTCACCAGTTGTACCAATTATAATTGATAGAGAAATGAGTTGACACTTGCTTTCGGTGCGGATGTTGTAGGTTCGAATCTCTCGGCGGCTTCAGGCAGTAGATTTTTTTTAACGAAAATTTTTCCTATTCATCACAAATGAATTTATAATTATAAATAATTGATTGATTGAAGCCATTACTTTGTGATACATATTAAATTACAAAATTCGTGATACCAGCAAAGTGTTTAATTCTACCTCCTTCGTACTGGGTTCCCCATAATAGGCTACCCATTTTAATATTTGAATTAATTTTTTTTTCAGTTAACAAAACAAACTTTTTATTATACTAAATTACAGCTAACTCTTTGGGATTTATGATAACATAAATTTTTGGCTAATTTAATTCTAACTTTTAAAAATCACGTCTTCTAAATGACCTCCACCAACTTCAACACATTTTTCAATATTAGATAAAAAGTGGTTCATTACACGGCGTAGCAAACCTTTGTCTATTCCTTCAACTTCTTCACGAATTTTGACTTTGAGTTCCTCGATTGTACCTAGATGACTCGCAAACACTTTGGCTTTTAAATATCCCCACAGGAAAAAAACGGGTGCCGTTAAGTCGGGGGACCTCGAAGGCCAAGGCAAATTTCCGAATCGAGAAATCAGTCGGCCATTAAACGTTTCTCGCAGAACCCGCATTGAGTTTCTGGCGGTATGAGCTGTTGCCATCTTGTTGGAATAGTAAGGCATTGTTTAGTAATCCTCGTCTATTTAATTCTGGAATGAGGAATGTCTCTAGCATGTTTACGGAGCGCTCGGATTTTACTGTTACAGCGCGGTTATTTTCATACTCAAAAAAATATGGACCAATAATACCAAAAGATCCTACTCCATACCACACAACAACTTTTGGATTATGGAGGTTCTGTGTAAAGATTTCACGAGGATTTTCATTTGACCAGTATCTAAAATTCTGTTTATTAACTATATCGTTCAAATAAAAATTTGCTTCGTCGCTCATTAAGAGACTGTGAATTGTTCCTTGATGTAAATTCAAAAATTCTTGACAAAATGCTAACCTTGCTTCTTTATCTTAATTTATAAGTTGCTGTGCCATTTGGTATTTATAGGGATGGAATTTTAAATCTCTTTGAAGAATTCGATCTAAGCTTCCCTTTGATATTCCTAGGATAAGGGTTTGTCGATTAGCAGACCTTTTAGGACTTCTCGTAAATGCAACTCTAACTCGTTCAATATTTTCTAGTATACGAACTGTTCTTCGACGTCCAGGCTTCTTCAAATTTTGTACAGAACCATTTTCACGCCAATGACGAACCCATAACTTAACAGTTTTACGATTTGGCACGTGACCTCTATTGTTGTTATTAAACTGACGCCGGAATGCACGCCAAACTTCTTCTATCGGATTGCTTCTTATGTAAGTTTCTACACAAAACACACGTTGTTGGACTGAGTAATCCATGAAAGTTAAATAATTATGATGAAAACTAACAAACTTCTCGTAGAAAAATAACGTTCCACAAAATTATTAATATAAAACTTACTTGTGACAGGTGCCTACTTGATCAATAATTAACTTAAATCCCAAAGACTACAGAACATAATCCCACAGAGATAAACTTATTTAGTTATCTCGTAGGGAATTAATTAATAAAATAAAATGGGTAGTCTATTATGGAGAACCCTGTATAAATAATTGCTTGTGGCAGTTTAGCCTACTAGTTGCTTATGCACATTCATTCCTCCTCAACCTTAGGTTTTGGATAAAAGTGAAAATTTTGTTCAGAATCTTTATTTTCCTTACCATGTTATTACTACTAACATAAAAATTGCGCATATTTTAAGGGCAAAAGTTGACTACACAACCAGCTTTCAAGGAGAAAGACAATACATTTATTAAGACTATTACAAATGACCTCAACGGGCAACTGATAAGAGGTCTTTCAGCCTCCAACTTCAATTTTATTCGTGTGATTATTTAAAAACCTAGGGATGGGGTGTTCCTGATTTTTACAAAATATTAAAGTATGATAGTTTTTGAGTATATTTTGAAAGTTTGGAATTAGTAGCAATTGTTTTTCTATTTTTTTTTCAACCAACTTTGAAAACTGCAATTTAAAAAAATGAACACTTCGCGGTTTACGTGTGATTATTCAAAAATCAAGGGTTGGGGTGTTCCTGATATTTACAGGATATTAAAGGATGATAGTTTTTGAGTATATTTGGAAAGTTTGAAATTAGTATTATTAGTTATAGGATTTGTATTAAGCTACAGCACTAAAATTCACTCCTGCATACATACCATAAAACTTTGTTAACCACAATATTTAAATGTTTAATAATTAAAAAAAAAGTTTTTAACTGGTTTGCTAATTGTAGCTTTACTTAATATTCACTGTGTTCAATTGTTCAGAAAAAGGTGGAAAACAAGGTGTTTTTAACACCTTTAATACCCGTGTATAAATTTCAATAGAAAAATAAAAAAGAAAAATAAAATCAGTGAAACAAAACCAAGTGTTTTAATTAATCAAATATTTAATCAAATTAATTATTATGTATGTTATGAGAGGTTTCACTTTTTTAAATGATTTTTTCTACAATAGAGTTGAATGAAACGTGCTCCGAGTTAACCATGGGAAAGGAAAATAAAAGTATGAAGGAGGCACATGTTTCGGCAAAGCGGAACAAACTTCTTAAAATAAACAGTTTGTCTAGGAGACAACTTGATTATTTTGATGCTCTTGTGGATACAATTAACAGGATCCATGAATATGTCATCGGCTTGAAAAAACTCGCTACGATTGAAAAACTACATTTAATAATAATAAGAATAATGGAACGAGAATTAAATGAATTTTTCCGACTAAAGGGCAGCCCTATAAGATGGTGAAAAGTCCCCTGTCCGGGAGTTTGACCGGAGTTCTTAAGGGTGGTGATGCTTTTCCCGGGGTCAGTTTCTTAATTGAATGTTTTGAAGGGTTAGAAATAAGGGCGAAATGTGGTTTTTGGACGAAAAAAATTAAATAAATTATAAACAACCTTACTTGTTGCAGAAAGCATTAAATATTCATATATTCAGGCTATATTTCGTTTTATGAAAAAAATTATATTGAAACAATTTCGAGGGCCAGAAAAAACTTTGGGGTTTTTGAGGGTGATAAAACGAGTCTCCGAGAAGTCCCCTTTAGGACATTATGATGACTCAATACCCCCAAAAAACGTCGCAAGGGGATTCAAAACCGGTAAAAATGGCAAAATTCGCGTATTTTGTCGTTTTTCGACCTTTTGCACCACTTAATTTTTTTTTTAGCAATACATCATATTGAAGCGCTAGAAAGTCTCACTTGGGGGGTTTTGAGTGTGCTAAAACGATTTCCAAGGGATAGAAGCCTCTGAGAAGTCCCCTTTAGGAACTTTATGATGACTCAATACTTCCGAAAACGTCGCAAGGGGATTAAAAACAGGTCAAAAATGACAAAAATAGCGTATTTCGACTTTTTGCACCACTTGAAATTTTTTTAGTAATACATCATTCTGAAGGTAATGAAAAATGCCAAAAGATACAGTTTTTGGATTTTCCGTCGCGAAGAAAAAATGTGCTGAAGATCACGTTACAAATATTGAAATGGTCGCCAGTTTTCGGTTATCGAGCCGAAAAATCTGAAAAAATACCACAATGAGGCAGATAAATGTGCTTTCGAACGCCGTAACCCGCATGTAAAAATATTATCTCTAGTTCGAGTTATCCCAAAAATACTGAAAACCTGTTTTTTGAGCTGGCGGCCGCTAGAGGCGCTCTAGCGGGCTGAAAATTTAGGAGGCTTACTCTTTTTTGATACCGAATCCTGGATGGGGGTCTTTTCGCCACCTGATTGCCATTTCTTCTGAGAAAACTAAATTTGTATAACGTACATCCGAATAGCTACACACTAATAGTATCATGCTTCTCTGGTCAGTCGCAATGTGTTTTGTCAAAGGGTGGTACTTCACAATATCTTCACAATTATACATGGGATACCCCAAGGATCAATTCTGGGACTAGTGCTATTCCTAATTTGCATTAATTAAAATTAATTTTTAATGCAGTATAAAAATAAATATATAGTTGGGCCGCTGAGAGCTGCCTGTGACTCATTGCTTAAAATCGCATAAATCAAGATTTAAGTAAACGTATGTCTGTAAGAAAATTTGGTGCCGCGCTGGTTTTCATTGGCGGGATATTTAAAAAATCTTGCGCACCACCTTATATATTTTCAGACCGTTAATCAACATATGTTGAGACTGACTTTTTAGTGATTTATTTCTGAGCATGATGAATTAATTAAGTATTAACTCGATCGAAATGAAATCTAAAGCGCAATACAACAAACTTTTTACGGTTATGTTATTTGACGTAGCGCTCGTGTGTTTTGTGTGTTCATATGAAGCGTGCCAATGCGATGCAAGAGTGATGCGTGAGCTCAGACCTACGTTTACGCTGCCCTATTCTTTAACACGCAAACACACGTTTCGTCTTTTATTTCATACTGTTTCGTACATGATAGAAAAAGATAGATATAAAATGCAGAGCAATTCTTAGTACGAAAATGCACGAGTCACCGTCAGCTTTCAACGGATGAACTGTAGTAAGAATCAATAACTTTTTTTTTTATATTTATTTATAAAAGCATAATAAATATACAGGGTATAAAATATACAGTGTTTTGTAGTAGATATTACATCAACTAGCCACATGAATTTAATATAACGTTTCAATATGCAAATAGAAAGAGAACAGATTTATTCAGAATACATAAATATACGAATAATATATTATAATTTGTATTTACTTGTGTTTGTATTTCCAATTCTCAAAGGTGTATCGACCAAGGTCTTTCTGCCCCTATGCGAATACATCGATATCTTTATTCAGGCATAATTTATTGATAATCCAAATCTGCATAAAATTGTGTTTGTCTGACTTATCGACCAGACTTTCTGTCCCTATGTTGTTTTATTTAATGAAAACGAAATATAGCCTGAATATGTATATCAACATTTAACGTGTTCGTAAGTCTACAAAAGTAAGTCTTACAAGGATTAAAAAATTCTTACTGAAACAACTATACAAAAGAAAATTTGATTAAATAGTAGTACTAAAGGGTCCTGTAACAGTGCGTAGGGCTTTCCTAGCACCTTTCCCATGGAAAAAGGAAAAATGTTTCGTACAAAAAGTTATTGGTTTAAAAATCTTTATGCCGTAAAATTATTTTCAACATACAGGGTGTCCTAATTTTGCGGTATAACAATAACAAATTTTTTTTTAAATGTAACACCCTGTATTTATTCAAGTTTTCTGATGACATTTTTCAACCTCTACATTGTTGTCCGTTTAGTTTTTGATTATCTTACAGTGTTGCAATTTACATTTTTCTTCTCCCAAGCAAGCTCAACTTTAAAAAATAGAAGCGACCTTGTTCTTTGATGCTAAGAATAAGTTTTAGCAAAAATCTCGGTGTGGTTAATAAGCAACATTTTAGTAATGAACAATTTGAATTTAGTAATACAGGGTGCTCAGAAAAAAAAAGCCAAACTTTGCAAATTTCAAAGCCCTTTTTCTTAAAATGAAATGCCCCCTATTTTATGTCATTATTCGATAGGTCTTTTTGTTCTCTTCATTTTGTTGGGGCATATGTTTGATGAAACATAAGTCGTATTTGATAATCCAAAGAACTGAAAAGCTTTTGGTAAAATTTCACACACCGCAAGTGGGCGTTAACCTTAGCCAGTTTTTGTTTTTCTCCGATAATTTTTTAAATATGAAACATATTACAAAAACATCTAAACAAACCGTGAAGATAACAAAGGAATGAGCATCTTTTGTTTGAAAATATTTTTCATAAAACGTTTGCTTTTTGAAAAAATATTTCATTTCTGGTTTATAATTAGAAAACGATAATGGTTAATCAAAGCTGTATTATTAATAATGGTAGATAATGCTAAAATTAATAATTTATAACGGATAAGTTCTTTTGGAAATCACATTCATTTTTGAGTAAACTGACGGTAAAGATTATTAGAATTTGAAGTATAATTTTACATTTCCATCTTTCATAATGTTGACGTTTCAAACGTTAGAATCATCCAATATTCAATCACACGTTCAATGTACATTTAAAATACGATTTAAATTGAAAAAATGGTGATGTGGCCATCATCTTACTTTCTCCGACTTGATGGTATCATAGCCATTTATATTTGCGTTTTCATGGTTTATTTTCAATTAAAATCATATTTTAAATGTACATCGAGCGTTGTGTAAACTCGGATGACACTGACGTTTAAAACGTCAAAATTATGAAAGATGGAAAAATTATACTTCAAATTCAAAAACCCAGTTTACTCAAAAACTAAAGGGATTTCGAAAAAAACTTATTCTTTGTAAGTTGTTCATTTTAGTATTCTCTACAATTATTATTAACATAAATTTGCTGTGACTATTATCGTTTCACAATTATAAACCAAAAATTAAAAAAATAATAATAATTTTTTTTCTCGAATAAAAATGATTTTATAAAAAATGTTTTCAAGCAAAAGATTGTTATTTCTTTGCTGTCTTCAAAGTTTGTTAAAATGTTTTTATGATATTTTTCATATTTAAGAAAATATTGGCAAAAAACAAAAAACAGTTAAGGTAAACGCCCACTTCCGCTGTACGAAATTTTACCAAAAGCTATCCAATTCTTCAGATTATCAAATAAGACGGATGTATAAAGTTTCACATCAATTGCTCTATTAGTTTTCTAGATAAAGCGCGCACAGCCAGACACACACACACACACAGACACAATTTTTTTTTCCAGAAATTGTTGAAATGGCATCTAGGGACCCCAAAACGGATATTTCCGTAAAAAAAAATTTGAAAAAAAAATCTCGATCACAAAACTTTCTCGTACTTCGTAACGGAAAAAGTAAAAAAAAAAACATGGAACGTAACAAGTGTCATTCTTCGCCAAACGTAATAATTCCCATACTAGACGTTACCAGATGGAAACGTAACAAGTGTCTTTCTTCGCCAAAAATCAAACTTAATAATTTAACAGTTCCTGTACTAGAACTTTTTTTTCATCAGAAAGACGAGAGAAATTGATTGCCGTTAAAAAATTTCAGCTATCTTCAATAGCAAAAAAATTAGTCAGTCACCTTGAACATTTTAGAAAATTTACGAAAATAATTGATTTTTCAGACTTTGATCGGCCGTAGCGGCCAAACGAAAACTCCAAATTGAACGCGGTTTGCAAATCTGAGCTTCTCGTGCGTCAATTGGTCGGATTAGACATTTTTATTTTTTGATAAAATCGTGAAAAAAAACATGACCAAACCCCTTGGAAATTTTGTTAAAAAATGCAACTTTCTTAAAAATCATCGTAGACTATTGAATTTAACTTTATTTTCATCAGAAAGACGAGAGAAATTGATTGCCGTTAGAAAATTTCAGCTAACTTCAATTGCAAAAAAAATTAGTCAGTCACCATGAGGATTTTGGAAAATTTACGAAAATAATTGATTTTACAGACTTTGATCGGCCGTAACGGCCAAACGAAAACTCCAAATTGAACGCGGTTTGCAAATCTGAGCTTCTCGTGCGTCAATTGGTCGGATTAGACATTTTTATTTTTTGATAAAATCGTGAAAAAAAACATGACTAACCCCCTTGGAAATTTTGTTAAAAAATGCAACTTTCTTAAAAATCATCGTAGACTATTGAATTTAACTTTATTTTCATCAGAAAGACGAGAGAAATTGATTGCCGTTAAAAAATTTCAGCTAACTTCAATAGCAAAAAAATTAGTCGGTCACCATGAGGATTTTGGAAAATTTACGAAAATAATTGATTTTTCAGACTTTGATCGGCCGTAGCGGCCAAACGAAAACTCCAAATTGAACGCGGTTTGCAAATCTGAGCTTCTCGTGCGTCAATTAGTCGGGTTAGACATTTTTATTTTTTGATGAAATCGTGAAAAAAAACATGACCAAACCCCTTGGAAATTTTGTTAAAAAATGCAACTTTCTTAAAAATCATCGTAGACTATTGAATTTAACTTTATTTTCATCAGAAAGACGAGAGAAATTGATTGCCGTTAAAAAATTTCAGCTAACTTCAATAGCAAAAAAATTAGTCAGTCACCATGAGGATTTTGGAAAATTTACGAAAATAATTGATTTTTCAGACTTTGATCGGCCGTAGCGGCCAAACGAAAACTCCAAATTGAACGCGGTTTGCAAATCTGAGCTTCTCGTGCGTCAATTGGTCGGATTAGACATTTTTATTTTTTGATGAAATCGTGAAAAAAAACATGACCAAACCCCTTGGAAATTTTGTTAAAAAATGCAACTTTCTTAAAAATCATCGTAGACTATTGAATTTAACTTCATTTTCATCAGAAAGACGAGAGAAATTGATTGCCGTTAAAAAATTTCAGCTAACTTCAATAGCAAAAAAATTAGTCAGTCACCATGAGGATTTTGGAAAATTTAAGAAAATAATTGATTTTTCAGACTTTGATCGGCCGTAGCGGCCAAACGAAAACTCCAAATTGAACGCGGTTTGCAAATCTGAGCTTCTCGTGCGTCAATTAGTCGGATTAGAGATTTTGAATTTTTGATAAAATCGTGAAAAAAACCATGACCAAACCCCTTGGAAATTTTGTTAAAAAATGCAACTTTCTTAAAAATCATCGTAGACTATTGAATTTAACTTTATTTTCATCAGAAAGACGAGAGAAATTGATTGCCGTTAAAAAATTTCAGCTAACTTCAATAGCAAAAAAATTAGTCAGTCACCATGAGAATTTTGGAAAATTTACGAAAATAATTGATTTTTCAGACTTTGATCGGCCGTAGCGGCCAAACGAAAACTCCAAATTGAACGCGGTTTGCAAATCTGAGCTTCTCGTGCGTCAATTAGTCGGATTAGAGATTTTGAATTTTTGATAAAATCGTGAAAAAAAACATGACCAAACCCCTTGGAAATTTTGTTAAAAAATGCAACTTTCTTAAAAATCATCGTAGACTATTGAATTTAACTTCATTTTCATCAGAAAGACGAGAGAAATTGATTGCCGTTAAAAAATTTCAGCTAACTTCAATAGCAAAAAAATTAGTCAGTCACCATGAGGATTTTGGAAAATTTAAGAAAATAATTGATTTTTCAGACTTTGATCGGCCGTAGCGGCCAAACGAAAACTCCAAATTGAACGCGGTCTGCAAATCTGAGCTTCTCGTGCGTCAATTAGTCGGATTAGAGATTTTGAATTTTTGATAAAATCGTGAAAAAAAACATGACCAAACCCCTTGGAAATTTTGTTAAAAAATGCAACTTTCTTAAAAATCATCGTAGACTATTGAATTTAACTTTATTTTCATCAGAAAGACGAGAGAAATTGATTGCCGTTAAAAAATTTCAGCTAACTTCAATAGCAAAAAAATTAGTCAGTCACCATGAGGATTTTGGAAAATTTACGAAAATAATTGATTTTTCAGACTTTGATTGGCCGTAGCGGCCAAACGAAAACTCCAAATTGAACGCGGTTTGCAAATCTGAGCTTCTCGTGCGTCAATTAGTCGGATTAGACATTTTTATTTTTTGATGAAATCGTGAAAAAAAACATGACCAAACCCCTTGGAAATTTTGTTAAAAAAAGCAACTTTCTTAAAAATCATCGTAGACTATTGAATTTAACTTCATTTTCATCAGAAAGACGAGAGAAATTGATTGCGGTTAAAAAATTTCAGCTAACTTCAATAGCAAAAAAATTAGTCAGTCACCATGAGAATTTTGGAAAATTTACGAAAATAATTGATTTTTCAGACTTTGATCGGCCGTAGCGGCCAAACGAAAACTCCAAATTGAACGCGGTTTGCAAATCTGAGCTTCTCGTGCGTCAATTGGTCGGATTAGACATTTTTATTTTTTGATGAAATCGTGAAATTTTTGGAAATTGGAAATTTTGTTAAAAAATGCAACTTTCTTAAAAATCATCGTAGACTATTGAATTTAACTTTATTTTCATCAGAAAGACGAGAGAAATTGATTGCCGTTAAAAAATTTCAGCTAACTTCAATAGCAAAAAAAATAGTCAGTCACCATGAGGATTTTGGAAAATTTACGAAAATAATTGATTTGGAAATTTTGTTAAAAAATGCAACTTTCTTAAAAATCATCGTAGACTATTGAATTTAACTTTATTTTCATCAGAAAGCCGAGAGAAATTGATTGCCGTTAAAAAATTTCAGCTAACTTCAATAGAAAAAAAATAGTCAGTCACCATGAGGATTTTGGAAAATTTACGAAAATAATTGATTTTTCAGACTTTGATCGGCCGTAGCGGCCAAACGAAAACTCCAAACTGAACGCGGTTTGCAAATCTGAGCTTCTCGTGCGTCAATTAGTCGGATTAGACATTTTTATTTTTTGATGAAATCGTGAAAAAAAACATGACCAAACCCCTTGGAAATTTTGTTAAAAAAAGCAACTTTCTTAAAAATCATCGTAGACTATTGAATTTAACTTCATTTTCATCAGAAAGACGAGAGAAATTGATTGCCGTTAAAAAATTTCAGCTAACTTCAATAGCAAAAAAATTAGTCAGTCACCATGAGAATTTTGGAAAATTTACGAAAATAATTGATTTTTCAGACTTGGATCGGCCGTAGCGGCCAAACGAAAACTCCAAATTGAACGCGGTTTGCAAATCTGAGCTTCTCGTGCATCAATTAGTCGGATTAGAGATTTTTATTTTTTGATGAAATCGTGAAAAAAAACATGACCAAACCCCTTGGAAATTTTGTTAAAAAATGCAACTTTCTTAAAAATCATCGTAGACTATTGAATTTAACTTCATTTTCATCAGAAAGACGAGAGAAATTGATTGCCGTTAAAAAATTTCAGCTAACTTCAATAGCAAAAAAATTAGTCAGTCACCATGAGGATTTTGGAAAATTTAAGAAAATAATTGATTTTTCAGACTTTGATCGGCCGTAGCGGCCAAACGAAAACTCCAAATTGAACGCGGTTTGCAAATCTGAGCTTCTCGTGCGTCAATAAGTCGGATTAGAGATTTTGAATTTTTGATAAAATCGTGAAAAAAACCATGACCAAACCCCTTGGAAATTTTGTTAAAAAATGCAACTTTCTTAAAAATCATCGTAGACTATTGAATTTAACTTTATTTTCATCAGAAAGACGAGAGAAATTGATTGCCGTTAAAAAATTTCAGCTAACTTCAATAGCAAAAAAATTAGTCAGTCACCATGAGAATTTTGGAAAATTTACGAAAATAATTGATTTTTCAGACTTTGATCGGCCGTAGCGGCCAAACGAAAACTCCAAATTGAACGCGGTTTGCAAATCTGAGCTTCTCGTGCGTCAATTAGTCGGATTAGAGATTTTGAATTTTTGATAAAATCGTGAAAAAAAACATGACCAAACCCCTTGGAAATTTTGTTAAAAAATGCAACTTTCTTAAAAATCATCGTAGACTATTGAATTTAACTTCATTTTCATCAGAAAGACGAGAGAAATTGATTGCCGTTAAAAAATTTCAGCTAACTTCAATAGCAAAAAAATTAGTCAGTCACCATGAGGATTTTGGAAAATTTAAGAAAATAATTGATTTTTCAGACTTTGATCGGCCGTAGCGGCCAAACGAAAACTCCAAATTGAACGCGGTCTGCAAATCTGAGCTTCTCGTGCGTCAATTAGTCGGATTAGAGATTTTGAATTTTTGATAAAATCGTGAAAAAAAACATGACCAAACCCCTTGGAAATTTTGTTAAAAAATGCAACTTTCTTAAAAATCATCGTAGACTATTGAATTTAACTTTATTTTCATCAGAAAGACGAGAGAAATTGATTGCCGTTAAAAAATTTCAGCTAACTTCAATAGCAAAAAAATTAGTCAGGCACCATGAGGATTTTGGAAAATTTACGAAAATAATTGATTTTTCAGACTTTGATTGGCCGTAGCGGCCAAACGAAAACTCCAAATTGAACGCGGTTTGCAAATCTGAGCTTCTCGTGCGTCAATTAGTCGGATTAGACATTTTTATTTTTTGATGAAATCGTGAAAAAAAACATGACCAAACCCCTTGGAAATTTTGTTAAAAAAAGCAACTTTCTTAAAAATCATCGTAGACTATTGAATTTAACTTCATTTTCATCAGAAAGACGAGAGAAATTGATTGCCGTTAAAAAATTTCAGCTAACTTCAATAGCAAAAAAATTAGTCAGTCACCATGAGAATTTTGGAAAATTTACGAAAATAATTGATTTTTCAGACTTTGATCGGCCGTAGCGGCCAAACGAAAACTCCAAATTGAACGCGGTTTGCAAATCTGAGCTTCTCGTGCGTCAATTAGTCGGATTAGAGATTTTGAATTTTTGATAAAATCGTGAAAAAAAACATGACCAAACCCCTTGGAAATTTTGTTAAAAAATGCAACTTTCTTAAAAATCATCGTAGACTATTGAATTTAACTTCATTTTCATCAGAAAGACGAGAGAAATTGATTGCCGTTAAAAAATTTCAGCTAACTTCAATAGCAAAAAAATTAGTCAGTCACCATGAGGATTTTGGAAAATTTAAGAAAATAATTGATTTTTCAGACTTTGATCGGCCGTAGCGGCCAAACGAAAACTCCAAATTGAACGCGGTTTGCAAATCTGAGCTTCTCGTGCGTCAATTAGTCGGATTAGAGATTTTGAATTTTTGATAAAATCGTGAAAAAAAACATGACCAAACCCCTTGGAAATTTTGTTAAAAAATGCAACTTTCTTAAAAATCATCGTAGACTATTGAATTTAACTTTATTTTCATCAGAAAGACGAGAGAAATTGATTGCCGTTAAAAAATTTCAGCTAACTTCAATAGCAAAAAAATTAGTCAGTCACCATGAGGATTTTGGAAAATTTACGAAAATAATTGATTTTTCAGACTTTGATTGGCCGTAGCGGCCAAACGAAAACTCCAAATTGAACGCGGTTTGCAAATCTGAGCTTCTCGTGCATCAATTAGTCGGATTAGAGATTTTGAATTTTTGATGAAATCGTGAAAAAAAACATGACCAAACCCCTTGGAAATTTTGTTAAAAAATGCAACTTTCTTAAAAATCATCGTAGACTATTGAATTTAACTTTATTTTCATCAGAAAGACGAGAGAAATTGATTGCCGTTAAAAAATTTCAGCTAACTTCAATAGCAAAAAAATTAGTCAGTCACCATGAGGATTTTGGAAAATTTACGAAAATAATTGATTTTTCAGACTTTGATCGGCCGTAGCGGCCAAACGAAAACTCCAAATTGAACGCGGTTTGCAAATCTGAGCTTCTCGTGCGTCAATTAGTCGGATTAGAGATTTTAATTTTTTGATGAAATCGTGAAAAAAAACATGACCAAACCCCTTGGAAATTTTGTTAAAAAATGCAACTTTCTTAAAAATCATCGTAGACTATTGAATTTAACTTTATTTTCATCAGAAAGACGAGAGAAATTGATTGCCGTTAAAAAATTTCAGCTAACTTCAATAGCAAAAAAATTAGTCAGTCACCATGAGGATTTTGGAAAATTTAAGAAAATAATTGATTTTTCAGACTTTGATCGGCCGTAGCGGCCAAACGAAAACTCCAAATTGAACGCGGTTTGCAAATCTGAGCTTCTCGTGCGTCAATTAGTCGGATTAGAGATTTTGAATTTTTGATAAAATCGTGAAAAAAACCATGACCCTTGGAAATTTTGTTAAAAAATGCAACTTTCTTAAAAATCATCGTAGACTATTGAATTTAACTTTATTTTCATCAGAAAGACGAGAGAAATTGATTGCCGTTAAAAAATTTCAGCTAACTTCAATAGCAAAAAAATTAGTCAGTCACCATGAGGATTTTGGAAAATTTACGAAAATAATTGATTTTTCAGACTTTGATCGGCCGTAGCGGCCAAACGAAAACTCCAAATTGAACTCGGTTTGCAAATCTGAGCTTCTCGTGCATCAATTAGTCGGATTAGAGATTTTGAATTTTTGATGAAATCGTGAAAAAAAACATGACCAAACCCCTTGGAAATTTTGTTAAAAAATGCAACTTTCTTAAAAATCATCGTAGACTATTGAATTTAACTTTATTTTCATCAGAAAGACGAGAGAAATTGATTGCCGTTAAAAAATTTCAGCTAACTTCAATAGCAAAAAAATTAGTCAGTTACCATGAGGATTTTGGAAAATTTACGAAAATAATTGATTTTTCAGACTTTGATCGGCCGTAGCGGCCAAACGAAAACTCCAAATTGAACGCGGTTTGCAAATCTGAGCTTCTCGTGCGTCAATTAGTCGGATTAGAGATTTTAATTTTTTGATGAAATCGTGAAAAAAAACATGACCAAACCCCTTGGAAATTTTGTTAAAAAATGCAACTTTCTTAAAAATCATCGTAGACTATTGAATTTAACTTTATTTTCATCAGAAAGACGAGAGAAATTGATTGCCGTTAAAAAATTTCAGCTAACTTCAATAGCAAAAAAATTAGTCAGTCACCATGAGGATTTTGGAAAATTTAAGAAAATAATTGATTTTTCAGACTTTGATCGGCCGTAGCGGCCAAACGAAAACTCCAAATTGAACGCGGTTTGCAAATCTGAGCTTCTCGTGCGTCAATTAGTCGGATTAGAGATTTTGAATTTTTGATAAAATCGTGAAAAAAAACATGACCAAACCCCTTGGAAATTTTGTTAAAAAATGCAACTTTCTTAAAAATCATCGTAGACTATTGAATTTAACTTTATTTTCATCAGAAAGACGAGAGAAATTGATTGCCGTTAAAAAATTTCAGCTAACTTCAATAGCAAAAAAATTAGTCAGTCACCATGAGGATTTTGGAAAATTTACGAAAATAATTGATTTTTCAGACTTTGATCGGCCGTTGCGGTCAAACGAAAACTCCAAATTGAACGCGGTTTGCAAATCTGAGCTTCTCGTGCGTCAATTAGTCGGATTATACATTTTGAATTTTTGATAAAATCGTGAAAAAAAACATGACCAAACCCCTTGGAAATTTTGTTAAAAAATGCAACTTTCTTAAAAATCATCGTAGACTATTGAATTTAACTTCATTTTCATCAGAAAGACGAGAGAAATTGATTGCCGTTAAAAAAATTCAGCTAACTTCAATAGCAAAAAAATTAGTCAGTCACCATGAGGATTTTGGAAAATTTACGAAAATAATTGATTTTTCAGACTTTGATCGGCCGTAGCGGCCAAACGAAAACTCCAAATTGAACGCGGTTTGCAAATCTGAGCTTCTCGTGCGTCAATTAGTCGGATTAGAGATTTTGAATTTTTGATAAAATCGTGAAAAAAAACATGACCAAACCCCTTGGAAATTTTGTTAAAAAATGCAACTTTCTTAAAAATCATCGTAGACTATTGAATTTAACTTTATTTTCATCAGAAAGACGAGAGAAATTGATTGCCGTTAAAAAATTTCAGCTAACTTCAATAGCAAAAAAATTAGTCAGTCACCATGAGGATTTTGGAAAATTTACGAAAATAATTGATTTTTCAGACTTTGATTGGCCGTAGCGGCCAAACGAAAACTCCAAATTGAACGCGGTTTGCAAATCTGAGCTTCTCGTGCGTCAATTAGTCGGATTAGACATTTTTATTTTTTGATGAAATCGTGAAAAAAAACATGACCAAACCCCTTGGAAATTTTGTTAAAAAAAGCAACTTTCTTAAAAATCATCGTAGACTATTGAATTTAACTTCATTTTCATCAGAAAGACGAGAGAAATTGATTGCCGTTAAAAAATTTCAGCTAACTTCAATAGCAAAAAAATTAGTCAGTCACCATGAGGATTTTGGAAAATTTACGAAAATAATTGATTTTTCAGACTTTGATCGGCCGTAGCGGCCAAACGAAAACTCCAAATTGAACGCGGTTTGCAAATCTGAGCTTCTCGTGCATCAATTAGTCGGATTAGAGATTTTTATTTTTTGATGAAATCGTGAAAAAAAACATGACCAAACCCCATTGTTAAAAAATGCAACTTTCTTAAAAATCGTCGTAGACTATTGAATTTAACTTTATTTTCATCAGAAAGACGAGAGAAATTGATTGCCGTTAAAAAATTTCAGCTAACTTCAATAGCAAAAAAATTAGTCAGTCACCATGAGGATTTTGGAAAATTTACGAAAATAATTGATTTTTCAGACTTTGATCGGCCGTAGCGGCCAAACGAAAACTCCAAATTGAACGCGGTTTGCAAATCTGAGCTTCTCGTGCGTCAATTAGTCGGACTAGAGATTTTAATTTTTTGATGAAATCGTGAAAAAAAACATGACCAAACCCCTTGGAAATTTTGATAAAAAATGCAACTTTCTTAAAAATCATCGTAGACTATTGAATATAACTTTATTTTCATCAGAAAGACGAGAGAAATTGATTGCCGTTAAAAAATTTCAGCTAACTTCAATAGCAAAAAAATTAGTCAGTCACCATGAGGATTTTGGAAAATTTAAGAAAACAATTGATTTTTCAGACTTTGATCGGCCGTAGCGGCCAAACGAAAACTCCAAATTGAACGCGGTTTGCAAATCTGAGCTTCTCGTGCGTCAATTAGTCGGATTAGAGATTCTGAATTTTTGATAAAATCGTGAAAAAAAACATGACCAAACCCCTTGGAAATTTTGTTAAAAAATGCAACTTTCTTAAAAATCATCGTAGACTATTGAATTTAACTTTATTTTCATCAGAAAGACGAGAGAAATTGATTGCCGTTAAAAAATTTCAGCTAACTTCAATAGCAAAAAAATTAGTCAGTCACCATGAGAATTTTGGAAAATTTACGAAAATAATTGATTTTTCAGACTTTGATCGGCCGTAGCGGCCAAACGAAAACTCCAAATTGAACGCGGTTTGCAAATCTGAGCTTCTCGTGCGTCAATTAGTCGGATTAGAGATTTTTATTTTTTGATGAAATCGTGAAAAAAAACATGACCAAACCCCTTGGAAATTTTGTTAAAAAATGCAACTTTCTTAAAAATCATCGTAGACTATTGAATTTAACTTTATTTTCATCAGAAAGACGAGAGAAATTGATTGCTGTTAAAAAATTTCAGCTAACTTCAATAGCAAAAAAATTAGTCAGTCACCATGAGGATTTTGGAAAATTTACGAAAATAATTGATTTTTCAGACTTTGATCGGCCGTAGCGGCCAAACGAAAACTCCAAATTGAACGCGGTTTGCAAATCTGAGCTTCTCGTGCGTCAATTAGTCGGATTAGAGATTTTTATTTTTTGATGAAATCGTGAAAAAAAAACATGACCAAACCCCTTGGAAATTTTGTTAAAAAATGCAACTTTCTTAAAAATAATCGTAGACTATTGAATTTAACTTTATTTTCATCAGAAAGACGAGAGAAATTGATTGCCGTTAAAAAATTTCAGCTAACTTCAATAGCAAAAAAAATAGTCAGTCACCATGAGGATTTTGGAAAATTTACGAAAATAATTGATTTTTCAGACTTTGATCGGCCGTAGCGACCAAACGAAAACTCCAAATTGAACGCGGTTTGCAAATCTGAGCTTCTCGTGCATCAATTAGTCGGATTAGAGATTTTGAATTTTTGATGAAATCGTGAAAAAAAAACATGACCAAACCCCTTGGAAATTTTGTTAAAAAATGCAACTTTCTTAAAAATCATCGTAGACTATTGAATTTAACTTTATTTTCATCAGAAAGACGAGAGAAATTGATTGCCGTTAAAAAATTTCAGCTAACTTCAATAGCAAAAAAAATAGTCAGTCACCATGAGGATTTTGGAAAATTTACGAAAATAATTGATTTTTCAGACTTTGATCGGCCGTAGCGACCAAACGAAAACTCCAAATTGAACGCGGTTTGCAAATCTGAGCTTCTCGTGCGTCAATTAGTCGGATTATACATTTTTATTTTTAACCTAACCCCTTGGAAATTTTGTTAAAAAATGCAACTTTCTTAAAAATTATCGTAGACTATTGAATTTAACTTCATTTTCATCAGAAAGACGAGAGAAATTGATTGCCGTTAAAAAAATTCAGCTAACTTCAATAGCAAAAAAATTAGTCAGTCACCATGAGGATTTTGGAAAATTTACGAAAATAATTGATTTTTCAGACTTTGATCGGCCGTAGCGGCCAAACGAAAACTCCAAATTGAACGCGGTTTGCAAATCTGAGCTTCTCGTGCGTCAATTAGTCGGATTAGAGATTTTGAATTTTTGATAAAATCGTGAAAAAAAACATGACCAAACCCCTTGGAAATTTTGTTAAAAAATGCAACTTTCTTAAAAATCATCGTAGACTATTGAATTTAACTTTATTTTCATCAGAAAGACGAGAGAAATTGATTGCCGTTAAAAAATTTCAGCTAACTTCAATAGCAAAAAAATTAGTCAGTCACCATGAGGATTTTGGAAAATTTACGAAAATAATTGATTTTTCAGACTTTGATTGGCCGTAGCGGCCAAACGAAAACTCCAAATTGAACGCGGTTTGCAAATCTGAGCTTCTCGTGCGTGAATTAGTCGGATTAGAAATTTTTATTTTTTGATGAAATCGTGAAAAAAAACATGACCAAACCCCTTGGAAATTTTGTTAAAAAAAGCAACTTTCTTAAAAATCATCGTAGACTATTGAATTTAACTTCATTTTCATCAGAAAGACGAGAGAAATTGATTGCCGTTAAAAAATTTCAGCTAACTTCAATAGCAAAAAAATTAGTCAGTCACCATGAGGATTTTGGAAAATTTACGAAAATAATTGATTTTTCAGACTTTGATCGGCCGTAGCGGCCAAACGAAAACTCCAAATTGAACGCGGTTTGCAAATCTGAGCTTCTCGTGCGTCAATTAGTCGGATTATACATTTTTATTTTTTGATGAAATCGTGAAAAAAAACATGACCTAACCCCTTGGAAATTTTGTTAAAAAATGCAACTTTCTTAAAAATTATCGTAGACTATTGAATTTAACTTCATTTTCATCAGAAAGACGAGAGAAATTGATTGCCGTTAAAAAAATTCAGCTAACTTCAATAGCAAAAAAATTAGTCAGTCACCATGAGGATTTTGGAAAATTTACGAAAATAATTGATTTTTCAGACTTTGATCGGCCGTAGCGGCCAAACGAAAACTCCAAATTGAACGCGGTTTGCAAATCTGAGCTTCTCGTGCGTCAATTAGTCGGATTATACATTTTTATTTTTTGATGAAATCGTGAAAAAAAACATGACCTAACCCCTTGGAAATTTTGTTAAAAAATGCAACTTTCTTAAAAATCATCGTAGACTATTGAATTTAACTTCATTTTCATCAGAAAGACGAGAGAAATTGATTGCCGTTAAAAAATTTCAGCTAACTTCAATAGCAAAAAAATTAGTCAGTCACCATGAGATTTTGGAAAATTTACGAAAATAATTGATTTTTCAGACTTTGATCGGCCGTAGCGGCCAAACGAAAACTCCAAATTGAACGCGGTTTGCAAATCTGAGCTTCTCGTGCGTCAATTAGTCGGATTATACATTTTTATTTTTTGATGAAATCGTGAAAAAAAACATGACTAACCCCTTGGAAATTTTGTTAAAAAATGCAACTTTCTTAAAAATTATCGTAGACTATTGAATTTAACTTCATTTTCATCAGAAAGACGAGAGAAATTGATTGCCGTTAAAAAAATTCAGCTAACTTCAATAGCAAAAAAATTAGTCAGTCACCATGAGGATTTTGGAAAATTTACGAAATAATTGATTTTTCAGACTTTGATCGGCCGTAGCGGCCAAACGAAAACTCCAAATTGAACGCGGTTTGCAAATCTGAGCTTCTCGTGCGTCAATTAGTCGGATTAGAGATTTTAATTTTTTGATGAAATCGTGAAAAAAAACATGACCAAACCCCTTGGAAATTTTGTTAAAAAATGCAACTTTCTTAAAAATCATCGTAGACTATTGAATTTAACTTTATTTTCATCAGAAAGACGAGAGAAATTGATTGCCGTTAAAAAATTTCAGCTAACTTCAATAGCAAAAAAAAATAGTCAGTCACCATGAGGATTTTGGGAAAATTTACGAAAATAATTGATTTTTCAGACTTTGATCGGCCGTAGCGACCAAACGAAAACTCCAAATTGAACGCGGTTTGCAAATCTGAGCTTCTCGTGCGTCAATTAGTCGGATTATACATTTTTATTTTTAACCTAACCCCTTGGAAATTTTGTTAAAAAATGCAACTTTCTTAAAAATTATCGTAGACTATTGAATTTAACTTCATTTTCATCAGAAAGACGAGAGAAATTGATTGCCGTTAAAAAAATTCAGCTAACTTCAATAGCAAAAAAATTAGTCAGTCACCATGAGGATTTTGGAAAATTTACGAAAATAATTGATTTTTCAGACTTTGATCGGCCGTAGCGGCCAAACGAAAACTCCAAATTGAACGCGGTTTGCAAATCTGAGCTTCTCGTGCGTCAATTAGTCGGATTAGAGATTTTGAATTTTTGATAAAATCGTGAAAAAAAACATGACCAAACCCCTTGGAAATTTTGTTAAAAAATGCAACTTTCTTAAAAATCATCGTAGACTATTGAATTTAACTTTATTTTCATCAGAAAGACGAGAGAAATTGATTGCCGTTAAAAAATTTCAGCTAACTTCAATAGCAAAAAAATTAGTCAGTCACCATGAGGATTTTGGAAAATTTACGAAAATAATTGATTTTTCAGACTTTGATTGGCCGTAGCGGCCAAACGAAAACTCCAAATTGAACGCGGTTTGCAAATCTGAGCTTCTCGTGCATCAATTAGTCGGATTAGAGATTTTGAATTTTTGATGAAATCGTGAAAAAAAACATGACCAAACCCCTTGGAAATTTTGTTAAAAAATGCAACTTTCTTAAAAATCATCGTAGACTATTGAATTTAACTTTATTTTTCATCAGAAAGACGAGAGAAATTGATTGCCGTTAAAAAATTTCAGCTAACTTCAATAGCAAAAAAAATAGTCAGTCACCATGAGGATTTTGGAAAATTTACGAAAATAATTGATTTTTCAGACTTTGATCGGCCGTAGCGACCAAACGAAAACTCCAAATTGAACGCGGTTTGCAAATCTGAGCTTCTCGTGCGTCAATTAGTCGGATTATACATTTTTATTTTTAACCTAACCCCTTGGAAATTTTGTTAAAAAATGCAACTTTCTTAAAAATTATCGTAGACTATTGAATTTAACTTCATTTTCATCAGAAAGACGAGAGAAATTGATTGCCGTTAAAAAAATTCAGCTAACTTCAATAGCAAAAAAATTAGTCAGTCACCATGAGGATTTTGGAAAATTTACGAAAATAATTGATTTTTCAGACTTTGATCGGCCGTAGCGGCCAAACGAAAACTCCAAATTGAACGCGGTTTGCAAATCTGAGCTTCTCGTGCGTCAATTAGTCGGATTAGAGATTTTGAATTTTTGATAAAATCGTGAAAAAAAACATGACCAAACAACCCCTTGGAAATTTTGTTAAAAAATGCAACTTTCTTAAAATCATCGTAGACTATTGAATTTAACTTTATTTTCATCAGAAAGACGAGAGAAATTGATTGCCGTTAAAAAATTTCAGCTAACTTCAATAGCAAAAAAATTAGTCAGTCACCATGAGGATTTTGGAAAATTTACGAAAATAATTGATTTTTCAGACTTTGATTGGCCGTAGCGGCCAAACGAAAACTCCAAATTGAACGCGGTTTGCAAATCTGAGCTTCTCGTGCATCAATTATTCGGATTAGAGATTTTAAATTTTTGATGAAATCGTGAAAAAAAACATGACCAAACCCCTTGGAAATTTTGTTAAAAAATGCAACTTTCTTAAAAATCATCGTAGACTATTGAATTTAACTTTATTTTCATCAGAAAGACGAGAGAAATTGATTGCCGTTAAAAAATTTCAGCTAACTTCAATAGCAAAAAAATTAGTCAGTCACCATG